>CAJJDN010000021.1:339392-382407 GCA_905182985.1 Paramecium sonneborni | reverse complement strand
GTCTATGCTTAATATTTTAGAGTAAAAGGAACAGAAGTTATTGATCAAGCTAGAAAGGCATGTGAATAAAATAAAAATGAAGATGCTTAAAAGCTGATTGATAATATGTTAATACAAATTTAGAAAAATTAAAATGTTGCTGCTCAATGTGGTGGAATTATTTAAGATTTGTAATAAGCCAAACAAGCATCAGAAAGATAATCATATGATTTATTTGGTCAAAAATTAATGTGTTAAATGGTTAGTAACAATTATCAACAATAAGGAGTGAATTCTATATTTTCTGCATCAGGAGTACAAATGCAACAACCTACTGCAGCTTAATACTAAAATTGTTAATAATAAAGCATGATGTTTTAGGTATAAAGATAGAAACCTCCTTATAAATATTAATGAATATTATATAAATTAAAATGTTTTTATAAATTCTAATTATTCTTAATTATCAGACTTTTAAGTTTGTAACAACTTAATAAGCATATTTTTTGGTTCAAATAAATGAGATCATTTTTTCATAAATATTTTGCATATTTCTTTTTTGAGGTCTTACAACATAGTATTTACTTTATTTCTAATCATTTATTTTTATATTGCTTATTAATAAATCATGTATTCAATGAATCAATTATGTACTGGTTTTACCTTACTTATACTAATATTGTAAACAAGTTAATAGCTTTTTCAACTTGATTAAAATGCTTAATAGATATCCTTAAACAGTAAATGGTATCCTGTCGATTCATATATCGGTATACTTTTTAAATATTGCCCTTTGAGTGATATATCTCATATAGGATCTGTTTAAAGAAACCAAACCTTATCTTATTTATTAAATTTAGGATATGAGGAGCAAACAGAAAACTTACTTTTTATTCATTATGTGCAATTTAACCCAGAAATGAGAAAAATTGTTCATTTTGTTTAGCTATATATAAAAGATTAGATTATGGTAGAAGAATTTGAATTTAATCCTAATGATTATGAAGGCAAATGGCACTTACAATACATATATTATGATTTAAACTAGAAAAGCATTATATTAGGTTTTATGTAAAAAGAATGGAAGATAGAAAGAAGCATAAAATCTCTAAACTTTTACAACCAAGAGATTAAATTCATTTTGGGTGGAAGTCTAAAGGTAAATATAAAGTCTTATTTTTAGAGATCTGCTAATTCTTACTAAGGGGACTTTCTATTAAGTAGTTTTCCTGGAAAAATGAAATTAATCTTCCTAGAACAGAATAATAAGAAAGAGTTTTATCTAACAAATCTAGATGTCTGTGAATCAAATTCGAATACTTTAGTTAACGAATTTTATGATTTTTCGACTCCATCTGCTCAATTAAATGTAGATATAGGTTATGACACACAATATTTAATCCAATTTTGGGTAAAAATTGATAAGCATTCTAACTAATTTAAGAAAATTTAAGTTATAAGGATATCTGTTATGTACAAATTAGATAAGGAAAATCAAATTGAATTAATTAGTTTTTCGCTAAATTATGAAAGAAAAAATTCTTAATGGTTTTATTGCCTTAAATTCTATTCGTATAACTATCCTTATATTTTTTCAATTAATCACATAGAAGATTTTTTGAATATTTATTTAGAAGAGATTGAATATGAATTTCTCTTTTCATGGCATTTTGTTAAAATAATCTATTAAAATAAAAAGATTAACTATCTGATGAAAAATTTCTTATTTAACAAATAGTATGTGAAACAATTTGACAACACATATTAATTTTCTTGTTTAAAGTTTACTATGGTTTTAGGCGAAAATACTAATGAAAATTTAATGAGTGGGCAAATTTTAAATGTAAAATATTAAACTTGTCCTTTTATTGAGACTTTTAATGATGTTTAATTTAGCCAGTGCCATTACTCATGCCAAACTTGCTATGGACCTAATAGTAATCATTGTTAGTCATGTGATGAATCAACAAATAGATTATTCAATCCATTAGATAACACTTGCAAATGTAAACTATGGTATTTAGAATTGAATGAAGAAGTTTAATGTTATGGAAAATCTGAGTTAAATCTAATAGAGACTGAAAATTACTTACCAATAGACACAAGGTATGATGAAATTTAACCCATCATTCAATGTGCTTTTGGGTATTTTCGATTTTAAGATTAATGCATTAAATGGTATTATATATATAATTATAAGTCCATCTGCATCATAAAAAGGGTCTATTTAATGTCTAGAATGTTTTCTTTATCCAGATACATGGGTTTAAAGTGGCGAATGTTTTTAATAATATTAGTAACTAGACAGAGATGAGAGAAATATTTATCAACACTTTTATGATCATTTAGCAGTATGGTCAGGATTTTATTTGTTCGTTGATGAAGAGTTATTTTCATGCGATAATTGTGAATTTTGTTCAAGGGAAGAATATTTAGAAGATTTAGCTGCTGGAGTTAATTATTGTGTTTTATTTCCTTTGAAGCATATTTTTTAAGATACATATATTAAATGTACAGTTGGGGATTTAGATTTAGAAACATTTAAATGTTATTTTAAACCTCGTCCTAGATTGATTCCTATTAATAGAGGTACATGTAATGAAAATTGTGGTTTTTGTTCCTTAAGAATTTGTTATTATTGCAAAGATTCTCAATAATATTTTAGTGATTGGAATGGAATATGTCGAAAGTGTAGCATTTAAAATTGCAAGTATTGTTTTTAATACAATTAATATGACTTAAATTAAGTATCTGCAAGGAAATCTTTTTAAATTAATTTAAAATCTGAATTAGAAGAAGATTATATCATAGCTTGTTCACTTTGTTATCCAGGATATATTTTTAATTTTACTATCAATAAATGTATTAAAAATGAATTATAACTTCCATGTCTAAATGCATTTATAAATTTCGATTCAGAATTAATTTGTACAAGTTCAATATTACACGAACAATTTATTTAAAAAGCACTGGAAACTTTTGGTTGTTCTACATATTTTTAATTTTGTGTAAAATGTGTTGCTGATAATTTTAAAATGGTGTAGTGTACAAAATGTGAAGATGGATACTATCTTAATTTTCATAATAAAATTTGTATGCCTTGCTCTGATGTAATAAAGAATTCAATCAAATGTTCTATGCTTACATCTTTTTAGGATTCATGGAAATATGAAGTTATGAGTTTCTATAATAATTTTTTACCAGATAAAGTTCCAATTTTAATATCAGGGTTTTATTTTATTTAATATTATATTGTAGATGAATGTTAAGTTGGTTATATTAATGATTATAATAAATGTTTAGTTGCAGATGATTAAAATTGTTTAAAGTGGATGCTTGACAAAAATGGTGTAGTTTGTAAAACTTGTAAATCTTAATCAAATTATTATTCATCATCTTCTTTCTTCAATAAAAAATGCCAAATGTGCCCTTATCCTTGTACTGTTTGTTAAAAAAGAAGAAAAGAAGAAATAAATTTAATAAATCCATATTTTATTTTAAACGAGCAAACTATTAACTAAACATATTAATGTCTTTTAAATTTTGATACCTAATAAAGTTATATTCATTAAAAGTTAGGCATCATATAACCATTAAGTAAAAATGGAACCAAATAACTTACTCAAGTTGATAAATTTTTTAATTAACAATAATCTAAAAGCTTCCAAAATATAACTGAATTAGAACTGTAATATCTAATTTAAAGAAGCATACATACTTATTAAGTACATTATACTTCTCTGCCTAATGCAAACCCAATTAATCTCAGAAGCCTCATTTTTTCTTTATAATATTCAAACTTTTATTATGATGGCTAAAATGAAACTTATTCTGAATAACGAATCGAAATATTTAATTAATCCAAAGTACATCTTTAAAACGTTAATTTATTTAATGAAAAAAATATTTTGAATATTAATTCATATTATGGAGTGGAAGTTTTTATTAAGAATCTTACTCTTTCATCAATTAACGCTTAATAATCATTAATTGATTTAACGAATATAGCTAATTTAACTATCTCTAATATTGAAATTTATGAATTTCTATTTTAATCATCAGCTGTCATTTCAATTCATAATTTATATCGGACAAATCAGTAGAAAACAAATCTGTTATTTTATAACATTATACTATCAAATTGCATTTTTACCAATAGTGTAATTTTACGTATTAATAATTACAAAAGTAATATTGGCAATTTTATCATTAATAAGATTCGAATTTTCAATTGTACATTTTAAAACTCTACAATTATTTCTTTCTCTTAACAGTCTAATTTTGAGAGAATAAAAGTATTAGATCTACAGATAATAGAATCTAGAATATTTGAATCTGAATTTTTGAAAATACCAATTAGTAATTACATACTTATAAATTAACTTTAGATTCGAAATTCTAAAATCTCTTAAGGAATTCTAATCCAATCCACTTCATCTTCTATATTTTAAGAAGCAGTCTTTTTTAATTTGAAATTAAATAACAGTACACTCATCCTTCTTAAAGGGTACTTGTCAGAAAAAAATTTTAATCACATATTATAAAACTTAACAATTTAGACCATATAATTTTTGGGTTAAAGCCCATTCAGAATTATATATCGAAATGATTATTCAGGTTAAATCAACATTCGAGGTTTATACTTAGAATAAGACAATATGATTTATGAAAGTAGTTAATTTAATTGGAATGATTCAATATGTTTATTTGATTTCTAAAGTTTATCAATTTAAATCATTGATTTCAAAGCAATTAATAATTTGAATTTTTAAATATTTTGTTTAAACAAGTTTGAAAAAATTATTGTCAAAAATTGTATCATTTAATAAGAATAATAAGGTTTTATAAATCAAGATAAAAAATTAATGAATTAAGGATTCTTGTTTATAAAAGATTTCATAGAAATAAATATACAAAATATAAAATTAAATAATTTATATGTAGTAGATTCATCATTAATTTATATTTTATCTAAATATGATGCAACAATAAATTAAACTATCACGATCAATGGCTTGAATGTCACAAATAACTTTTTAATTAAATAATAATTATATATAGTGCCATCATTTTTATATATTCAATCAGAATATTACTGCAACATTCAAATATAAATGATAAATTACGAGAATAATATTATTTTGTATTAAATTGAAGATTCATAAACAATAGCTCCTTCTCTGTTATTTATTTAAGTAAAATAAAGCACTATATAATTGTAAGAAGGGCAATTTAAATAAAATTAAATAAGAAATTCCAGAAATTCTCATATATATTTAAACTCTGAAAAAATAATATTACAGTCTTTACTTGTTTAAGATATTAATACAGACAATTAATAAACTAATTTAAATTTTTCAACTATTTTAAGTTTCTCAAAAGGAGGATTAGGATAATTGATAGGATAAAATATTTTAATTCTTGATGTAATATTTTAAAATCTCATGGCTTATTAAGGAGGCTGCTTATTTATTAATCTCATTGATAAAAGTAAAGTTTAAATTGAAAATGTTTTTATTAAAAATTCGATAAGCTGGAATAATGTGAGTTTAAATTCTTATGGGGGAAGCTTTTATATAGATGCCACAAATTCAGAGTTAGATTTACATTTGAGAAATCTTACTGTATAATTTTCGATTAGCAAAGATTCTGGAGGATTTATATATTTACTTCCCTCATAAATATCAAATAAATTAAAAATTCTTAATTCAAGTTTTATAAATTCGTTTTCATAAGAAAATAGCTTAATTTCATATTTATGTGATTTTTTCCTTAGTAATAATTAATTTGAATTCAAAAATAATATTATTTAAATAGACGAAAGCATATATGAAGTTTTTATTCTAATCAACTTTTAAATTCCAAAATCAAGTTAAAGTGGAATGATTGTTGTATCTAATAGGTAACTTTAATTATATAATTTTAAGTAAAATTAATATTGATTCTGTGTTAATTAAAGGTTCCTACCCAGTTTCTATATTTAGTTTATCCTTCCTTTAACATCTTAGTATATCTAATATTAAAATTAATAATGTTTAAAAATTTGGAGGTCCTTTTATATTTATAAGTAATCAATAAACACATTCTTTATCTAAATAGATTTTAAACTCTTTGTGGTTAAGTAAAATAGAAATAAGTAATTGCAAAAATATGAATCCTTTATAAAATGGTTCATTTTTGAATATTCAACTTTTGAACAATATCTAATCAAAAATTAAATTGCAAGAACTATTAATAATTCAAAATAATTGTTCTAATTGTCAAGATAGTTTAATCAATATAAAATTAACTGAATAAACAAAATCAATAAATTTTTATTAATTGTTGTTTTTCGAAAATGATTGTGGCTTTCATTCTTGTTTATCTACAAATTCAAATTAAAATATAACTTAAATAAATGTAAATCATGGATTATTTATCTAAAATAAAGGTTTTATGAATGGAACACTTAATTTATAAGCTTCATTAATTAATTTAAAAAATTTAATTTTTATTAATAATACAGCTGAAAAAGGAGGTGGATATTATTCAAAATATTATAATGAACTTAGAATAAAAAGCCTCTATTTTATTTAAAATAAGGCTAATATAGGGGGAGCCATATATTTAAGTACAAAGAAATTATAAAATTCAAGCTTAAATTAAATTTAATTAATAGGAAATAAAGGTAAATTTCCAATAGATAATATATAAGAATAGCCAAGTTTTATTATGTTATAAATATTCCAAACTGATATTGAAACTATTAATTTGGATGGAGAAGATCAACCAAATCTTAAAAAGTCTTTTAATTCGAATTACATATATTTGCCAAGTGGATAAAAAATTGGAAACTACTAAATATTTTCAAAAGAATTACAAAATTATAAAAATTATAGCATTGATTTAAAATTTTACTTAGCTAATAATTTAGAATAAAGAATTTTCTAATTAGAAAATTAGAATTCGTATTGTATTGTTAAACAAAAACAATTTATAGGAAATCTGCCATAATCTAAAGTTTATAATGAATTTGTAATTGAATACAATGAGGAAGATCAATCGTTTAATTTTGAGAATGTAACAATTATTTTTGATCCTTATTGCTAAAAAGATTGCTATCTAAAAATATAAACGATATGGGAAGTTTAATCTAATGAATTAATTCAGTTTTAATTTAATGTAAAGACATTTCCATGTTAAGTTGGAGAATATTATTTTGAATTTTAATGTTTGGAATGTGATTCAAGTAAAGGATTTTACTCATTAGAAACAAAAGCTTCTTATTGTTTAAAAATAGACCCAAAAATAATTTAAATGAATACAAAAAATTAAATTTAATTATATCCTGGATATTGGAGGCCTTTTCAAAAAAGTTCTATTATTTCAGTTTGTGTGAGGAAACCAGATGTATGTGAAGGAGGATGGATCACTGGAGACTCTTCATGTTCAATTGGGTCTATTGGAGGTTTATGTGAAGAATGTGATATATATAATATAAGAGGATTTGGGTAGTATTATCAAAACAATAATTTTAAATGTTAATATTGCGAAAATTTTATAGGAAAAACATTTATTTCAGTAGTTATAACAATTTTGTAACTTATATATTAATTTTTAGAACTTTATTATCAACATACTTAACTGTCAACAGTGCTTAATTAATCTTTCTAAATTTTAAACGATTAAAATATACCACAGTTCATTATAAAATTATATTTAGATAAGGATAAGGTATTTTTTTATTATAATTTATAGATTAATCTGCTGCTTTAATTAAAATGATAGTAAATCATTTGTAAATTTTGATGGGAATAAAATCATTTTAAATTGAGATGTATTCTAACTTAGTAGAATTTTTAAATCCTTTTAGCAATCCTGTAGGTAGTTCATTATATTCATACGATTGTTTTTATAGCTAATAATTTAATATTCCAATTATCTACATTAATTTAATAATTAATTTATTAGTGCCATTATTTTATTCCGTACTTTTTATCACCATTTATCTGATAGCAATTTTCCTAAAAAAGGCCAAATTATCTATTACTATATATTTTACTGCAATTCTTTATTTATTATTCTATACTTAACCTTAAATAATTAATGAATTATGCAGTTTGGCATCTAAAAGGAGAATTTCAGGAATCTAATATATAAATAAAAATGTACAATTCCTATACTCTACTTAAACTCATTATACTTGGATGGCATTTTTTATAATTCCCTTATTGATTTTTGAAGGAGGAATACTTCCTATTATTATTTTGGGTAAATTAATCAAAATAAGAAAACATTTTAATTCAGAAAAATTTCGAAAAATATGGGGATATATGGACAATTGTTATGTTAAATCACTATATTTTCAATGATTATTAAGAGTCTAGTTATTATTGGGAAATAATAAGAATATTTTAAAGATAAATAATTATTTTAATTTTAAATTTTAATGAAGAATAGATTATTTTCAAAGGATGTCTAATGTTTGTAATCCTCTTATTTTATTTTTCTGCTGTTCTTCTATACAAACCTTATAACGTTAAATCTTTAAATGGATTTGAGTTAGAATGCATTAGCTTATGTGAAATTATTATTCTGATTACTTGTTTAAAATATAAAACTTAGCTTAATCAAATATCAACTATTGATATAATACTAGAACTATTATTTATAGTTGTTTTTATATATTTTATTCTTAAAATTAGTTTAAAGCTGATTACTATCTACTATTTCAAATATAACCACCGATTTGATAATATTAAACATTATTTGTTGTATTAATTCCCTAGTTTAGGATTAAAGAAATCTATTTTTTCAAAATTTTTAAATATCAAAAAGAAAAATAAAAATTTAACATTATAGCGATTTTAATCAGCATTTGCTATGATAAAACTTATGAAAAATAAGCCAAGTAAATTATCATAATCTAACTACTAAATAAAAAAAAACTTTTTTAAGGATTATACCCTTTAATTTTCTATTTAATTTACAAATACTTAAAACAATGAAAATGGATTAATAAAAGAAATCGATTATCAAGAGTAAAGGATTTAAGAAGTAATTGAATGATGAATAAATATTTTTATAAAATAGTAAATTGTAATATTAGGATTTAGTTTTAATAAATAATATAATCAATCGTTAATTTCTGTTTTAATTCTTCTCTAATGCTAAATAGTTTTAAAGATAGTAGGTTTTAATTTAACGTTGAATTTTTGGGGAATTTATTTTTATTCTTCATTTGGTAATAATTTAGTAATGATACTTTTAATTAAATTGATGGATTTAATTTAATCTGATTTTCTCATGTTGATTGAATCTTATTCTGAGATAGTTGCTTCAAAAAACTACAATACAGCTTCCATTAAATACTTGATATGATTAAGTGTATCATACAGTTTTGTTTTGGTTTAGATGAATTATTGCATATTGACTTTAGATTGCATAATTTCAGCAAATTGTGATTAATCTGCTTTTGTTTCCATTTAAAATTACATTTTTTCATAATTTTACATCATTTTCTCATATTTCTAAAAATTGCATTAAAAGATAGTATCTAAAGATTCCAAAACACTTTTTTGAACATTTTATTCTAAGATTTCAATTTATGAGGAGAATTGTTCTTAGATGAGTTATTGAGTATTGAAACCAATTAAATCTAATTATTATAAAATTTGAGCAATTTTAGAGTTGCAATCCTGGATTTAAGATTACAATTTAGAAGTGTTCTGCTGTTAAATTTCTATATCCATTTTATTAGCTTTTCCTAGACATTGATAATCAAGTTAATTGACAAGTAATTTAACTTATTTTAATTATTAACTTAATTTATCGGAAGCTAATTTTGATTCATTTATTTCATCTTATATTGGCTTGAGTATTAAATTAATATCAGAATGACTAACAGTATTTTCAATTTGTTCTGCTAAGACTGCAATATCTAACTAATCTTACTATTAATTAAGTTCTAATAGGATATTTTTATGATTTACATTGAATAAGTATGTCTTAGATTTGTTCATCAACAATACTGTATTTAATCAACTGATGAATAACATTTTTAATATTTTGCATTAATTAATTTATGGATTAAAAACTATATTAAAAATTAGAGATTGTGAAGATTAGAAAGGCATTTAATTGAGGATAATATGATTAATAAATTTATCAAAGTGGAAACTAAAATGGTATTCAAGTTTCTTATTTAATTTTTAGACTAGAATAATAAATGATTTTAGAGTTATTAGATAATAATTATTAGTATTTGTTTGTACATTTAAAAAGACATAAACTTTAATTCAAGAATACATATNTCTCTAATGCTAAATAGTTTTAAAGATAGTAGGTTTTAATTTAACGTTGAATTTTTGGGGAATTTATTTTTATTCTTCATTTGGTAATAATTTAGTAATGATACTTTTAATTAAATTGATGGATTTAATTTAATCTGATTTTCTCATGTTGATTGAATCTTATTCTGAGATAGTTGCTTCAAAAAACTACAATACAGCTTCCATTAAATACTTGATATGATTAAGTGTATCATACAGTTTTGTTTTGGTTTAGATGAATTATTGCATATTGACTTTAGATTGCATAATTTCAGCAAATTGTGATTAATCTGCTTTTGTTTCCATTTAAAATTACATTTTTTCATAATTTTACATCATTTTCTCATATTTCTAAAAATTGCATTAAAAGATAGTATCTAAAGATTCCAAAACACTTTTTTGAACATTTTATTCTAAGATTTCAATTTATGAGGAGAATTGTTCTTAGATGAGTTATTGAGTATTGAAACCAATTAAATCTAATTATTATAAAATTTGAGCAATTTTAGAGTTGCAATCCTGGATTTAAGATTACAATTTAGAAGTGTTCTGCTGTTAAATTTCTATATCCATTTTATTAGCTTTTCCTAGACATTGATAATCAAGTTAATTGACAAGTAATTTAACTTATTTTAATTATTAACTTAATTTATCGGAAGCTAATTTTGATTCATTTATTTCATCTTATATTGGCTTGAGTATTAAATTAATATCAGAATGACTAACAGTATTTTCAATTTGTTCTGCTAAGACTGCAATATCTAACTAATCTTACTATTAATTAAGTTCTAATAGGATATTTTTATGATTTACATTGAATAAGTATGTCTTAGATTTGTTCATCAACAATACTGTATTTAATCAACTGATGAATAACATTTTTAATATTTTGCATTAATTAATTTATGGATTAAAAACTATATTAAAAATTAGAGATTGTGAAGATTAGAAAGGCATTTAATTGAGGATAATATGATTAATAAATTTATCAAAGTGGAAACTAAAATGGTATTCAAGTTTCTTATTTAATTTTTAGACTAGAATAATAAATGATTTTAGAGTTATTAGATAATAATTATTAGTATTTGTTTGTACATTTAAAAAGACATAAACTTTAATTCAAGAATACATATAAAATACTATTGAAAGAATAATTTAAATATTGTATTCAAGATTCTTTAAAAAATATCATGATAATATGCAATTTAAAGATTATTTCATCAATATTGTTTTAAATCCTCTTATATTAAAATGTCTATAAAATAAAAGGAATATGTATTAAATGAAGCTAAAAACTGATGGTGTATATTAAAAATAAAATAGAGATAGTGGATTGATTAAATTATTAAAGAGAAGTGAGAATGATTAGATAAGAGAATATAATAAGGATTATAGAAAAGATAGAAGTAATAATAACATTAGAGATAAGATAATATTGAAACACATTAATAAGTAAAAAATAAAGAATAAATTGTGTTGTAATTTAACATAATAATTGATAATAAAAAGTAATAAAATATAAAAATATAAATAATGTCAAACTTATCCCATAGCAGTGAATCATCAAGAAGTTCTTCTTAAAGGAGAAATAACAAACGACCAGTAAGAGAGAAGAAAAAGAAAAATAATTCAGAAGATTACGATAGTCAAATGGACGATGATGATTTATCATAATATGATGGTAAGGAATATTTTGATTAGAGGCACTAAATTAAAAAATAAGTAACAACCAATATTGGGACCAAATAGATTCAATAGAAGAGAAGCAAAACTTAGAAAACCCACGTCTACTTAGACTCCAGCTACTGCTACATTTTTATATAAACCTGGCGCTGAACTACCAAATTTATCTAATTACATTAACTCTATTATTGATATTAAAATAGCATGTGAATATGTTAATAAAAACAATCCTGCATTATAATTACGTTAAATATGGGGTTCTAATGGTGCTTATGCTAGTCATAGTGATGCTGTTTGTATTGGAATTCATGCTGGATTATTAGCATTAGGTGATTTAAAATTAACTAGTGCTTTTTATTAAGGAGTTAGTTTATCTTGTAAAGTAATTAAAGGAAAAAAATCATTAAATGGATAAATGAAAGTTCCATTACTCTCTAGATCATTAAAAACACCTTGTGCTCATTGTTTAAAACCAGAAAAAGTTACATGGTTACCATAATTAGGATCACCAGAATAATTAATTAGTTGGGCTAAGAAAATGTCATTGCCATCAAATAAAAGATTAACAAAAAGAAGTCATTCTACTGTTTATTTACATGAACCTCCATAAGTCTCATATCCAGAAAATTTATTAGTTAATAATTTACCTCCATTAAATGAAGGTTGGATTGTATGGGATATGTGTAATGAACCAAGTTAAAAATATAATTTACTTACTTTTATGGATAGATAAACAGCATTAGGTTTACCTAGTAGAACATCCTATAAATTAAAAACTCATTGTTTATATATTGAAACACATAATAAAAAGTAATTTAATTCTTATATTAGTAAGATATGAAATTTCTATGGAATCTACTAAAATTGCTGAAGAAGTATTTTTAGATTCTCATGTATTCACTATTTAAGAAGTATTATATCCATAACAATCAGACATAGAAATGCTCTAAAAATTTGGTGTATGTTCTTATTTATTTATATAGGTTCCATTACCAAAAGAGTAGAAGTGTGTAATCTTTGAGAAACTTAAATGGGATAACTTTGAATGGGGTAATGATAATGTGGTTATCAATGGATCTTTCGAAATTCAAGGACTTAAAAGCTTTAAATTTGTACCTGTAACAAAACATTAACATTATGAAAAATGATATTAATACAAACATTAAAATTTAATATAAAATGGTATTAATTTTCATAAGACAAATCAGCATCTATTTAATTAAATTATTCAACTAACTATTTCATTGATCCATAAGGCAACATATCTGCATTTAATTACTGTGTTCCTCTTTTAGATGATCTATTCTCATCTCCATCTTCCTTATTTATTATTATAATTTTTATTCCATTTTCAACAATTCTATTATTTTGTTAGCTTTAATTTCAATCTTTTTCAGAATTCAACTAATCTTTCCTAATACTATCTTAAAATTTTCAAAAAGTGTTATTATTCATATTACGATCCATTATTGATTGTTTAATATTCATAAACGATATATCTTAATATATTTTAGAATGAAGTAGAATGTAATTTTAAACAACTAAATTATAAATATTTAATTTTAAAATAAATGTTAATTCGATATATCTTCAAAATAAATATTCAATAATATTTAATCTTAGAATGTAAAGATTTTCCTTTTATACATTCTATTATTCTTTAATGAATAATCCACTTAAAATATAAAATATTATCAATTTCTCATCTCTTATTACCTAGATAAGCAAAATAATATAAATAACATTAATTATAAACATCTTAATATATTTTTATATCAAGATTTTAAATATTAAATAGATTGATATCAGACTAACATAAAATTTATTAAATAAAATCCTTTTAATATAAAAAAGCTGAAATTTTTAATAAATTTGATTCATAAGATGATAGAAATGTATTTGACTAAGTGCAAACATTATGCTAATTAAAATAACCTTAAAGTAATTTATGAGTAAAATTACACAAATAAACCTACTTTAGGATCTTAAGTCAAAACTACTATCAAATAAGTCTAATTAATATAGATATAAATGCTGAAATTTTATTTTTAAATTTCAAAAATCATAAGAGATTCATTCCTACATTCATTATTTTGAAAAATATCTCTTCGTTGTAATGATCAAACTTTTACATATAAATAATAAAAGTAATTCTTTATAAAATATTTTATATCGATATATCAGCTTAATTAAATGATAACAAAACAACCGCTTTAAAATACAGCATACACAATTATTAGATTTTAAGATTGTATAAAAAATAAACCAAAGTAATTATTATCCAAAGAAAAAAATAGTTGGTTTTGAGATAGAAATTAAATCAAATAATGATTCAATTCGCTTAATATATTAAAAAATGGCAACTTATAAATAATATATTATTAAGATAATAGGATAGTTTCATTGATTTCAAAAATCAATTAATAGAATTTCTATATTTGATAAATATGAGAAATTTGCAACAAATTTAGAAATATTGTTTTAACTTATAGGTTTAAAATTGAGTTTTAATGCATGAAAATGTAACTTAATTAGTAAGTAGTGATTTAGAATCAATTAATTGAGCAATTTTAAATTAGGTTATTAGTATATGAATTTAGAATAGATTTTGAAAATGAAATGAAATAACATTATGCTCTAGATGTTTTAATGGTCAAACAAATTTGTTTAATAGATTTAAGATTAGTTTATTAGAAGAATATTAAGTAATTATAAATATAATAATAAATGGATAAAAGAAGTGGTAGTTATAAAATAAGATTATTAATTTGTAATTGTAGTTTCTGCTGTAAATTGTATATATAAATATATAAAAGGGGTTTGAATATAAAAAAATAAATTTGTTTAGTTAGATAAATTTGGATAATTGTTTGAATGTGTTAGTAAGAGTTGAAAGAATATGATTGAATAAAGAGTAGTAGAAAAGAGAATGGGAATATATTTATAAAATGAAACATAGAAAGATATTGAATAATATGAATTATGCTGAAAATAATAATAATATAAAATAAATAATGCAAGCCTAACATTTAGAAGAGATAGGTGTGAAAGATGCTATAAAGATAGGAGAGGGATCATTTGGTTAAGTTTACAAAGGAGTTTATAATGGATAAGATGTGGCAGTGAAAGTAATAATTATTTACTGATAGTGTCAGATAATTCAAAATTGTTTAGTTTCTGAAATATCAATCTTAGAAAAAATAGATCATCCTAATATTATAAAATTACTAAAGGTAAAAAGATAGTTAAATTTAGGAATTCAAATTTGGTAATATGTCATATATAGTAATGGAATATTGTTCAGGTGGAACATTAAGAGATTATATCTAAAAGAAATTAACAGAAGAAGAGATAATTGAAATAATGAGATCATTATTTTCAGCTGTTGAGTATTTACATGGTCAAGGGATTATTCATCGAGACATCAAACCTGGTATCTTAATATGGATATTAATAAATAGATAACATTTTAATTAAAAATAAAAATGATTTATCTTCCATCAAATTAGCTGATTTTGGATTAAGTTTTTAATATGATGCTGAAATTCAATATTATTAAACTGTCTCTCATTAATGTGGAACCTTTATTTTCATGGCACCAGAATAGATTCTTAATTTATCATACAATAAAACTGTTGATACATGGTCATGTGGTATTGTTTTATATATGCTTTTATAAAAAAAGCATCCTTATTATCCTAAATATTCTACCAAAACTTAATTTATTTAGACTTTTCCTAATATATAATATGATGAACCCAATAATGCGTCATCTTTAACTAGAGATTTCCTTAAACGTCTATTATGTTATGATCCACATAGACGTTATACAGCCTTATAAGCATTATCTCATCCATGGATCACTAGAAGATATTAAGATAGTATTCCTATGGGTCTTAGAGAATTTGGTATTTGCAAATAATTACAAGAAAAAATGATTTAATAAATCAAACTTATTATGTTCTTTCAATTCCTTATCAAAAATAATGAATCAAATTAATATCGTAATAGATCTGAAAGTCATTAAGAAAGTTAAACTTATTCTGAAACTTCTATTCATAAATAAATTAATCATAAAACTAAACTCTTAAGACCTTTAGTATTAAAAAATTAAATTAAATTTGAACATAAATAAGATGAACTTAAAAGTAAAACAAAACTCTCTCAATTAACTGCATTGTTGACTTAATAAAAAAGTGAAGAATAATTTTCATACCAATAATAAATACAATAATAAATTATTAATAAAATATCTTCATAACCAGCTTTGGATTCTCCATAAAAGAAATATCACCAAAAACACAAATTAAGTGTTGATTGTGGAAATGATCAACACATGATCTAAATAGTATCATCAATATCTCCTATGAAAGGTGAATCAGAGCATAGTAAAATAGAGTCACCTAAAAAATCATTTAGAAAATCTTAATCTTTTTAGAGATTGATACTTCCTTAATTGTCAGAATCAACATAAAGTTCAATTAGTCCTGATAAATTGGTAAAGAAGGAATCAAAAACTTTGGTGATGAGGAAATCTTAATCTACTTTGTAGATTTGTTTAAAGAAGATACAATAAGCAAATGAATAATGTGAATAGAAAACAACAATAAGATAGAGAATGGAAACCTATGATTAAAAGAATTTTAGTCATCGTATAGTACATAAAGCAAATTCATTGAATTCATCAACAATATCTCCAAAAAATAAATTGATTTAGCAAATAATTTAATAGTAACAATAATTCATTCTTCCATAGTATAGAAAGAGATTATGATAAAATTGATTATAATAATAATGAATATAAATTGGAAAATATTAATATTGAGTTTGTTGATAGAGATTTCAGTGAGCGAGATGTATTCAATAGATTACTTATATGACTGCAATGATAAATACACACCAGAAGAGGGAAGGTCAATACTAAAATTATTCCCAATAGATTGTTGGGTTTTCATTATACTATGTATGAAATGAATGTGCAATCGAAGCACCTATAACATTTATTGGATCAACGAGGATTGTGTACCAGTTTATAAAAGACACCAAATTATTTGGAGTACCAGGAGATAGTGTTTTTATAATAACAATAACTAATGGGATCCAGAGTGCTGTTTAATTTTCAACAGCAATATATGTATTAGTAGAGGATAAGGCGCCATCAAATAATATATTTTGTGAAGTAAAATAAAAAATAAAATAGATAACAGGATTAGCAACTTCAATAGTTTTTATTATTTCAAATCTTAATATCTTTGTTTATGCAGCCTATCCATTAGCTTTAGTTTATAATGCACTAGAATCAACAGCTAAAGTTTTAAGGATTTTTAATTACACACTTGTAATTTTGATAATTGTATTAGTGGCAGTAGGTGAATAAATAATATCTCCTACTTTAAATGGGTATTATGTTATTTAATAATAGAATATGTGCAATATCAGCAACAAATGATTTGACTTGGGATTTTATTATATCTATAAGTTATTTATTAGTATTTTTGTTATTTGCAATTATGTCTGTGATATATGTAATTGCATTTAAGAAGATAATACCTAAATTTTCAACTATGAGATAGATAAGAGGATAATATATAAGATATTATTAAAGATTTATTGGATTTAGTTTAATTATGAAATTACTTCTAGGAATATTTAGTGGAATCAATTTATTGAATTGTTATATATTTCTTAAACCTTGGTTAGAAGTTTCAGAAACTCTATAAAATATCACTTAAGCTTTATGTATCCTAGGTTAAACCATAATAATATATCAGGATCCATCATTAAGATTAATATCACAAAGTTCTTAAATATTTGATTAAAACAATTCTAATGAGAAATAAGAAATTTCATTATAATGTAAATATTAATTTGATTATAGAATTAAATATTTTAGAATAGTTGCATAAAGAAATGAAGAAAACTTAAGTTACATCAATGTTAGCTGGAGTATAAATATTAAGAAGAATAAAATAAGAAGATGTAATATAATATAAGGATCTTATTATAAATGAAGATTAAGATGGTAGTGGTAGTAATTCTAGTCAAGGAGATTTAAGTGAATTAATGGAAGCAACTACATAACCATTTACTGTTGAAGAAATAGAAGAATGTTTAGTAACTAATTTGAATAAACATGTTATTAAAGATAAATTAGATATTCATTAAGAAATTTAAGTTTTCAATATGAGATGTATATTATATGCACCAAAGATCTTTAATTATTTTATTACATTAGATAATATCGATATTGAAGATTGTTTTGATTTAATTAAAAATTCAACAAAACTTGATTAATTCACTGGACCTGATGGTGGAAAGAGTGGAGAATTCTTCTTCTTCTCTTATGATAATTAATTAATTATTAAAACCATGAGATAAAATGAAGTTAATACCTATAAAAAAAGATTATATAACTTTGCTACTTATCAAGTTAATAATTAATTATCTTTAATCAACAAAATATATGGAATGTATACTTTTGAAAGAGAAGAATAATCTAAATCTAGAGTACATTTCTTTATCATGAAAAACATCTCATTAGGTATACCCAGATGTTAAATACTCAGAACTTATGATATGAAAGGATCTGAATATAATAGAGAAGTACTACTTAAGAAACCTTCAAGTGATCTCTCCAAAATGACTTTAAAAGATCTAGATTTCTTTAAAATTGAACAACAATTCTGGATTGATAGTTCCATTTCTTAAAGTTTTATTTTCACTATTTATTTTAGAATTAATTACTACTCTTATCAATGACTCTAATTTCTTAGAAAAATAACAATTAATTGATTATTCTCTTCTTGTCATGATTATTGATTGGAATCAAAAAGAAGAATTATTATTTAAACATTTTGATGGTTAACATATCAATATAGTTCCATCCATTAAAGAAAAAGGAGTATATTTTATATTTAAATAGATTTATTATCATCTTGCTATCATCGACTATTTATAAAATTGGAATGTCAATAAATCACTTGAAAGAAAAACTAAAAAGATTATTACCATGAATATGTAGCTTGACACTTCAGCATAAGAACCAAATATCTATAGAAAAAGATTTTAAGATAAATTAATTAATAGAATACTTCCAATCAAATGATTCATCACATCAAACCATTATTATTTTATATAATATTCATAATCTAATTACCATACTTATCAAAACCCTAAGATAGATTATATAAATTATATACATTTTTATTAACTTTCTCTCGAATCATTTAAAAATATAGGAAGTTTATGCAAACAAGAAGTGTCCAAATTTAATATATATTTTACTCAAATAATTAAAAGAAAAGAGGCTCTCAAGCATATATCACAAACCTTTTCTTAAGTATTTTTAATTTTAATTATTCTGACAATAATTTAAAATACAGCATTAAATTTCAAAAGATGCTTATTTCAAAATTATATATTATACAAACTTAGAAAAATTAATAATTTTCTCTTATTCTTAATCTAATTTATATATTGAAATTAATTAATTTAAGAACTTTTAATTTTTGAATATATTATTGATTAAGAACTTTAGAACTAAAAAAAAAATTTAAATATAAATTAATTTACTTTCATAAATAACATAACTTAATGATATTTAATAAATGTATCAATATAAAAGAGAACAGAAATCTTTACAAGAGTTAAATATAATAAGATTGAGGACAATTTTATTTCCATTCATTTTATTATATATAATAATTAAAAATAATAAATGTTATTTATTCAATGATTTTTTCTATGAATGATAAAATTCCAATCAGAATCTTATGTATTCGTATGAGTATCACAAGAATATCCTCCATTTTAAATAGGTTCTTTAAAATACTTAAAAATTATTTTGATTCTTATATATAATAAACTTTTTATAGTCGATAATTTATTATTTTAAGAAGATGCAAGGTTGTTATTTAATTATTAGTAATAATTAAATAATAAATCTATATGAGTTAAAAATATAGGAATAATAATAATATAATCAAAAGGCTTATTTCATATTCTTTTGTGGAGAAGATTATTAAAGTCATTTGGATAATTATGATATTCATTAAATTAGAGATCATCTTGGAATTATTAATCAAAAGGATTAAGACTTTTAAATAATAGATTCTTAGATTCTATACCAGTAGAATAAATTGTCTTATTTTTCGTTGATTCTATTTTACTTGCTTTTTCTTATTTTAAAGAATGATCAATAGAGTTTTATCTTGAATTATTCAAAGGTTTAAAGTAAATTGAATCAAACAAACTGTATTTTGATAAGTCTTCTAAACTAAAATAATCAAGATTTTCTTTAAAAAAGTCTTGATCTAAAGATTCTTGTAAAGTAAACCTTTATTTAGGTGAGATTCTTGTCATTTGAATTAAAAGATTCTTTAATGATTATGGAACTTTGACTTTTTCATTGAAAGTAAGAGTTCCAGAATTTGAACTTCTATATGGATGTATTGCAAAGAATCTAAAATAAAAAATAAAGATACATTTCATAAATGATAATTCCTAAACTATAAACATCACATTAAGTTGTATACATTTTTTATTTTTCTTTATATTCTTATACTTCTGGAGCAGCATATCCATGTGTACCACAATTATAAAGTACATGATCATGATATTTTTAGTTTGTTGCAAATCCAAAATCAATAATAGCAATTTCTATATTTGTTGGATCCTTATATTTATAAATAATATTTTATGGTTTTAAATCTCGATGCATTATTTATTATTAATGAACATAATTCATAGTTTCGAGAATATCTTTAACTAATTGTTATTTCTATGAAAGACTAAAATTTTGAAGCTTTTCATATAAATGACCACCTTCATAATGAGTCATTACTAATTCAATGTAATCTTTTTTATATCTATAAATAAGATACCATCATTTTCAAATACTTCATATAATTTTGGAATATTTGGATTATCTAAACTTCTCATTATATATATTTCTTCTGCTAAACTCTTAGCTTACTTCTCTCTCATTTTATTCCCTATTTATGCTTTTGCTACTTTTTTTATTGCAAATTTCTAATCATTTAAATTGCTTCCCAAAAAGACCTAAAAAATAATAAATTTAATAAACTTCACATGTTATTCCTTCCCCTATTTTTTAATTGATTTTATAAATATTTATCAGATTTTATTCTTGTATGCAATTTGATTTTAATTCATCTATAAAATTTTCTACTTCTTCTGTTATATTTACAACAAACAACTATAATTCTGATTGATCATGAGACAATGTCATTATTAATAAGTTTTCTTATTTTCTAAAAGAACAATAAACATTTTTGAGAATTAAAAAACCACCAATCTCACCATTCTTTAATAAATCACTAATAAAATATAAAACACTTACCTCTCGAAAATAAAATAAGTGTTAACAATAAATCTTATATCTTCTTGGAGTTGCTCTCTTAAATAACTATCCTTATTTAAATAAAACTATTGTTTATTAGTCCTCAGACAATTTTTGAAAATCATAATTAACCAAAGACTTCAAATTTTTATTCCAAAAAGATTTTCTTTCAGATGATACAAAGTATAAAGAACTCTTCATTATTAATTTATAAAAAAAAAAACATATTCAATTTTGATTATATCCAAATTAATATATCAAACCAATACAAAACCTATAACAAAAATAAGACATTATTCATTTTTCAAATTATTCAACTTCCTCCATAACAAATATAAGAAAACAAATGGGGCAGAATTAAAATAAATCAGTTTTAATTATTAATTTTTATCCAATTAATCATTATATATTAATTTCTAATATAATTAATTAATCTCTAGACTTCACTATTCTTCACTACTTTCATATCACCTATAAAATTCATTTTTAATTAAAATTATGAACTATTCATAATAAAAATAAAGTCAAATTTATAATGTTAGGTTTTCTGAATTCTGAACCAAATAATATGCAGATCGACTAATGAAGAATGATATGAATAATGTGAAGAAGAAAAATTAAAACAGTTAGATGATGATCAAAGTTCTTAATGAACGATCCTAAAGATTATTTGGAAAAAAATCTTATAACTTAAAATGAAAAGAAGTAAATTTCTATATCAAATTGAAATACTTAATATATTTTAAATAAATTACTAATAAAAATAATTAAGAAATTTTAAATTGTTTTTCTTTTTATAAGATAACTCATTGTTAAAGAAAGTTTTGAAGTATCATATTCTTATTTAAGAAATTTACAGATTTTAAGATAAATTATATTTGTTCTTATTTATTAGATACTTTTGAATTAGACAAGATGCTGATAAACTAAAAGTTCTCTAATTGGTTAGAATTGTTAATAAAATTTATAGCTTCACATCAATGCTCTTAATTGTAAATTTTATCAAACTAAAAAATAAAGATGTATTAAATTTAAATTAATTGAAATAATCTTTAATTAGAGATTACTATAAAGTCCTAAACAATTCCTTAATATTTTAAAATAATTAGAGAAAATTTCATATTTTTAAATGTCTATTTTGAATTTGATTGTTCAACTAAATTGAAAATGATTATAGAGCAGCTTTTTTTCTAATATAAATAAAATGAGATAATTATAAAAATGTTTTAAAATATAATACAACATTTCAATAATTTTTATTAAAATATAATTTTAAAAATGCTAAATCGATTATGAATTTAGAACTATTGATATTATATCTTTTAATCTATTTTCAAATTAAACAAGTAAAAAAATAAAAAATAAATTTATAAATAGTTAGTGTTCAATAAAGTAATTTTTAATCAGAATACTTATTATAAAACTTTTTATTTTGCTTTATTTATTAATAATTACATGGAAATTTGTGAATTATTTAAGGAAACTGTAAGATATATTGTGTATTAAAGCTTAAAGAAGAGGATGATAATAAAAGATAAGCTATGATGTTTTATGTTTGTCGAAAACTTGGTAGAATACTTCCTTTTCCTTCAATAGTCACAATTTTATAATAAAACCCTAATATTTTAAAATATCTTCTGATAGCCAGTTAATTAGATGATAATAGTGTAATATTAATAAATATATAGGCTTTAATGATGTTCCAAGCATTATAAGAGAGATATTATGATGAAAAGTTATTTGTCAAACTCTATTTTGATTGTGTGATAAAATGTTTAATAAATTAGGAGAGTAATGTATAAAGTATGAACTTTGCTAGTTTATAGTTAAAAGGTAATAAAGAATGAAGGCAAATTAAGATCTTTTTTATTTGAGAATTCTAAATACTTAATTAATAAAATAGAAGAGACATTCATAAATGAAGAAAATATTTGTGTGATAATAAATAACTTTTTTAAAGGTTATATAAAATACAATCCAAATTTTGATATGCTTAATTAATGCTTCTAATATGCATTAGAGAAACGTAGTGTTTGGAAAATGCTTAGAGAAATTGATTAATAATTTGAAATGGATGTTGAAAATTGTATAAAATAATAATTATAATAGAACTAATTCTATTAAGTTAGGCAATGAGTACAAAAAATCTAGATTTTTAAATTTAAAATTGTAAAAACAAAAATATAGAATAAAAATATTTTGGTTTAAGTAAAACTGAAATGAAATAATAAATACTTGAAGAATGGTTATTTTAACCTAGTGAAGTGCCATTACTTGTAGCTAATCATCCTTCTTAAGATTAATTATAAAATGATGTTTTTAAATCAAATAAAATGTTGGATATACTCTTATCATTTATGTTATATCCAACTAAATATTCTTAAATAACTTAGAATGTAAGATTTAATCATATTTATTTAGAAATTATAAAATATATATGTAGATCTCTAATATCCTGATCCACCATCTTTTAGATAATTAAATATTAAAATTTCTTAAGATGATAGACCTGCAATTTAATTTAGGGCCTTTAGAACTATGCAAGCATTAACTGATAATAGAAACATTTTTCTTTTGACTAAAATTAATTAAGGATATTATTAAAGAGCCTATTCAATGATTCATGAATGTCTTAAATAAGATTTAGTTGCCATAATAATTTGTCCTGAGATTATTGTATAATATCTTACATTCTTACTTTATTCAGAACCTTAGATATCTACTTTTTATTTAATATCCTATCATTTACCTTTCAGATTAATGCTATTTCTTGATATTCCTGAAATATCTTAATATTTCACATAATTTATGAGTTTTATTTAATCTCCTTATTACAAATTTGATTCTTAACAAACAATATTATTATGGAAATATTTTGAGTTGACCAATTTTTTTTCAGATTTATTAGAAACAACATTATTTGATTAAAAATTGTTAGATAATATAATTTCAAAAAAATCTACAGAATTATATAAACCATCCAAAATTGAAGAACTCTAGAAAAAACCTGACTTTTCACCTTTAGAAATTGAAAAATAATTTATTTAACCAGAACATAAAAAAGTTACTGAAGAAATTGACCAACTTAATTAAGATTTTGATCAAATTTTTGAATATCTTTCTAACAAACGTTAAAAAACTAAAAAACTTTTTGAAAGAATGCTTTATCAAGCTACACAAAAGGCAAATATTAAATATTAGGATAACACGAATATAAAAAATTATTTTCCTTAACCTATATAAACAGTAAAAAATTTAAAAGCTTAAGGAATAGAATCTATTAATTTTAGTCCAACTAAAAGAAAAACTATTGTAGCTCCAAAATTAGTTTAATTACTTGATAATAATTCAAGATATTCAATGCAATAGAGTGATAAAGAATATTAAACTTAACATATATCATCTAATAACACATCTAGAAGTTAATTATAAGCACTTACTAATCCTAATAATTTATTAGGTGTTATTAATGAGTCTATTTAAAATCAAACTAATAAACCTCTATAAGATTTTAAGTCAAAACCTATTTATTAAAGAATTCTTGTAAAAAGACCGACATAAACAATTATGCTTTATAGTTAATATTAATAAAAATCAATTAAAAGATTAAGCCAATAATCTTCTTCTTTAGTTAATATTAATATTAATGATTCCTTAAATAAATCTAAATTATAAAATTCATTCATTTTGAATAAATTTAATCATCTAGTAGGAAATATAAAATCTAATGAATCTGAAAGAGAATTTAATATATATCCTCCTGAACTTAAAGATTAATAAATCTCTGATTTAGAAACATTAGCTATTGATTAATAATTCTAATAGTTATGTTAACAAAATGAAAATTATACAAAAGGTGTTTTATAATGTATTTATGATCTACTATTAATGATATTTACACCAAAGAAGTTTATTTTATCTAATAATTTATATTTTTAAAAACCAGAATATTATCTTAATATAATTCTTGGTGGAGATGATCAATAAAAATTTATTCAAATCATTGCTAAAAATTATTTATTGAAATAGAAATTTGGAGAAGAATATTAAAGCACATCATTAATTGCAGGTCGAATTTATAATCTTTTGCATAACTAAACTTTGGATAAATATATATATTTTAATTATTAAGAGCATTTGATATTGATAGTCAAAATACTTGTTACTTAACTTCTATCTTAATCATTATCAGCAAGAGTTATTATTCTTTTAGAAAGTCTTGCTTTAATTCTTGAAAAAACTAAGGAAAAACTATTATAGTTAATTTCAATATCGTTTTGGCACTTATTAATTGAATCCTGCTAAATTCATTATGAAAATTCATTTTTTATGAATTTCTTTACTAGAATTTTAACAATAACTTTTATTTATGGAAATTTGGTTATATTTCAAAGAATATTATTGAAAATCAATTTTTTGTCCTATTTTATATAAAATCCATTACTAATTAGATCATTATTTTTAATAATATTTCTCAATTTTAAATTAAAATAAGATGAAATAAAAAAAATTAAATAATAGATTTTTCAAATGTCTTCTTGGAACTTTTTTTATACTCATTTTCAAAGGTATTTTTTTATTTTTTTATTTGAGTGACATAAAATTATTGGAATCTTAAGAATATAAAAATATTCTTAAATATATTAAAACAGATGATTTTCTTTATATTGAGTCCTTAATTGAGAACAAATATGTAAAAAAGCATAAAATTTTAACTCATTGATTATATATGAATCGCTTCTAGAATATTATTTAATTTTCTTAATATATCTGATAAAAGTACATTTAGTGACTTTGTTTTTATATTATAATACTAATTAAAAATTTATTGTGTAATTTAACCAATTATAATAAAATATATATTATGTATTATGTTAAAGATATTTAAAGATTACAGAATTCTTGTTTAATCATAAATTTTCATATAAATGTGAAATGTTTTAATTTATATTAAAAAACAGATAGCACCTTTTTAATTATGACATGAACTTCAAGATTCATTTTAACTTAATATTAGTTAATTAATAACAAAAAATTTAAATTAATAATCAGGTAAAAAGTATATTAAAAGCATTTAGGAATCCGAATTATGATAAGGTTTACCAAGATTATTTAAATTTTTGGCGCAAATATATATTTGTTATATTCATAAATAAATAATTAATTAGTTTTGATATTAATAAAAAAGGAATTTTAATAAAAGAAAGGAATTTATTAATACTATCTGCACATAGGATAGTTGATACAACAATAAATAAATTCATAGATATAAAAATTCGTAATAAAAAAAATTATTCAAATAGAATTTATAAAAGGAAATTAAACATCAGATAATTATCTTAATAAACAAAATTTAATCTTAATATTAAGGGTATTAGTATCATTTAACAACTTTAGCTTTAAGACTTAAAGAATATTAGTGAGTGCTAAATGAAGTTCAAAACGAAAGAATTTTGAAGTAAGTTGTAAATCAGAAAAGATTATTTATGGATCTTATTCAATTGAAAATAAAGTATGGGATCGTTTAAACATTAGACTTCTTATGATAAGGAAGATCAGTATAAGAGTTTCTTTTTAATATTAAGATTCAAAACATTTGGAGGACATCTTATCATTTTAATGAGTCTAAATTAATTCAGATTTTCTTGCAATTATTATTCTCAAAATTATTATCATAATTATTAATATGAAGTTTTATATTTTATTAGATTTTAAAATTATAATATTATAATATCAAATGCCTGATCTGCAAGTTGGGCATGTTTAATTTACTACTACCCATTCTGATAAACATTACTTGTGGAATATGTGTAATTGATGACATTTCAACTTATAGTATTCTTCATTAATTTCAAAATTATGTAAACAAATGTTGCATTAGACTTAAGATAATTAAGAAAGTAAAGTCTCTTCTACTACTTAAATTTCATATTTGTTTAAAGGTGAAAATTATTCATACTCTAATTCTTGAAGATTAGCTATTTACATGTAGATCTGATTATATAATCTTTTTGAAATAATTGTTACGATGGTCAATATTGTCCCAAAAAATATAACTAAGATTCTAGCTGTGGTCATAAATTGCAAAGACAACCCAATTATTAAAGCTGTCATATATAATTTTAATACGTTATTCTTTGATTGAGGTTTTGTATTTTTATTAACTCAAAATAATCAATACCAATAAACTAAGTTATAAGAAAATACTTAGAATCTTTAAATAAAAGCAAAAACAGTGAGACTTTTACAAAATCTACTTAATTTCATAATCTGGCCTTTATTCTATATCATATTAAAACCATAGCAATCCTTCTAAATATTCAATTTCATTTTAATGAAATAGTTTTAAATAATATAAAGAAGGTATTATAGATATTGCATTAATTACTATTGAGATAATGGTAATGTAGAATAAAGGTTAGTATCTCAAGGTTAAACAAAGAGAGATTATACATAGAATGACTTCTACTAGTTAATATATGGCTAGCACAAATATTAAAAGATAAACAAATCGAAGCTGATTTTGTTATTAAGAATATTACACATAGCTTCTTAAACTTTGTTCTAAAGCCTTTTAAAATTATACTTATCTAGCTTAATGTAGATTGTCTTATTATTGATCTGACATCAATTCTTAGTGATGATTCTCATTATTAGTTAAATTTGTTGACATTATTATTATTGTAAAATAATAATTAAGGAAATCATCTAACACAGACTAAATACCAAAGTAAAATACTTACTAGAGTATTTTAAGATTGATATTTAATAAAAAATGATAAAAAGATGAAACATGATTTCAATGGATGCATAATGACTTTTTTATTCAAACTACGAATTTAAGTTCCTGAAAAAAATTAATTGTTTCTATTATTAGTTCTTTTCATTTATATTATCATAAAATATAAAAACATAACAAAGTTTAAAGTCTAATTTATTTTAAATTATATCATTGTCATTTTTTTATTAGACTTTTTCTTGCAAGTTTAAAAAGTCAAATTCAATTCCCAGTTAAAAGTATTTTTAGAAGAGAGACAAGATTATTTTAATGCAAGTTTGAAAATATTTATATCCTCAAATCAAATTGAATTAGGAATTAATATATAAATATTTTAGAAAATAAAATAATCTAAGATTCTAAATATAATAAATGAAAATTTAAGTTAAAATATTATACAGTGAATTTGGATTTAATATCAATTCTAAAAATGTTCGTTCTTTATATAAAAAAGGAAAAAAACTCAATATAAATATTGATGATATATCAAAATATTTATAGAAATATAAGTGCAATACTAAACAATGAAAATCTTTTAGTAATCTACAAAACATAAAAACTTATAAGAAGAATTAATTTTTTAAATTAAAAGGGATAATTATGAAAAAGTATTATGTAAACACATAAGCTTTTGAATTATATAAAAATTGGAGATATAAGATATAATATTATAATTTCTAAATTTAACATATTCTCAAATATATCTTTATATCTTAATAGGAAATCTATTTTAAGCAAGGGGATCTAAAAATATCATATGCATCTATTATGATGATAATGAAGAGGTTATTAAATCCAATTTATCCAAAAACTCTTGTTATTTTATTATCTATTGCTTTAAGATATATAGATAATTATTATGTAATCGAGAATTCTGTCATATCATCCATTACTTTGAGAAAAATAAGCTAATTACACTTAATTATATATATTATTAGGCTGTTAATGAAAAATTTCCTCTATCAAATTGATTTAATATATGTAAAAAATAAAAAATAAAGAATTTAGACCCAAATTATTATTTAACATAACAAATATAAAAAAGTTTGAATCAAATATATGCATTCCCTGTTATATTATCTATTATAATATCTAAAAATCGTTTCAAATCATCCAAAACTTCAGCATTTTATTATTATAGTTTTTCAAATTTTTGCTTTTTTTCTAACCCTAGTATTATTGCTTAACTTTAATCAATCTAATCATCTTAATCAAATTTCATTTCTAAAGTGTTTTAATCTGTTATGATCTTTTTTTAAATAACTTTTATCTTATTTGTTGATTTCATTTAAGGCATTTAAAAAAATAAACTCATAAATAGTATTTGTAATATACTGAAAATAAGTTTAATTATTTATCTACATTAAATTTTATGTTATTCATTAAAATACCTTTATTTTGAATCCTAATTAATAATTTCTGGAATTAATATAGAGAATAAAATATACTCACTTGTAATCAATTGAATTTCTCTCTAAGATAATTAAAAAATATTTGAATTTAAATAAGTTGTTCTTCTAACTACAAATAATGAAGCCGTCTTATTTTAATAGTGGTACAATTAAAGTGTCATCATGAAACACAAAAATTCTGGCATATTTTCGTGTCTTGTATGTTATTCAACATTTTTGAAAAATTATATCATAAAATAAATTAACCATTTTTTTCTCCTTTCTTAAGATTCTATTTGATTAGGATTAAAATTTTAAGAAAAAACTTTTTTCATATCTTCACCAATCATCCCTTGATAGATTTTTAGAGTAATTGTACTAACCCAATTTCTGATAATATCTTGCGATTATGCTTAATTAAATTTCTTAATTTCTTTGAACAAAAGTTTAGCCTTTTAATTTTATTCTTATTATTGTTTCTCTTTTTCTTTTCTTTTCTTTCTTATTTTATAAATGTAAAATACCTAATATTTTCTGACCATCTGATGACAATTATAATGACAAGATAACATCTCAAGAATTTCTACCATAAATTTTCTAATCTAATTTTCTTCTACTATTCGATTCTTTATTTTTCTTTCATTTTTTATACTTCTTAAGCTACTTCTTAAGGAGTCAAGACTTTCTTATTATCATAATATTTAACTTTATAAACAGTTGGAGTTTCTTCTAATGCTTAATCTCGTAAAACTTTAATCCTATTTCGAATATACCCTCTTGATTCCAATCTACTTTCAGATAATTGTTCTTCATTTAATAATCTGTTTACCTTTATAGTATTAAAATCCATTGATGTATCAATAATAGGTAATTATGGTTTCTTTTACTCTTACTTAATAATTTGTTCATATTCGATTTTCTTGAACATCATTTACAAATGTAGATATCTATTGGTTGCAAGTTAAGTTTTATTTTATTCTTCTTTTAATTTTGCTTGTAAAACTTGATTCTCAACAACTAATTGTTAAATTTATGGAAGATTGATTGAATTCTTAACAAAATCTAAGGTTGGTCGTGTTGTTAATGGTTAAATAGGAGCTTCAACAGATTTTGAAATAATTCTTGATGCATTCATTCTCATAAACTGCATATTATTACCAATTGATGCTCGTTTTTTATTTCTATCATTATATAATTATGGATTATAGTGATCCATATTTGCTTAAAAATACTCATTTAATTTCATTTATTTATAAATTATGAACTAGATAATCTCTATTACAACTTAAATTACTAACTTTTATCTCAATCAAATTATCATTAGATTATGTGTAAAGACTAAATTTTTCATCAATTTTAAATGTGATTCATATTCTCTAATTACTTATAATGCATATATATTGTAATAAAGAGAATGTAATTTTTATTATCAGTAAATTGAAATTAAGACAACAATAATTTAAAGTAGAATACTTTTTATAATTTTAAGAAGAAAAGCATGATAAATTTTATAAACTAAAATTCTCGAAAATTCTCGTTTTTCTATTTAATAAAAATAGCTCTATAAAAGCATCAATAATAAATTATTTTATATTAGTAAATAAATAATAAATGAACAAGATGTAATAGGTATTAGATAAAAAATAATATCTAAATTGTCCTGTTCTTTTGCTTAAATTTAATTAACAGTTTTAAACAAAAGCAAACTTTTATCTAACATACAATACAATTTTATGGATGGTGAATTTTTTGTTAAATCTAACCCAAAAAATGTTATAATATATATGCAACTAATGTTTAAAATTTGAAAAATAGCTTAATGAATTTAAAACTGAACATTTAAAAAAAAAAGAGAGATAATATTTAAGTTAGCAAATTTTAGATTATAGAAAAGGTGATTAAGTGCTAATTCTAAATAGAAAAGGAGCTCAAAATATTTAAGTATTTATGTAATAATTAATCAGAACAGGAATTATTAAAATAAAAAATAGTTATAACATAGATAAAGAAAGAATTTCTTTAAACTGAAGATTCTAAGCTAATAGATTAATAGAGAACATAATTTTATAATAAAGAAAATTATAATATTTATTTTTCCAATCCTACATGTATTCTAATCAAAATATATTATAGTGTTTCCATCAAGTTAGATATATACAAATATTATATTCTTATAAATTTGATNCAGATTTTGAAATAATTCTTGATGCATTCATTCTCATAAACTGCATATTATTACCAATTGATGCTCGTTTTTTATTTCTATCATTATATAATTATGGATTATAGTGATCCATATTTGCTTAAAAATACTCATTTAATTTCATTTATTTATAAATTATGAACTAGATAATCTCTATTACAACTTAAATTACTAACTTTTATCTCAATCAAATTATCATTAGATTATGTGTAAAGACTAAATTTTTCATCAATTTTAAATGTGATTCATATTCTCTAATTACTTATAATGCATATATAATTTAAAGTAGAATACTTTTTATAATTTTAAGAAGAAAAGCATGATAAATTTTATAAACTAAAATTCTCGAAAATTCTCGTTTTTCTATTTAATAAAAATAGCTCTATAAAAGCATCAATAATAAATTATTTTATATTAGTAAATAAATAATAAATGAACAAGATGTAATAGGTATTAGATAAAAAATAATATCTAAATTGTCCTGTTCTTTTGCTTAAATTTAATTAACAGTTTTAAACAAAAGCAAACTTTTATCTAACATACAATACAATTTTATGGATGGTGAATTTTTTGTTAAATCTAACCCAAAAAATGTTATAATATATATGCAACTAATGTTTAAAATTTGAAAAATAGCTTAATGAATTTAAAACTGAACATTTAAAAAAAAAAGAGAGATAATATTTAAGTTAGCAAATTTTAGATTATAGAAAAGGTGATTAAGTGCTAATTCTAAATAGAAAAGGAGCTCAAAATATTTAAGTATTTATGTAATAATTAATCAGAACAGGAATTATTAAAATAAAAAATAGTTATAACATAGATAAAGAAAGAATTTCTTTAAACTGAAGATTCTAAGCTAATAGATTAATAGAGAACATAATTTTATAATAAAGAAAATTATAATATTTATTTTTCCAATCCTACATGTATTCTAATCAAAATATATTATAGTGTTTCCATCAAGTTAGATATATACAAATATTATATTCTTATAAATTTGATTAAAACATTAGGTGGTTAGTACAGGCTGAAATTTATCAGGCAAAAACAGTTGTGTGAAGATTGCAACAAAATCTCTCAAAATTCTAATCTATTACTTTTGATACAACTTTTTTATAATTTAAAAGAGATTGTAATTCTTCATTTGTAAAAAGTCCTATGATAATGAGATCATTTGCTGATGGATTAGAAATTAAATTTAATTTAATTCTATTCCCTATTTATATAATTTAATGAGCACTTAATTTTTATATATTGCTTTTTTTTTATTTAAGTTTTATAAATTTTTTAATGAAAAGGTATTAGAGAAGGCTTGCGATGAGTTTTAGTAAAAACAAGCACTTTTAATTTGAATCAAAAATATTCATTATAATTTAATCGATTAGTATTGATTCAACCAAAATCATAGTTAATTCTTCTTCTTTTATTTATCTATTTTTTGTGTGTAAATATAAAGTTCTACTAGAAACAAATTTAGAAAAATACGCTTTATGATCTAAAAATACTTAACTTAATAAATAATATTTCAATTCTTCACAAAAGTATTTTGGTTATGAAAAGTATGCTAAATTCTCTAATAAAAATTAACAAGAATTAATTGATTTCATCATTGATTAATCGACCTTTTCTTTGTCATTAGGTAAATCAATAAAATTATGAAGTTATTGATTTACTGAAGTAAGTGATTTAGCACAAACTGCTTTACACCAGGCATTTATTCGTTCAGTCTGTACTAATTCTAATTTGAGAAAAAAACTTATATTTTTCAGCTACATCTGATACTTCTTCCAAAGTGAATAGTTTAATGATTTCCTGATTCTAATAGCTGCGATAATAGCAAGGGAAGCTATTTTAAAATATTTTTTCATAATTAATGTACGTTATTATAAGAGTAAAGTTTTTGCTTTTACTATAAGTTACTTATACTCTGTTGTAGGTTTGGAAATCATTTCTTTAGGTTGAAATAATATTTTTTCATCATAATTTACTTGTAATTATTTGAATTATTTTTAAGCTTCTTGTTCTTGAGTATGTATGATTTTAGCTTACTAAATTTAGGGTTTTTTGAAAGATTCTTGCCATTTTTGAGGAGATTAATATCTAGATGTTGGCTATTTTTTAATTTTTTCTAAATTGAGATTTTCAGAGATGGAGAGAACATCAATATTGGGAGTAAAGAAGGGTTATTCATATATTGTTTGAGTCTATATAAATCTAATGCTTTAAGATCGACCTTATAAGAATTGGTTGTTCATGGTCAATTTATATAAAATATTAAAAATCATTTTGACGACGCAATAAATAAAATGATATTATTCATTAGATTTTGTAAGATTTATTTATATTTATTTTTGTTGCTAATCTAAATATTCAAAATTAATGTATCTGTTATTTATTTAAATTCATAATCTTCTTCCTATATATTTTGTTTCTAAGAAATTTTAATGTATTCCTTAGTTAAATAGTTATAGAGCTATTTAATTTTAAGTTTAGATAAAATAAACCTGATTTAACTTTTATTTTGGTAACTATTAAAATTGTGATTAATTGCAAGAAATTAATTTAGTAATTCAATCAAAACAATTAATAATTAAAATGAAAAAATGAGTCTTTGAATTTAAAATGTCTAAATAAATATGAATATAAATATAAATATATACAAATTATCAATTAACATTTGCTATGTTTATTAGATCTCCAATATTAGAAACAACTTTTGAAAATAATTTGGAAATTTTTACTCTCCAAAAAGGTTTTGATTCATATAATTCTAAAATTCCAGAGTATTCAAAGCCTCCTGCAGTAATTTTGTTTTCATCTTCATCTATTTTATCATTGATAATAAAATTAGCAATACAAGGTAAACCCTAATCATTTTTTTTTAGTTAAATAATTCTCTATATGGGTTTTACATTTGAATTTCGAATTTTGTTTAAATTTTCGAATTATTTTGTAAATTAAACCATTAATACACCAGTAAATGCAATAAAATGAAATAGAGTTACATAAAAACAATCATAACTTGTTTTATCTAATTCATTTGCAATTTCTAATAAATTTGGTATAATAATAGTGAAAATAAGATATTCTAAAGCAATTAATACTTTTTATTGAGATGTAAGAGAATGAACTGTTTTAGAATAAAATTTAGTTCTATTTGCTACAAATTAACTTGTTTATGTATTTTTACCAGCAAATAAGCATAAATTTAATGAATGAAGTATAAATTTTGGTATTATATTTTTTCTAGTTATTAATTCTAAATCTTAAAATAATAACTTTATGAAAAAACATAATCTTTATATTTGTATATCTTTCCTTATTGCAGTTTTCTAATTTTAAATATTTTCGCATTCTTAAATATATTTTTAATCTTTATATATTGTTAAAATTTTAGATAATAAGGAATCTACAAATTTTCTATGCTGTGTTTTGTGCTATTTGATTCCAAAATAGTTAATAAAATGTTTATGAGGTTCTTTTTGTGCTAAAAAGTGTACTCTAGCTATCTCTCTCTCTTCAAATATTATTCTTAATTTAAAATTAATAAATACTTATATTTTTTTGATAATTCTAAAACAGCAATAACAACGAACACTATAATTCTAAATTTTTTATTTCTAATTATAAACTAATTTTTTGCTTGATTCTTTTTATTTATAATCATATTATTCCAAATTTGTAATTATACTGAAGGTCTACCATTTCGAAGTGTCATTGTTTTACCTCTTTCTAATTCAGAACACTTTAAACTTTAATCAAGATTTATTCCATAATTTTAAGTTTTTTATATCTTAACTAATTCATCATCTTTTTTTTAAAATTTTTATTTCAAAAATATTTAATGGTTGGTTTTTAATTTATCAACATCTTTTTGTAAATTTACTTATAAAGAATTCATCCTATGTGGTCTGTTGGTTAGTGGCATTTTTAAGATTGAAGTTTTTCTATTATTTGATTATTCATATTATCCTTCAGGAATAGTAAATGAGTTTTCTTCCAAATTTCCTAGTGTCACTAAATTATGTTAAATCAAATCATCATATCTTTATTATTTGCTTTTTATATAATATTCAATCTGTTTATTATGTTAAGAACTACCACTTTCATCAAGATCATTCAATTTACTAAGAATTGGTTAATTTTTGTTATTTTCTACTATTTCAGTACATATTTTGATATTGCTAAAATCTTAATCGTGTTAAAACAGCTTGATTTTTTAAATTTATTCTTGTCTACAATTGTATTATTAGGATATCAACGGAAGATTTAAATCATAACCAATCCATGTTTTATTTATCTTTTCTAAAGGTCTTATTGATAAAGAAGTAGGTGTCTATAGGCTTAAGCTTTTTTCTCTATACTCTATTACTTGAGATTTCATAAATTGAACAAAAATTATTAATAAAAACCACATTAATTTGGGATATTAAAATGGTAGATAATAAAATAATCTAGAACATCTTTTATTTTTATATTAAAATCTTTAAGAGCTACAATTCCTCTTAAATTATATATTTAATAATACTACATCATCCATAATATTAAATTACAATTTTTGAATTTTAATAAACTTTCAAGTTCTTTATGTAATTTTGACAGTAAACAAAAACTCATTCACTATAAATTTTATATAATATTAAATTGATTTTTTAAACCACCTTTGCAACCATTTTATTTTTCATTAAATTTAAATTTAGTATTCAAAATGGTTATAACACTATAAAAATTATTGATAATTTATTACAAACTTCTGTTAAAATTTTATTTTTGCTCCATAATTTTCATTTAGTTTAGATTTCACAATCTTAAAAATGTTTTTTATTCAAAATTCTATCATTATTTTTTAAAAGAAATAATATATTTATTTTAAATTAATTATCAAACTTTTCAAAGGAATCCTAATATTTCCACCAAAATACTATTCATATTTAAAGATAAAATTCTTTAAATAGGAAAAAAAGATAAGTTAGAATTGATTTACTAATCGTATCCCAAATTTTTGAATTATAAAAAATTTAAATGAATTATTTAGAAATTCGCTTCATTTATTCAATAAATCAACTTTTTTGATTGATTATTGATATGCATAACTTTTGAATATTTAACTTAATTTTGTATGCTAAGTGTTTGAATTTCATTAATTTCAAATTATTATTAAATTTCTTAAACTAAACAATGATTTTAGAATAAACCTGATAATTAGATAACTTATTATAAATATATAAAATTTTGATTGTAATTAGTATATACTTAATGAAGAATCAACTCTATTCAATAAATTTTTTATGCATTTATTTTAATTTTCCTTAATTTTAAATGAAGATTGTTATATAAATAATAAAGTTTATCATTCACTCTGCATTTTAAATATCGATTAAATCTTCAATATTATTAACTATTCTTGAGAAGATATTTATCATTTAGTTTTTCCATAAAAGTTTTTCTTCAAAAATTGAATTAACAAAATTTAATTGTATTTATCCAGAAATAACTTTTCTTTCGTTTTTATCTAAATTTTTTGATACAAGCAATTATGTTTATATAGGTTTATCTTCTTCTTCTTCTTCTTCTTCTTAAATTTAGAGTATTAATTAAACAGGCTTGACATTAGAATTTTCAATTTTTGCTAAGTTTTGAAAATGATTTGTGAAAAACTCTGTTATTAGCATAGCTATAGCTGTTAAATAAATGTTAATAATTATAAAATGATCCTAATTATTGTAAACTTATTTATTTGCAATTTCTAATAAATTTGGTATAATAATAGTGAAAATAAGATATTCTAAAGCAATTAATACTTTTTATTGAGATGTAAGAGAATGAACTGTTTTAGAATAAAATTTAGTTCTATTTGCTACAAATTAACTTGTTTATGTATTTTTACCAGCAAATAAGCATAAATTTAATGAATGAAGTATAAATTTTGGTATTATATTTTTTCTAGTTATTAATTCTAAATCTTAAAATAATAACTTTATGAAAAAACATAATCTTTATTTTTGAAAATCCACAACCAATTCTTATTGTTATTTTAAGATATCTGTATAATCTTTAATATATTCTTTGCTTTATAATAACTAAGTAATTTTTGTAAACAGTTATTACACAAAATTCTTATACTTTTATTAAACTTCTCTCTATCCTAAAGAAGAAAAGTAATTCAAATGAGGTTCCTTTAATTTTTAAAAATGTTCAATTGCTTAATTCCTTCTTTAAAATAGTAGTCTAAGTTATAAAATTTTAAATTACTTATATTTTTTGCTTAATTTGAGAATCGCTCTAACCATTATGGCAACAATCTTAAGTCTAAACTTCTTTTTCTAAACTTTTAAAAAATTTTTTGGGTTATTAGTCATTTTTTGTTGTTGACTAATTTTGTTAGAGATTTCATGAATGGTTAAACTTCTAAGTTTATTATTATTGTTTTAATTCTGGTTTTTCTTTGTATTATTTATCTGAATATTTTATTTAGAAAATATAGTTCTCTTTCTCATGAGATCAGATTCATAGTTTTAGAAATTTTGTTAACCTTATTCAAAAGGCTCTGTAGGCATAGATGAAATTTTATTTCTATTGTTATTTTAATTTTTTAATGTTGAATCCAAGGGCTTTTCTTTTAACAGTTATTTTTATGTAAAGATTTTTTCCTCACTTTAGAAATCTTAATCAATTTCTATCTATTATTTTATAGTATTTTGTAATAATCTACCATTATATATAGATGACTTATATTTAAAAGCTTAAGTTTGTTGAAATCCATCCTAAATGGTTGTATATTCATTTAAATGTCTAAATAATTTCAATTAATTAAGGTCATTTTTTTATTATTGTGAATTTAAAGGTAATAAAGGAATATTGAGTCTTGAAGAGATGAGTAAATTCTTTGAATCTTCAATCCTTATTTATTATTTAGGTATTGGACAATTTAAGATATTAAATGACAAAAATTCATTATTCTTAGTCTTCATTGAAAAATCAAATAATTTATTAAATTAAAAGAGATTATAAAGAAAAAAATTTAACTCTTTCGATTTAATTGAATTCTCTGATATATTTAAATTTATTTTCTCTTCATTTAATCCTTTTAATACATGTAGACTTCGACAACTAAAAATAGATTTATTTTGGTTTTTTGAATCAATATTTTTAATTTTTTTGATTCCTTTTGGAAATATCAAAAATTTATATTATTAAAAAATACAATATAATTGAATTAAGAATGTAAATAAAAAGAATTTCAATTGAATTTGGAACATATGAATAAATGTTTGAAGGGAATATGTCAGTGGCAGTTAGTTAATAAGATTTGGAATAAGATACTTAATCTTTTTTTAGTAAGGATGATCTAAAGAATAAATTTAAACCATTTTAAAAGGAAAGAAATTCTGTTGGAAAATTAATCTAAAGAGCTAAAAGTAACGAGACAACATCTAGATTTCAATTTTTAAAAAGTTAAGAATTAGTTGTGAAGCCAACAAAAAAAAAGAAAAATTATAATAGTAATATAATCTAGAAATGGAGTACCACAAATCTATTAGGACTTAAAAAAAGAAATATTACTGCTGAAGATTAAGAAGTTTCTTTAAGATAACGTTTAAAATATTTTAGAGTTAATCTTTAAGCAAACTAAGGCTTTATAAAATAGTTTAGAGAATATAAGAAATAATAAAACCCAGGGACAATATAAACAAGAGCATTTTTAGCACCAAAAAGAGAGTATTTTTACAAAGATGTAAAGAGAAGCATAAAATAAATGATAGAGTCTCAATCCAGGACCAGGTGTGTATTCTGGAAAAGTATTGTTGACAGATCCTGGCGTTTCAATTGAATATAGTAAAAGTCCATAAACATCGAAACAATAAACTCCTATTTGTCAGAAAGATTTTTATGACATATAATTAAAAAAAAAGAATGAAAATACGCCAGACTTTTTAAGAACTATCAGTAGAGAATAAGCTTACTAAAGAAGTATATTTGCTTAGATTGAAATGTAAAAAAAAGAGAGCATGGTATTTTACATTAATTTATGTTTTATACAAGAAATTAAAAAAAGAACAACCATTAGATACTAAAAAAATTGAGTAAGAAATTGAATATTTTCTTTCTCAGTAATAAAAGTATGGAAAAATAAGTATTTGATTTCTCAAAAGTTAGATTATCAAAGAATATTAGACAATAATACAGATATTAAAAAGATGACGAAACCAGATACACTAGATAATACATGGAATAAAATGCTGTAAGAAAATATTATATTTAAGGGAACGATATGGTTTTAAGAAAATGAAAGGAGGAAAAATTATAAAGGAAAGAGTCTAAACATTATAAAATGAGTGAGAATAATATTAATTTAATACTTGATACTTTTATTTAGCAAATATTATGAATAAAATTAGATAAACTTCGATATTCAGCATAAAAAGAAAAAGATTATATAATTTCTAAGCTATTTTTGAGTATTGATTTGTATTAAAAATAAAAATATTCTTTCAGAATATTAAGTGATCAACTGTCTTACATTCCTTTGTAGAAATATTAATTATTTAACAACTATTGGAACTATTCTTTCAATAGTGAATTGTTTAAAAGTAGTTCTTTTTTGTGAGATTAAAATAAAAATACAATTCTTTAAGAATAAAATAGAACTTTAATAAGGATTATAGAATTGTTTGATTTCCAAACTTAACAATCAAATAAATTAAGAAGAAAATAGGAATGAATAGAAAATTACAATAACTAATTTGAACAATTATATAATAATAATCAAAAAATCAAATTTGTTACTTTTTGTATTAAAATTATAAGTTATATATTTTGAATAATATTGATATGCATGATAAAACATTAATGATAATAAAGACATAAGAAATAATTCAATCTCTTACTGTGAATGATAATAATTTAGTTATTCTAAGTACCTATTAAATAGTTTCAATAAAAATAACATAATGTAAATCCTAAAATAAATGATAATTATAATTACTTTCATTTTTGTTAAAGTTTCTTATGTGGTTAATGAATGCATTTTCAATAGAACTTCTAAATTGCAATGGGTCTCAGTTTCAGGTAAAAGTGCTTAATTACATTTTTAATGTGAATCTCTAGCTTAAATGATAGCACATTTATTATTCCACCATTTGATAGTTTTCCAATCTTTTTCTTAATTTTCTGCAAATTCCTATTTTAATAAAAATAAAAAAAACTTCATCAAATTCTGGATTTTCTTTGAGTTTGACAACTATTTATGAAGCTGTATCACTATTGTTCCATCTACTTGATTCAATATAGAATCCTCTAATAGCTTCAGATAAATCATTTAAAGCTAATTCTTCTGCAGCTTCATCCTTTTAAACAATATTAGCTGATTAAGCATCTTCAATTACAGGGATAAAATTAACACCACTTCTATATAATTCATAAAATAATGCTCCTACTAATAATTTTTTATATGCAAAATGTTAGAATTCCTAAATGAATAATAATAATAATATTAATACTGGATCTTTTTTCAATAATTAAATATATCCTGGCCCAATTTCAAATTTAAACAAATCTCTAGCACCTTAAATATCTAGAATAGCTTTTTCATTTCCAACACATCTTAATTTAAAACTTCTATAAGGATAATCAAGACATCTTTCTTGTAATAATCCAATAGGACCTAATTTAGGAACACTTGCAACAATATTAGTTCCTTTATCTAATTTAGCATCCTCAACACCATCTGTTATCCATTGTTCACTAACACGATCAAAAAATGCTACTCTCCATACTTTTTAATTTTCTTTGTTTGGAATCCAAATATAAGAAGGAAGTTAATAAGAAACCTATTATAAATTAATTATAAAATTTACTTTAAAAGTTGCATTCAATTCAAAAGCTAATCTTTTAACAGTTTCCTTTAATTCATAATTTGATTTTAACGTCCAACTATTAACTTTTTTTGGTGGAGGAAGCATTTATAAATATTCTATATCTAATACTCCTCCAACTATTCTATATTTGCTATAAACATCTGGAGAATAATTATCAAATGATGTCCATAATATTTTTTAAAGGAACACAGATATAGATCTTGGTACATCTACTGCTAATTAAAGTTCAGGATATTCATTTGGTTTATGTCTATAACCAGATGGTTTATTTGATGGATATATGAAAATACCATATTTAAAATCTTCAGTTGGTTGAAATGTTTTTATAACTTCTTGTTTAGTTTTATCATCTAACTTAAATGTTCCTTTAGCTCCTTCATTTGCCTTCTTTGTTAATTCTGCAAATTTTTCCTTTTATTATATATAATTTTATTACATCAATAAATAATTCAGCATTTAATACCATCTATGTATTAATCTCTTCAAGTTTTTTTATCATTAATTCTCTTATCTAAAATATATATAATTTATTTCTAGCTACTGTGTCATTTTAAATTATCTATTATTATTATTATTATTGTAATTATTGCTAAATTAATTAAAATTTTCTTTCAGCCTTTAATTAAGTCAGAAATCTATGAATATCTCTTTCTATATTTTCTGCTTACTATAATTTTTGTAATTCCTCCTATACTTTTAATTCACTTATAATCTTCTGTTCTCTCATCATTGTTATAAATGTTGTTAATTAAGCTTCCTATGATATATCAGGTTTTATTGAACATAACAAAAACTTATCCCAATCATCATTTGCTCTTGCTACCTAAAATTTTATTATAAACTTTCATTATTACTTTCTTTGCATTATCTAAATTTTCCTTAAAAACACTTCTTTAAACTTCATTCTCTATCTCTTCTTCTTATAATCTAGCCTTCTCTTCTGCAGCCAATCTTTCTTCTTCTAATTTTCGTAACCGTTCTTCTTCTAATCTTTATTTCTCTTCAGCTTCCTTTCTAATTCTCTCTTATTCTTCTCTTTCTTTCTTCTCTTATTCAGCTTTCTCCTTTAATTCCTTTTTTGTCAATTTTTTTGGTGGTGGAGCTTTTGGAGGCATATTAATTTGTTTATTAAATTAATTTCTTATCAAACTCTATTTAATATTTATTCATCTTTCTTTATTCTTTATATAAAATTCTTATAAATTATCTACCTTTTTATATACTTATGTCTATCATTAAAATTTTTTAATTATTTCTTAATAATTATCGAATATAGATAAATAATTTTAGGTTTTAGTAATAACTTTATTTCATTAATTTTGACACAATTATTATTTTTAAATAAATTAGAAAAAATCATACTAATGACCATTCTTTAAATTCATTCATTTTTTTTAAATATCTACATTATTAATTCTCTCATCATTAG
>CAJJDN010000021.1:324303-339333 GCA_905182985.1 Paramecium sonneborni | reverse complement strand
TTAAAATCTTCAGTTGGTTGAAATGTTTTTATAACTTCTTGTTTAGTTTTATCATCTAACTTAAATGTTCCTTTAGCTCCTTCATTTGCCTTCTTTGTTAATTCTGCAAATTTTTCCTTTTATTATATATAATTTTATTACATCAATAAATAATTCAGCATTTAATACCATCTATGTATTAATCTCTTCAAGTTTTTTTATCATTAATTCTCTTATCTAAAATATATATAATTTATTTCTAGCTACTGTGTCATTTTAAATTATCTATTATTATTATTATTATTGTAATTATTGCTAAATTAATTAAAATTTTCTTTCAGCCTTTAATTAAGTCAGAAATCTATGAATATCTCTTTCTATATTTTCTGCTTACTATAATTTTTGTAATTCCTCCTATACTTTTAATTCACTTATAATCTTCTGTTCTCTCATCATTGTTATAAATGTTGTTAATTAAGCTTCCTATGATATATCAGGTTTTATTGAACATAACAAAAACTTATCCCAATCATCATTTGCTCTTGCTACCTAAAATTTTATTATAAACTTTCATTATTACTTTCTTTGCATTATCTAAATTTTCCTTAAAAACACTTCTTTAAACTTCATTCTCTATCTCTTCTTCTTATAATCTAGCCTTCTCTTCTGCAGCCAATCTTTCTTCTTCTAATTTTCGTAACCGTTCTTCTTCTAATCTTTATTTCTCTTCAGCTTCCTTTCTAATTCTCTCTTATTCTTCTCTTTCTTTCTTCTCTTATTCAGCTTTCTCCTTTAATTCCTTTTTTGTCAATTTTTTTGGTGGTGGAGCTTTTGGAGGCATATTAATTTGTTTATTAAATTAATTTCTTATCAAACTCTATTTAATATTTATTCATCTTTCTTTATTCTTTATATAAAATTCTTATAAATTATCTACCTTTTTATATACTTATGTCTATCATTAAAATTTTTTAATTATTTCTTAATAATTATCGAATATAGATAAATAATTTTAGGTTTTAGTAATAACTTTATTTCATTAATTTTGACACAATTATTATTTTTAAATAAATTAGAAAAAATCATACTAATGACCATTCTTTAAATTCATTCATTTTTTTTAAATATCTACATTATTAATTCTCTCATCATTAGACATACTATTTTATTTTATGTCAATTAAAACTGATGAAAATTATAGTAAATTCAAATAAAATATACTCATATTGGTAAAAAATTTTCTAAAACGGTATTATAAATAAATATATTAAGTAATTTTAATATAACTAAAGAATATTTCTTTTATTGAATGCAAATAAACTCATAGTAGACCAAAAACGAAATTTCTGAATCCCCTCCTCATAAATCCGAACATTTACTTGATGAAATTTGTTAAAAATTAAATCAAATTTGCACTACTTCTGTCTAAATTTCAGGCAGAATCATATAAGTTTAAAGAATACCTTATTTAGAAAGAAAAGAAAAAATAAAAGAAGAAGTACTTAGAATTCCAGAGACAAAAATAAAATTTCAAAGTAATTTGAAACTGAAGAATGCATTTCCTAACTAATTTAAATAGAGTAACTTTTTTTAGATCTTTCAAATGTTAAAGAATTAGTATCAATTTTAGAATGAATAATTTATTATTTTTTAGCTTTCCAAAATAATTTTCAATCAATTTTAAGTTTAAGTAACTTTTTTACTAATAAAATTATACAAAAACCATAGGTCTTCCAATAATTTCCATCTGATTTTTATAACTCTTTAGTAATATAACCCTATATTTATTTTTTTTAGATAGTTAATTTAATTTAACTTCTTAATTATTTACATTATATTATAATTTATAATTGTTGAATTAATACTCTTTGTTTTTCTTTTAAAATGAAAAAATAAACTTTATTTATGATTTCAAACAGAAAAGATAGGTTTGAATATTCATAAGATCTAGGAATAGTAATGTTTTGTTAATATGATCTAATAAATTTTACTAAAAACCATGATAATAATTGTAAAATGATAATTTATCAACATATAATTAGTTTTGTATAAATAATAATATCACTCATTTATATATATTTCACCAGATTATACAGCATTATTTTGATTCTTTACTAAGCTTTTTTTATTTTTGATAATTGATTTCTAATTTTTTCAAAGATTCTTCTTCTTTTTATGTAAATTCCAATTTTTTTGAAGAATTCTAAATTGGAGTGGCAGTTTCAGCTTTGTCCATTAAAGGAGATTTGCTTCTTGGTGATCTTTAGTTTAAAGGTATTCCTAATGGAGATTTGGTTGTATCACCTGGAGTAGAAATCCGAGGGATAGCTTATAAAAATTGAACATGTTCATCTATTGTAACTTCATATTTAGAACCAAAAGCAATTTATCTACCTTTTCTATCGTAACGTCTAAACACTTTATTGGTCAGTAAATAAAATACTTTATTCTTCATTAGGTAGTTCTTTTTTTAAAGCACTCTTAATGGCTATTTACTTAATTTTTGTATCACATTCTTAATTAATCATTTATGGATTTTATTTGAATTAATAAATAAATTGTGATACAAGGAGCTTAAATATATTTAAATAAAAAAGGAGCTTAGGGAATTACAGAGATCTTTAATAAATTTATATTATATCAGGATTAAATAAAAATTATATTATATAATTCAAACCATTGGACCCTTTGCTGAGACATCATCAACCATTTTTTTCAATTAAGGATTTCNACTTAGAATTCCAGAGACAAAAATAAAATTTCAAAGTAATTTGAAACTGAAGAATGCATTTCCTAACTAATTTAAATAGAGTAACTTTTTTTAGATCTTTCAAATGTTAAAGAATTAGTATCAATTTTAGAATGAATAATTTATTATTTTTTAGCTTTCCAAAATAATTTTCAATCAATTTTAAGTTTAAGTAACTTTTTTACTAATAAAATTATACAAAAACCATAGGTCTTCCAATAATTTCCATCTGATTTTTATAACTCTTTAGTAATATAACCCTATATTTATTTTTTTTAGATAGTTAATTTAATTTAACTTCTTAATTATTTACATTATATTATAATTTATAATTGTTGAATTAATACTCTTTGTTTTTCTTTTAAAATGAAAAAATAAACTTTATTTATGATTTCAAACAGAAAAGATAGGTTTGAATATTCATAAGATCTAGGAATAGTAATGTTTTGTTAATATGATCTAATAAATTTTACTAAAAACCATGATAATAATTGTAAAATGATAATTTATCAACATATAATTAGTTTTGTATAAATAATAATATCACTCATTTATATATATTTCACCAGATTATACAGCATTATTTTGATTCTTTACTAAGCTTTTTTTATTTTTGATAATTGATTTCTAATTTTTTCAAAGATTCTTCTTCTTTTTATGTAAATTCCAATTTTTTTGAAGAATTCTAAATTGGAGTGGCAGTTTCAGCTTTGTCCATTAAAGGAGATTTGCTTCTTGGTGATCTTTAGTTTAAAGGTATTCCTAATGGAGATTTGGTTGTATCACCTGGAGTAGAAATCCGAGGGATAGCTTATAAAAATTGAACATGTTCATCTATTGTAACTTCATATTTAGAACCAAAAGCAATTTATCTACCTTTTCTATCGTAACGTCTAAACACTTTATTGGTCAGTAAATAAAATACTTTATTCTTCATTAGGTAGTTCTTTTTTTAAAGCACTCTTAATGGCTATTTACTTAATTTTTGTATCACATTCTTAATTAATCATTTATGGATTTTATTTGAATTAATAAATAAATTGTGATACAAGGAGCTTAAATATATTTAAATAAAAAAGGAGCTTAGGGAATTATCAGGATTAAATAAAAATTATATTATATAATTCAAACCATTGGACCCTTTGCTGAGACATCATCAACCATTTTTTTCAATTAAGGATTTCCTTTAGAATATTGAATTAAAATACTTAAATATCTACCAATAATAGGAAATTTAGTAGCACTATCATATAAGAAGGGTAAGAATGATTTAAACATTTAGAAGAGACCATAAATTTATAATGGGAATCCAATAATTGTAAGTTTTCAAGAAATTATAACAAAGAAACCTAAAAAGAAGAAAATGCTTCCCTTAAGTTTGCCTTTAAATATTAGAATTGATTACCTTTTTTCAAAAAGAAATGCAATGTGCTTTTAATTCCAATGAGCAAAAATAATCCAATTAAAAATGATAAATTTCCCATAACAATAAGTGCACGATCTAAGAAAAGCATAATGCCTAAAACAAAGAGGATAAGACTAACAGTGAGAAATCCCATTCCAATTTCTAGATTTCTAATATTGTGTTTAATGACATACTCTTAGAATCATCCAAAAAGTACATTGTAAATATTTATAAATTAAAATTAATACACGTCAATTAAGTAAATTAAAATGAATGATTTTAAGATAAGAAAATTAAAATAAAATATACAGATAAATAAAATAAGTAATGATATGATGATCATATAAAATATATTAATAAATTAGTTAAATATTATTTATTTATTCAAAAAGATTTTTAATGAATTTCACTATGTTTGTGATGCTTATGATTTTTGTGATGTTTTTCTTCTGAATGATTATATTTGTATTCATCATGTTTTTTTTGATGTTTGAAATTCAAGACACTCATATCAGTGGCACTATGTTTACATAAACCTTAGTATCCTCTTTTACGTCCATGTAAACATTCTTATCCTGCTACTCCAGCCTTATAGACATCACCATGTAAATTAGGTTTCTAATATATAAATAATTTATAATACTCTATTGTAAACGCAAACAACAATTTCATCACTCATCCCATTTTTTCTACTAACTTATGATCTTCCACATCCAAAGAATTGTACTTAAGCTGTTTCAATTTATCTTGCATGATCTTCATATTAAGCCCATTTCTTAAATACTTTCTTTGCTGTCCAATCAGCTCCACCATTTTCAACATCACCTAAATATGCTACAAAACCATAATGAGGAGGAACTGAACAATCAATTTTAAAATTGGATGGACATTTATCTGTACAGTCTTATGCAAATTTAGCTAATTAATGATCCCATTTAACATAATTCATATTTGAAGCTGTTTAAAATTTACCTTACCAGTTTTTTTATTTCCCTGTAGCAACATCATTTCTATGTTCATTATGTAATTCTAATAATTCATCTTCCTTCTTTTTTGACATTCCACGTTCTTTTACTCTTTCCTTGTTATCAGTATCACATCCTACTTTAGCATAAGCAAATGCTAAAAACACAATTAAAACGAATTTCATTATTATAATTATTAGTGAATTAAAATAATAATAAAAATAAGTGTTGAAATTATGTAAATAAATTCTTTGAATTGGAAATCAATGAAGAGATTATATTTTTAGATAATACTTTTATTTTTAGAGTGAAATAAGATTAGAGGGAATTACAAAATATATTTATGATCTTTAAAATAAAGTAATCAAAAAATATAAAAAAGAATTAGAGATAATTTAAAGATGAATGAGTGTTAATAACATTTATTATAAGAATAATAAAAATAATTTAATAGAGTAGAAATAATTCATAAATTGAGATTTTGAATATTATAAATATAATTAAAAAATGGCATCTTATTCTGGAGAATAATAAGTAAAAACAGTAATCAATACAGATGATATTAAAGAGATTGTAGCAATCTTAAACAATAAATTTAATGAGAATTTTAGTTTAGTATCATTTGATGAACAGAATTAGTAATAAATATTGAAAATTATTTTAGGTTTGAATTCTTGGAACAGTTAAATAAAATATTTACACATTTAGATTCTAGATGGACAATTGATGTGAAAGTAGATAACTAAGAAACTATAATCTATAAAATAACTGAGTATTTACGAATTCTAAATTATCCAGGGTAATTTGATGATAAATGGTCATAATCAGTGTTGGCAGCGGATAAGAAAGTTATTTATCCAATTTTTCATTATTTATTAACAAGATATCCAGAATTAGAAAAAAGAGCATATTTAGCTAAGTATTTAGTACCAGTATTTGTACCTGATGAATTTTAAATGGATAATGATATTAAGACTTGTGTAGATTAGATAAAAGATTTATAAGCTTAATTTTAAGTACATCATCAATCATTAGAATAAGTGTAATCATAATCTATGAATCCAGATGAACTTAAGAAGGATATTACTTAATTTGAATAAGAGAGAGAATAATTATTAAATAAGATTAGCAATTTTAAGAGTAAGGTTTCTTCAAAACCAAATTTTAATGAATTATTAGAAGTAACAAATATGTTGAGAAGAGAATAAGAAGAAGAAGCTAGATTATAAGATAAATTAAGATAATAAAGAATGTAACTTGATTAAACAGATTAAATATTATTGTAGGCATAATAAAGATTGATAGATGCTTAGAAATCATTAGCTCCTGATAATTCACCAGAATAAATGTTAATGGCTTTAAGGAATGAAGTAAAAAGAAATAGAGAAATTAGTAAAGATAGATTAGGATTTGATTTAAAAGAAAGAAGAAAAAAATTAGAATAAATTGAGAGATTACTTGCAGAACCACCTATTACATTAAATGAATTAAATAATTTAGAAAATACTTTAATGGCTTTAAGAAGAGCTGTTAATTAAATGGAAGATAAATTAAAAAGAGAAGCTAAGCCTGAAGATGATAAATTAACCATTTATAAATAACAAGCATAATTAGTTGCTAAAAAAAAAGAAAGAGCTGTTGATGATATCAAAAAAGTAGAAGAAGAATAATAATTAATTGAAAAAGAAGTTTTTAAAAAAGAAGAATAAATTGCTAAAGAAAGAGGGCCAAATTATAAAACTAAAGGTGAATTTAAAGAATATGCTAATTAATTAAAAGATAAGAAATTTTTATATTAAAAATTGAAAGATGAATTAAAAGGATTATAAGCAGAAAGAGCCATTCTAGAAAGAACTGAATTGATTTTAAAAAAATAAAAAAATGAATTACTTAAGTAATAATAAGAATTAGAAAAAACTCATGGCATTGTTGGATATAGTAAAAAAAAAGAGGGCTTAGAAAAATTATCAGAAGAAAATTAATAAATTAATTTAAAAAAAGGATAAACATTAGAAGAAATTTCAAAGATTGTTAATGAAATTTAAGCTTAAATTAAACTCAAAAGACCTTTAATATAAGAACAATTAGCAGAAATAAAGACTATTAGATAATAATATTCTGTATATATTATACTAATGTACTTAGGAATTAGAATAAGAACATAAATAAAAGAAATAAGAATTCGATAGAATTATGTTAGGAGTTGAAAGTGATTAAAGTTCATTAGTTAATGAAGTTAAAAAGCTTAGAGATGAGGTTTATGGATTGGATAGAAAAATAAGACTTAATAAATACAATTCTGAAATTTTGGAAATTAAAATCTAAAGATTAAATGATGAAGTAAAATTATTATATTATTTAAGTCTGAATATAGTAAAGGTGGTAAATAATTATCATCTTAATCTAAATCAAATGCTGAAATGCTTCAATAGAGAATTTTAAAATTAGAAGAGAATATTAAAAATCTTAAATAATAAAGGGAACTTGTTAAAGAAAACTATGAACCTTCATTAAGACAAGTAATTCTTATATTTTAATTTCTTAGATGAATTATTTTAGTGATTTAAAAAAGATTTTGAATGTTAAGTTCTAATAATTGTCAAACGAATAAGGACAAAAATAATAAATGAAAGCAGGTGCTAATAGATTAGTTATTGGTTGATTGATTATCAAATATTAAAATATTTAGATTTTCATCTATCATTATTGTGACATAATGATATCTGAATAATAAACTTTATTTGGATATAAATTGCACATTTCTTTAACATCCATTCTTAATTTAACATCTGTGTGTCCCCCTCCAAACCATATATATTCTAAATTTAGTATTCTATCAGAAATCAACAGAGGCATATTTTATACCATATTAAAAGGTGTTATTGCATTAAATTAATATCCACTTAATTTTTATGACATCTAATTTAATAAACAATTGTTATACTTCATCAGATGTTAATCTAAAATGTAATTTATTTCTAGAAATTTATTTATCAGGATATTTCTAATTCTATAACTATTTAAAATATTTATTAATCTAATAATGTTCTTAAATCATATACCTTCTCTCCTTACAATTTTGTAATATATTGAACCACAACACATATGTATTTAGGATTAACTTCATTATCAGGATATGAATCATCATATTTTGTATTTTCCATTATAATTGATTTACATAAATAATCTACAGAGGGAGCTTATAATAAATCTTTTCTTTCCTCATAATTTAAATCAAAATAATTAGGCTATGCTTAAAAAAGCTTGAATTTCTTATAACCATTCAAATCAAGATAAGATGTCATTTTTTTCATACATTCTGCTATTTCATTTTAAATCATTTATTCACAAAAAAATTTTGATAAAAAAGTAATTTATTTATGTTTATTTATATAATGCAATATTATTTTAATATCATAAATGCAAATTCAATTTGTATGAAATTCAAAAAACTATTCAAATGCTAATCTAAACCTTCTTCCATCAATAAGTTTAATAGGCTCACTTTATTTATGTGGAGGACTTAATCTTAACCAAGTTCCATTTCTACTATCTAAATCTTCAACTACTAATCCTTCTTATTAATATGTGAATTATGCATGTTAACCACTTAAATGCTATTTAAATATATTTCAATATATATATACAGTGTCCTCTGCAAATGTAGACATTTATCTTCCAAAAATTAAAGCTGTTTAATCTTAAGTTATTTCAAAATCAAGAGTTTTATTCTCCATTATTCCCTCCAATATTTTAATAAAAACCTAGCATTTATTTCCTTATATTTTTATTTTTGATATCAAAAACTATTCCAAACCCATATGAAGAATCAATCCTTCCTTTAATAAAGTTGGATTGCTTAATTAAACAAATGTTCCAGAAGAAGATCCTAAATCTTATAAATAAAAGTATCCATTAATTTCTTTATGAAATATCTTACAATGTTATCTACTAACATAATCCTCTTTTAGTACTAATGAATTATCTGGATTTCTTCCTATTGTAATCCCTTCTTTCTAAATTTAAATTTTCTAATTCCCATTATTTATATTAAATAGATAAGCCATACATTCATTTTTTATTTGGGTTGTCTTAATAATTTCATGTACATCATTATTAACTTCTTGAATATTTTATTTGAATGACTAAATACTCTATACTTAATCTTCAAAATTTGCAGCTTTAATTGAGCTTCTTTTAAATTAATTTGAAACAACTAGATTATTAGATGTATCGTTTTCTTCTTGATACTAGTTAAAAATTTATTTTTGAGAATCAAAATTTTAATCTTTTTCCAATGATTTCAAATATTCAGAATATTCTTTGAAACCAATTTTAATCCCTTTAATTATAGATATTGATTACATTAGACTAATTTTTTAATTTTCAATGAAGATTCAGCAATTCCCATTTCTTTTAAATCATTATCATCTAAGGTACTTAATAATGCTCCATCCACAGAATTTTATCTAAAATTAACATCTAAATCTTATAATCCAATAAATTTCAACCAAATAGTAACATCATCAAGTTTCCATTTTTTAGGGTCTTTTGGTAAGACCTTGTATAAATCATCATAATCCATATTAAATTTATAATAATATATAAAAATGAAAAGAATGTGTAATTTGAATAGATGAATATATATTCTATAGATCAATTTGTTTGATAAAGATAAATATGACAACTAAATAATTTTAACATTAGGGTGTTATATAAAACACAGTTTATAAAGATAATAATTATTTTAGATAATGATTTTTACGAAATAAATTCGTATACTTTTTGTAGCTCCTCTTATAATTTGCATAGTGCTAATATTCTTTATGGCATTCTATTCCTGGTTTGTAGAGTTATATAAAGTAAATGATAGTATAAGTGAATTGAAAATATCAATAAACTCAACTTCTCCATATTATAGTAGATTCTATATATTATAGAGTAGCGCTGCTTTGTAATAGTGCTTTGCCTAACTAAATTGATTCCAATATCTAGATATATAGTGATGGTGCTTAATATTACATCCTTTCAAATGAGATTTTAATTTGCACAATAGTATATCATCAATCAGGAAATCTTACAGATTAAATTATGTTTTAATCATATTTTTAAGAATTTATTTAGAGTAACAATATAATGAATAAAGCATTGAAATCAGATAATAGTAAAATATTATAAATAACATTATCTTTGGCAGGAATAGAATTTGTCTTAATTATTGCTGCCATAAATTATTATGCAAAATCAATTGCATTAATAGTAGCTTCTCCAATAGATGAGTTAACACATTCTTTAAGAAATATAGATCAAAATAACATTGATGAATATTTTTCAGAAAGATTATAAGGAGAATCTTCTAAATTAATTCCTGATGAAATGATATTATTATTAAGAAGTGTATATGATTTTATTGGAATAGTCAAAATTGCAAATGAAGCATTCATATAAGGTAATGATGGTTAAGCAATCATTGGATATGCAGTTGCTAATCAATTTTATTTAGAAAATGGTAATAAATTAGGTGCAGGTGTCATTTAAAATAATATGGGAGTTATTCATATAAGAAATAGGAGATTTTAAGAAGCCATCTTTTGTTTTAAAGAAGCTATAATATGTATATAAAATGAATGGGAAAAATACAAACATAAATATTCAAGTGTTGGAATTCATGAAGATGAATTAATTGTTGATTAAGAATATTAAAACTTAAGTAAAATTGTTTTTAATCGATGTTTTAATCTATGTGAAGCTTTGGGTGAATTTTTACTATCTGAGATTTTAGAACTTTAAGAATTATTATTTACTGATAAAACATAACGAAAATCATTATTTAATGTAGAAAATATGATGTATACATAAATTGAGAATACACATGCTACGAGATAAAAGGCTGTTTCAGTATTTAATTAGGATAAAGATGAAGAATAGGAAGAAATTGAAAAGATTATTAAAATAAAAGGGAATGCTAAAAGAAATGTAAATGACCTTTAAAAATTAAATGATATAATGTTTACAATTCGATAATAATTTTTGGGGACTCATGATTTCAAAAATAATATAATAATTCACAATATTGAAACAGTTAATGAAAAGGAGATAGAGTTCCTAATTAATCAATTATGGAGAGACACCATAAAAACTTATGAGTATTGTTAGGAAATAATGTAATTTCATTTAAATAAGACAAAGTAGAAGTAATTATATATTACTTTAAAATTGATTATTGGATATTTATAAAATGGATAAATGAATAAAAGTGAAGATTTAATTAAGATTGCTTATGAATAATATAATAAGATTTAGTAATAAAATGATGATAGGGAATTAGGACATATATCATTACTAGAATAAAAACTATATTTATATCATGGATTAATTCTTTATAAGAAAAATATAAAACTAGAGGCAGCATAATTACTTATAAAATCTTTATGTGTGAATGGTAAATTTAGTAGTAGAGATAGATTATAAGCTTTAATCATGTTGAAAGCAATATTTTAATATAACAATAAATCTTTAATCAAAATTAATGATTTTTTAATACAATTTCAGCCAATTGCAAAAGATTGGATATTTATTTTAGATGGAAGTAAAAATATGAAATAAGACTTAGCTATAGTAAGAGCAAGTCGAACATTTCATAATTTTATTAAAAATATTAATTCAGCAAATGATAGAGTGAGTTTAGGGATTCTGAGAGAAAATTACTATGAATTTGTTCCACTAATTGGAAAAGTCGAAAATGCTTCCTACATAGATAAAACATTCTAATTGATTCCAAAACCAAAAGGAATTTGTAATACTACATTAATAAGCTCAATTGCTGATAAGTATTTTGCTCATCCTAATTTAATTACTATAGGAAATAATCGATATTTAACCAAAGACGGAGTTGCTATTATGAGATACAAAAAAGTCATAATATTCGCTTGTTGGAAGTACGAGAATGTTGCAATCAAAGCCCATGATGATATTATTATTATTTATTTTGGCCGAGATTATGACAAACTACAATTAAGATAGTAAGTTAATGTACTGTTAGAAGATGATTGGAATAAAGTGTTGAACAAATATCAATAACTATTAACTGAGTAGAATGATAGTAATTACTTTTTAGAATAAATATTATGATTTGTAATAAAAATACAAATTCAATATTATTACATATAATAAATTATTTTATAATTATGTCACTTATAGCAAATGATAGTTCAATCAATAACAATTTTTAGACCTTAAATTAATTAATTATGGAATTTTACTTAGCCCCCTTTAATTAGAAACATTTGTACAGTATTTAATTAAGAATGATTAAAATGTTTGAAAAAAAATTAGCATCAGATTAAGAATCTGATATTATTGAAATATTTAAAATTTGTTTGAGAGATTATGCTTCTGTAATCTGACAATGCATTATTTAATAGGAATTACTTTAAGAGTTTTCTTAAGAGAATTTCAAGTAAGTTGAACATCTATGGGAAATTCATTATCGTCTTTAAGCAACTAGTCTCAAAACAGAAAAATTGTATGAGATGTATTACGGTTTATTTAAAATTAAAACGCCATCTCCTTATGGTACATCCATTATTTAATTCTTAAGATTTTTTTGAAATCCATTTTGATATTGCTAAAAAAAAGATAACAAATTTACAAGATTCAAGGAAAGTACATCAATAATATACAAAAGAACGCATGAAGTAAAAAGTCACATTAGTAAAGATTTTGTAAGATTAAAGTTTATCTTAAAAACCTCAACAGAATAGTGAATGTTATTAATTGAAATCTCTTTCAAAAAATATACAAACTATTTCAAAATATAAGGATAAACCTCAAACATAAACTATTATTAATGTTAAAAATGAATTTAAAGAATTTGAAGATCGATTATCTAAAATAGAAAACAGTTCAAATAAATTAGAACCAACATTTTCAGCAACATGGACTTCAAAATATAGGAATTTATTCTTGAAAAGGAAAAAGTGATTTATTTAAAATAAGCAATAAAGAAAAAAAAACATAATCACTTAAAAGAGCTTTTAATTTCTGAATAGAAAACAGACTTCCGTATTATTATTGTTTCAATACATCCTCATAATATACATAGTTTTAAACTATTGTTTTTTAATGCAGTATTATTAAAACATTTAATAATATAATATATATATATAATAATGTCATATTTATCAATATGCAAGATTGAATAATTGGTTGAGAAATATATCATAGTCTAATCATCATTAGAACATTTGATGCAGAATTGCCATCAAATTATTCTTGATCATCACATCTAAATAATGTTGCCATATAATGCTTATTTTGAATCTAATTCATTGATCTAACAATTAATGAAATCTTTTTATCAATTTTGCTAATAACAAGATTATATGATTGAAGATATAGAACCTAAAATTACAATTAAAGATAATCTATAAAGTGCTATTAAAGTTGAAATTCTTTCAGAGCCTTAGCAATAATTTGTGACATCTATTACAAAATTTAGAAATTAATCCCATAAATCTTCTATGAAATCTTCAGTAAACTCATTGAGGAAATCTTCCTTTAATAAATAAGATCGTTTACAGTAAACTTAATAAGGATCACTTCATTTAACATTTTCACCTATTCCATTATAAATTGACTAATAAGAAGATGATGAAGATAGATTTTATAGAGGGGTCTATGAAATGAAAAAAAAGTAGTAAGAATAATTACGATTGTAATAAAATATATATACTTTTTTTTAGCAATAAGCATGTATCCGTGTAACAGAAAGTGTAACTTTAATAATAATTGCTTGAATTAAAAAGAAAATGCAAAAAAGGAGTTTTAACGTTTGATAATGATGGATCAATAATCTTGACCAAATAGAAAGTATTTAGTAATGAACTTTAAGTTCATCCAGATACAAGAATTTTTGCTTTGAATTTAAAAAATTAAGAATAAAAATCTAATCTCCAAACCTAAATCACAAATATAGTTAATTCTTCAATTCAAAGGAAATAACGATTGGCAAAAATTGTCAATAATTTTAAAAGTGAAATTCGTATGGAAACAGAACCTGTTAGAGTTAGTAAATCATTTAACAATTTCAATAGTTAAGATTTGAAATCTAAGCCTTTTTTAAAATACTTATTAAATAATCAAAGTTTGAAGTTAACAAAAAAAGAATTCTCTTAATTAGTTGGTTTGTAAAATAATATAGGAGATGTTTTACATTAAAAATTATTAAGAATGACTTAAATATAATAATAGAGAACACAATATATATAATAACAGCAGTCAAGGAGTATCACTCCTCTAATAAATGAAAAAAATAAGGAAGATGAAAAAAATAAGGAAGATGAAAAACCTATTAATCTAAATAACAAAAAACAAGGAAAAATAAAACTAAATGATTTAACACTTATGGATTCAATATCAAATGATACTCCAGAAACTTATTTTCAAAAACTTAATGAAAGTTATAAGACAACAAAAAATCAAAATGTTAAATAAATTAAATCAAATCTTCCTTTTCTTTAAAGGAAAGTTAAGTAATCAAAATATGGCATTATAAAAGAATAAACATAATAAAAAATAAATCCAATTGTTAAGCTTCGTTCTTACACAACTTACGAATGAATTTACATAGATTATTATATTTCTAATTTTATGAGGTAGGTTTAGATTAATTTAATAAAACTATGTTTTTTAATACTTTAATATAAATAAAAATAATTTAAACATTAATAATGTATTGTTTGAATAAAATCTAACTTTTTTATTTTATTAATTCACTACTTAATTTTAGCAAAAGCAATGAATCTTGGTTTAATACAAATTAATGAATAGAGATTTTTTTTATTTTAAACTCAAATCCTTACAATGAAAAATAAGTTGAAACATTCAAAAACAAAATTAATTATTTTTAAAATTGAAAAGATTTGTTATTA
>CAJJDN010000021.1:164968-323944 GCA_905182985.1 Paramecium sonneborni | reverse complement strand
AAATATAATAATAGAGAACACAATATATATAATAACAGCAGTCAAGGAGTATCACTCCTCTAATAAATGAAAAAAATAAGGAAGATGAAAAAAATAAGGAAGATGAAAAACCTATTAATCTAAATAACAAAAAACAAGGAAAAATAAAACTAAATGATTTAACACTTATGGATTCAATATCAAATGATACTCCAGAAACTTATTTTCAAAAACTTAATGAAAGTTATAAGACAACAAAAAATCAAAATGTTAAATAAATTAAATCAAATCTTCCTTTTCTTTAAAGGAAAGTTAAGTAATCAAAATATGGCATTATAAAAGAATAAACATAATAAAAAATAAATCCAATTGTTAAGCTTCGTTCTTACACAACTTACGAATGAATTTACATAGATTATTATATTTCTAATTTTATGAGGTAGGTTTAGATTAATTTAATAAAACTATGTTTTTTAATACTTTAATATAAATAAAAATAATTTAAACATTAATAATGTATTGTTTGAATAAAATCTAACTTTTTTATTTTATTAATTCACTACTTAATTTTAGCAAAAGCAATGAATCTTGGTTTAATACAAATTAATGAATAGAGATTTTTTTTATTTTAAACTCAAATCCTTACAATGAAAAATAAGTTGAAACATTCAAAAACAAAATTAATTATTTTTAAAATTGAAAAGATTTGTTATTATTATTAAAAATAATTTAATTTTTCTGTAGTACTGGCTATTTTGAATAAAAATAAATCACAAAATGAAAAAAATAGAGTTTGATGTTGAAAATGAAACAAAAATGAAAATTTTACAATAAATTTGTTTAATATTACTTTTAATGCAAGTTCCCCATATAGTGATTTTCAACATATCATTTTACATTTTCTTAAGGAACATATTTATAAAGTTATTTGGTAAGATTTTTTATATGTAAAAAAATCAAATTTTTACAATTAAATTTAATAGTTTCCTAATAATGTGCACAAGTATTCAAACAAATTTGATTTTTACTAAAATTTTTAAACATAAATGAGTTCCAAACAATTTCGATACAAACTCAAAGAGGAAAAAGTATATATAAAAAAAAAGTGAATTAAACTAAAATTAAAAAAACTGCACTGTAAAATAGCTATAAATATTTATTTGTATAATACTTTTATAAAGATAATTGTAATAATACATATTGAATATAATTTAGATAAGGATTGAGAATAATTTTATAAATTATTTATATAAATATACTCTATAATTTTGCATTATAAAATTATACAACATAATTTAATTGGTTACTGATATTTTAGTTTATGGATAATGGTTGGCTCTAATGAGTTTATTTTGGTTGAGTTAAGTTTCATTAATAATTGCATAAGATCAAAAATGATTGATTTACAATGAGATCATGAATTATCTAACATAAATAAAGTATTAAACGAATCTAAATTTTTTTGCTAAATTTAAATAATGGATTAAAAATCATCTGCTTTTCATATTTACAAATAAACTCTTATTCGACGTAACACAGTACCTATTTCATAAGTGTATAGCTATGATGTTAAAGATGTAAATATTTTAGTAATGTATAAATTTAGAAAATTGGACAAGGAGCATATGGAAGTGTTTTCAAAGCAATTCATAAGGTTTCTAAATAAGTTAGAGCTGTAAAAGTGATTAATAAGTTGAATATAAAATACAAAGAAAGGTTATTAAGTGAGATAACAATAATGGAGCTATTAGTATGAAAATAAAATTAGCAATTTAAGGATCATCCAAACATACTGAGAGTATTTGAAACATTTGAGGATAATGAAAATTTATATATGGTTTTAGAGTATATAAATAAATTTGATATAGAATCTGTTAAGGTGGTGATGTGTTTGATAAGGTGTTAGAAAAAGGAAATCTATCAATTGATGAAGCATTTAAAGTATACATTCAATACATGAGAGCAGTGAATTACTATTAAGGGTTTAAAATAGTTCATAGGTATATATTATGAAGATAGAAGGGATTTGAAACCAGAAAACTTTTTGTTTTAAAAAAAAGATGATTTAAATACTTTGATTGTGATTGATTTTGGAATAGCTAAGAGAGGAGTTGATAAATTGAAAACTAAGAGTGGCACAGTATATAATATAATAATAATTATTTTTAAGGCATATTATGTTGCTCCTGAAGTCTTAGAAGGATCTTATGATTCAAAATGTGATATCTGGTCTTCAGGTGTTATTTTATATGTAATTTTATGTGGCTATCCTCCTTTTTATGGAGAAAATGAAAAAGAAATATTAACTGAAATTAGAAATGCTCAATTATAATTTGAAGGTTATTATTTTATTATTATTATTTTATAGGTGATGAATGGTAATAAATACCATAAGAAATTAAAGATTTTATTAAACTATAGATATGTCCTGCAGCTTAAAGAATTGCACCGAAAGATTTATTATCAAACAAATTAGTTGATAAATTCAATTAGAAGTTTTAAGTTGATTAAAAATTAATTTCTATGATAACAATTACATCATGGGTTAAGTTTCATCCTTTGAAAAGATTGGGTTTATATTATTTAGCAACATAAATCAATTCATCAGATCTTAAGTAATAGAAAATGGCCTTTTTCCTGATTAATACATCTCAATCTGGGTTAATTACATAAGCAGAATTAGCATCCTATTTAAAAGTTAATAAATAAGATATATAAAAAGTATGGCCTTATTTGGATTGCAATAATAATGGTTATTTAGATTACTTTGAATTTATTGCAATTACACTTACTCCATAAGATTATAATAATCATTTACAATTCATGTTTGATTTTCTAAGTTAACAAGAAAAAACTATTACTCAAAAAACTATTAAATCAATTTTTGATCAAAATGCTAATTTGGACTAAAAATGGGTCTCTATTTCAGAAACCAAAGGTAATCACCAAAATACCCATGATCATTAAGTTAATGTTAAAAATATCATTGAAAAAGATATTGATTTTGCAGGCTTTAAAATTTTAATGGGATGAATTATATTATTAAAGTTTTAAATATATATATGGATTTATGATCTTATATTCCTAATAAATAATAATATGTCATATTATTTTATAATTTTTTATACTGTAGATTTATGTCTATTATTGAATTACTCAATTTAATTTTATCATTTCAATATTTATTAAATTAAAGTTATCAAGCATCATATTTTTATAAAATCAATAAGAATTCAAATATCACCCAAAATTAAAAAGATTTTTGTTCATAAAGGAATCATTGATGAATTTTAAGATATTTTAGATTCTTTTATATATCGATATATTTATTATATTCTAAAATATATATTATCTTGTTAAATATTTAAAAAGTTAAATTAAGGTAAAATTTATCAATAGGCAATAGAAAGAGAGTTTAACTTAGCGTTAACGATTAATATTATATTATTTTTATGTAAATTTAATATCATGCTACTTTTAAGCTGTCTAATATTTAACGTTCAAAGTATAAGTTGTTTATTAAAAATCAACTGATAAATAAATGTTATGATGCAGATTGATTTGATTTTTTTTGATCAGATGCAATATAGAAATATATTGTTGATAGAATTGATGGCGTGTATTAAATTATAAACTTTAAACAATGAAAGTTATAAAGATTGCAAAAGTTGAAAATAAGATATTCATTATAATATTTTCTTGTTCTAATAAATTTAAATACATAATTTTATGTCAAATAGTGATTCAAATACGCAATAAGTATTTCTAATCTAATATACTATATATATTAAGATTCTTTGATTTAGAAAAAAATAAAATGAGCAAAACAGGTCTGCTTATTGATGAGCATTAAGAATTAATGTCAGACACTTCGGATAGAAAAGTCTCTACAAGAAAAAACAAAGCAATTTATACTTAAACAATTAGTGTAAAACGATACCATAAAATACCACTTAGAACTTAGTAAATGCTTTTCGAATAGGTTTTTAAAAATGGGAAAAAGATAAAACAAGTAATTAATTAATTAAATGTTAGGCAGCTAAGGAATTGAGAATGAATTACTCTAGTGCTAAGTCATTAATTCATTACTATAAAACAGAAAAAAGGCCTGTACCAGATTAAGTGAAAAAGTTGATTGATAAGCAGAAATAAGCAACCTTTTGTTCAATAATGTAAAAAAATTAAAGTGATCTAACTCTTATTGTAGAAATAAAACTTAATCAAGAAATAGTTAACTCTTACAACTACTTTGAAAAACTCTATAATGAAGTAAAAGTAGAATCAATATGATATTAATATTATAATTCTTAACCGTAATTTTGAGTCTTTATTCTTCTTAACGCCAACTTCCATTTAATTTTTCTGTAAAACATTTTAATTAAGTTGTTTATGTAATAATATTGATGAAATTTATATAAAATGACCCAAAAGGGTTGCTAAAATCAATGCAACTCTTAAAAATTATTAATAACTCAATGATGTATGTTTCTGAATAAAAATATAAGAATTAAATAATGAAAATTGAGTGATAAATCATTAATATAATTAAAAATAATGAACAAGAAATAAATAAATAAATAATTAATAAAAATGGTTTGATGTCATAAACTTTTAATCTGCATTATAAAATTATTTAAAGGCTTTCTATTCTATATAATTATTGAAATAAATACAGTTGAATTTGGATAATAACGAGAAGTTGCTATTAAATAAGGTCGTATGTAAAGTATGAGAGTACTGATGAATAAGGAATAAAGTTTTGATGTTTGTTTTCGTATATAAATGTATAAGTTTGAATATATATTTGGAAAATAAATTAGGAATGAATTTTATGTAAATGTGAATAGAGTAATGTTTAATCTATAGATTAGTGAGATAGTCTAATGGTAAAAAGGGAGATATAAATGTTTAGTAGGTGATGTTGAGATTTAAATAAAATAAATAAAAATGAGCTTGAATAATATTTATAATGTAGTGGAGGAGGCAATGGATAAGTTACTGGAATACTTGAATTAAAATAAACATATATGTTAGGATTACAATGTGTAGGAAGATTTCAGAATGAAATTTAAGTAGATGGTGGAAGATTGTAAAAATTATTAGAGTGAGTAAACGGAAGATGATATGAGTGAATTAGATTTTTATTTATAGAATCCAATTAATAGAAAAAGACATGGATCTTTTAGAGTATTCAATCCATTAGTATTTTTGGCAAAGGAGATAAGAAAGCATGAGAAAATTTGATTTAATATATAAATATATATATATAAATAATATAGTTGGTAGTATTATTATATATATAAAATAATTAATATATAAATTTAATGATAAAAAAGTTGGCTCAAATAATTTGATGATTAATTGGAAAATTGGAAGATGTGAAAAAACATAATTAAATTTAATGAGTAATTAAAGTGATGATGAGAATGAAGTATTATAGGTTGAATTACATAGTGATGAAGAATAAAGAGGGGAAGAGGAAGATGAGAGAATAAAAAAGTTAGAATAAGATAAGAAGAGTTTTATGAGTACAATAAAATAGAGTGGGAGAATGAATACAAATGTAATGAGATTATATATAATAATAGATAAAATTTGATAATATAGAATCAAAGATAAATACATTATTAGAAAATGCAGAGAAATATGCAATGTTTTTATTGCATAGACATAAGAGAACTTAGGAGAACAAGTAGAAGGTTTAAAATTAGTAGAGAGGAAAACATAGATAAATAATAGAAGATGGAAGTGATGAAGAAGAATTTGATGATACTCCAACAGTATTAGAAAAGTAACCAACAATTTTATAGGGAGGATAATTAAAATCATATTAAATGACTGGAGTGAATTGGATGATATCATTATTTGAAGAAGGAATAAATGGAATATTAGCAGATGAAATGGGATTAGGAAAAACAATTTAGACAATAGGGTTTTTGGCTTTTTTAAAAGAATATAAAAAGATAAATGGACCTTATTTAATAGTAGCACCTAAATCTACATTAGGAAATTGGATGAGAGAATTTAAGAAATGGTTACCATGTATGAGAGTAGTAAAATTGATAGCAATTAAAGAAGAGAGAGATGAAATATTAAATAGATATTTTTAACCAGGTAGATTTGATGTATGTTTAACAAGTTATGAAGGAGTCAATATATGTTTAAAACATATAAGAAGATTTTAATATAAATATATTATAATAGATGAAGCTCATAAAATAAAGAATGAAGATGCAATAATAAGTTAGAATTTACGTAAGATTAGAACTAATTATAAATTATTATTAACAGGTACACCATTATAGAATACTCCACATGAATTATGGAGTTTATTAAATTATTTATTACCTGATCTATTTGATTCATCTGAGGTATTTGATAAATGGTTTGAAGTTAATACAGAAGCTAAATTAAGAGAAGGAAATGAAACTATTCATTAGGATGAATTAGAATAAAGAAATTTAGAAATGGTTCAAAAATTTTAAAAAATATTAAGACCTTTTATGTTAAGAAGAACTAAAGCTGAAGTAGAAAGAATGCTACCACCAAAATAAGAAATTCATTTATTTATAAAAATGTCTAATTTGTAGAAATAAATGTATTAGAATATATTAATTCACAATAATCCACATGAAGGTGATGATAAAGGATTCTATATGAATAAATTAATGTAATTACGTAAGATTTGTTTGCATCCTTATTTATTTCCTGAAGTAGAAGATAAATCATTACCTGCATTAGGAGAACATTTAGTAGAAGTAAGTGGAAAGATGAGAGTTTTAGATAAGTTTTTATAGAAATTAAGTTAAGGATAACATTAAATTCTGATATTTTCATAATTTACGATGATGTTAAATATATTAGAAGATTATTGTAATTTTAGAGCATATGAATATTGTAGAATAGATGGAGATACAGAGATTTAAAGTAGAGATGATTAAATAGCTGAATTTACATCACCTGATAGTAAAAAGTTTATATTTTTATTGTCAACAAGAGCTGGTGGTCTAGGTATTAATTTAGCTACTGCTGATACTGTTATTATTTATGATTCAGATTTTAATCCATAAATGGATATGTAAGCAATGGATAGAGCTCATAGAATTGGATAAAAAAATAGAGTTATGGTTTATAGAATGGCATGTGAACATACTGTTGAAGAGAAGATTATTGAAAGATAATAGATTAAATTACGTTGGGATTCTCTTATGGTATAATAAGGTAGACTCTAATAAAAATAGAGTGGTAAATTATTATCAAAAGATGATTTAAAAGAGTTAACTACTTATGGGGCTTCTTAAATATTTAAACTTGATGGAGATGATATTAAGGATGAAGATATTGATATCTTACTTAAAAGAGGTGAATAACTTACTAAAGAAATGAATGAAAGAATTGAAAAGAAATTTGAAAATTTTAAAGATAAAGTATAATCATTAGATTTAGGCTTAGGATAAATTAATATATTTGATTATTTTGATGAAGCAAAAAGAAATAAAGAAGATGAAGAAGCATTAGAAGATGCTTTAGTTAATCATCTTATGTAAGATAATAAAACTAGAAATCGTGATAAAAGAGCTATGATGATTGCAAACAATTCTAAAAAAATTTAAGGTAAATAAATTAAATTATCTGAACATCATCTCTATGAAAATAAAGAAAGATTATAATTCTTATTATAAAAAGAAGAAGATTTTTTAGCATAATAAAAAACATAGAAAAAAAATAGTGAAAATGATGAAAATCTTGATTTTGGTGGTCTTACTTAAGAAGAAAGATAAGAATAAAAAAAATTACTTGATACAGGATTTAAAAATTGGAATAAATAAGAATTTCAAGACTTTATTACTGCCAATGAAAAATATGGTAAAGATGCTTATGATAAAATTCAAGAAGTTATTAAAACTAAAACCCTAGATGAAATTAAAGCTTATGCTTAAGCTTTTTGGGATAGAATTGATGGATTAAGTGAAAAAGATAAAATTGTTAAATAAATTGAAAGAGGATAAAAACTTATAGAATAAAAAACTAATGGATAAAAATTAATTGAAGAAAAATGTAAACATTTCCATTAACCAAAATATGAATTAGTCTTCACTCCTCAACTTTATAATAAATTTAAAAGCAAATATTTTAGTTTAGAAAATGATAAATATTTAATCTATATGACTAATGAAGTTGGATATGGCAATTGGGCCTAACTTAAATTATCAATCAAAAAAGAACCTATGTTTAGATTTGATCATGCTTTCAAATGTAAAAGTGAAAATGAACTTAAAAATAGAGTTATTTCTCTTGTCAAAGTTCTTGATAAAGAAAAAGAAAATAATTCTATGGGAAGATCCCTTGTTAAAAATACCTATATAGAAAAACCAAAAGTTCTGTTAGAATCTTAAAAAAAGAAAACTAAAAATGATGATGAAGAAGCCCAAGATGGATCTGAATCTATTAAGAAAGTTAAAGTATGATATATATATTTAATATATATATATATTATTATTAAATTTATTATAAATGAATCTCTTAGGACCTTGTTCTTTTGAACTAGTATAACGACGTCAATAAGTTAAATATGATTTCTTATAATCTGAAAATCATTCACTCAAACAAGAAAATGAGTTGTTACTATAAACACTACAAAAGTATAGAACTAATTAGCTTAATGAAATCTTTTCTTTTGAAATATAAGAATTAAATAAGCAACTGACAGAATTAAAACAACAACTAACCTCTTCCTAAACTTAAGCCTTTCTCAATCTTTAAATGAGTCAATAAATAGAAGCTTTCTATATGGATTTAATTCATGAACAAGAAGATAAAATCTTAGAACAACGTAGAATCATTCATGATAAAGAATATACTATTTAACAGTAGGAAAAAAATCATACTATTTTAGATGATGGAGTGGCAGTTAAATGTAAGGATCTCTTATAATTAAATGAAATCTCTTTAAAATTACATAATTAAATTGAGCATTTACAAAATGAACTTCTAAAAAATAATTAATATATCTAACACTGCTAAATTAAAATTAAATAATTAAGTACTGAAAACTCTACTTATAAATTCGAACTTATGAAATTTCGAAAAGCTTTAAGAAATTAAGTTACCTTTAGAAAAGTAAGAGAAAGTTTGATGAATGAATATGAACAAAATTTAAGCGATACAGAAATATCTTCTTTTTCTAATTATGGTTAATCTACAACTGAAACAAGATAAGCTAATAATACTAGTTTTTGGACTCAAAAATGTAATAATTTAGAAAGATATAAAAAATTATTTGAATCATAAGTAACAACAAACACCATTCTTTAAAGAGAATATAATAAAATTTATAAATAAAATTAATAACTATTAGTAACAAATGAACGATTATGTATTCATTCATAAAATTAAAATAAAAAAATTTAAAAACTCAAAAATGAATTAATTTATCTTGAATAATTTTGGTAATCCTCATTAAATAATACAACTAATTACATAATAAAATATTCAATTACAAATCCTGAAGAATCTAAATTACTATTTGAATAAAGAAGCAGGAGTTGCAAAGAATTGGAATACTAAGAACCAAATGAAATGAAAGAATTTAAAAGCTATTTGCTCTAATTACATAGAGAATTATATTCTTAAACAAAAAAAAAGCAAATATCTAGATGTTTTTCAGAACCACCCAGATGTAGATAAATTAAATTGAAAAAAAGATAGAAACTCATAGTTAAAGAATAATCTTAAGTATAAAATGCTTAAGATTTATCATTAATTCATAAAAAGGATCTTAGTTAAATTAGTGAATGCGTATTCTGATTAAATATATACTTATAATAAATATTTATTTTATGCGTAATCGTATTTTAAGCAAGGATGACGATAATATTAAGGAATATTTCTCACCTCAGAAAAGAAAATAAGATAATAATGTCTAAGTTTGGCAAGGATATATGTCTATAGCTCTGAATAGTACAGAAGCTGGAGTTAGACAATTTTTATCACAAATGAGAAGAAATGGTAGCTTCTAATAAATAGAGAAAAAATAAAAGCCTGTAATTACTGAATAGGAATAATTAATGGATACACCTAATCATAGTATTGTAAAATCTCTTGATCCTTAATTTCCACCCTTCATAAAAAAAGGTAAAGATATCACAAGTTATGAATTTCTATCCTAAATTTATGAATTGCATAACAGAAAAGCAAGAAATCAATCCTTAATTGAATAACTTATTGGAAAAACTAATAATGAAATTATTGTGCTTCCTAAAACCATTCATCGTAAGAACATCTAAAAAAGATCATAACGCTGTCAATCAGTTGCATAAAAAGACATTGAATTAGACAGCTTGAAAGGACAATTAATTCAAGTAAAATAAGTTTAGGTTTAACCTTTACCTAAAGAGACAACCCCAAAACCATTAAAGAGATTAATACCTATAATCAAATTAGAAAGAACTGCTTCACCTATCAAAAAGATTATAGCTCCTTAATCCTAAAATAAAAAAAAAGTTTTAGTAGATGATACTAGGTATTGGGATATAGGCTACGTTAAATTTATACAATGCCCCAGTGTATTAGAAATTAATTAAATCATCAATTTTACAAATGCTCTTCAAGTTCTACCAGCTCTACATTAAAAATATTATAAACTTTATGTAGGTAGAGGCAACAATCATATGATGGTCAAAAGTATTTTTAGTATGAGAGCATAATGGACTGTAGGAGGAAATTTAGAAGAAGATGATTTCAATTTTATTTGGACTTAAAAATTTGTTGATTTTCCTTAATCTGAAATTCGACCAATTTAAAGATTAATTTCGAATGAAACACTTGAAGGATGGATTGATTCAAATGATTAAGTTTTAATTAGATAAGCTTGGGATCGTGTTGAAGGAAAATCAAAAAAGAAACTTGCTGAGTATAATCTTGAAAGTTAACCAATACTTAATAATGTAAGAATAATTATATTTATATTTATAGTTATGTAATGTAAAGGAACTTTTAACTATCAATCACTAAAATCAATCAATTAGAATTCATAATCACTTAAAGGAAGGAAATTAATTAGGAGACAAGAAGTTTTTGTTTTTAAATTTAAGCAAATATTGTTTAGAGAATTAATTAGATTTATGGACACTTATTCCATTAACATATCATATATAAGGTCCAAATGATGAATCTTTTTTTGTTTTTAAGAAAAAGTTTGAAGAGGTTTCTGCTGATTCATCATTTAAAAATATATGGATCATTAAACCTGGAGAAGATAGTAATAGAGGTTAAGGCATTAAAGGTACATTTATTTCTATTAACATAGTATGTAATAATCTTAATGAAATTTATCAGCATATTTCTTAATAAAATCATACATTTATACTATAAAAATATATCGAAAATCCTTTTCTATATTAAAAGAGGAAATTTGATATTAGAGGATACTGTCTTATAACTATTCTCAATGGAGCTAAGAAAGGTAGTGATTATATTAATAAGTAGATAGTATTTTGGTATAAAAAGGGATACCTCCGTACTTCTAGTAGTTTATTTAGTTTAGATTCACTTGATAATCAGAAAATTCATCTTACTAACGATGCAATTCAAAACAAAATGAATGGATATGGTAAATTTGAAAAAGGTATTTACATATTTATAATTTTAATAGGAAATAAGGTGTCATATGAACAATTTTAAAATTATCTACTCGAATAAAACAAATAAAATAATACTAATTATAGTTTCGAAGAACTTTACAAAAATATGAAAGTATTTTATAATCAAATCGCATTAATAGTAATTGACTAAAATAGCTTGTGCTTCAAGTATTAATTAAATAAATAATACTGATCAAGTTTTAGGATTTGAATTGTATGGTTTGGATTTTATGATTACTAATGAATTCAAACCAATCTTAATTGAATTCAATACTAATCCCTGTATTGAAACAGGTTGTCCAGTGTTAGCTAAAATAATTTCAGGCTTATTAGACAATTTATTTAGGTAATTAATAATAACATATATTTAAGGTTTATAATTGACCCACTCTTTCCTGCTAAAAAAACAAATCTTGATGATTTTAACAGTAAAAATGATTTTGAATTATTATTATAATCATAATTATGAAGTAACGTATCTATAAATCCAGAAAGAGAAAACCAATCAACATTTGTATAACTATAAATTAATTAATATAAAATTACCGATATGAATACTTCTAACATGAAAAAATTAGGAAAAAAGTTGGATTTTTTTTCTTCTCCAGTTGAATTGATGATTCATAAAAAAAGATCGCATTAATCATTATTTGGAGCATTCATGACACTATTAATGTTTTCATGCGTTTCCACATACATAATCAACAAATTTATCTAATTAGGATAGAGAAAAGAGTTTTAAACGCTATATTCAGAGGTATATTATGAGGAAATTCCGGTATTTCCTTTATATTCCAATAATTTCTCCTTGTAATTTGCATTTTAAACCGAGAATTAAACAAATTATATTGATGAAACTATATATTAAGTTAATGCTGTAATGGTTAATAGAGCCTAAATTATGTAAGTTCTTTAATTTATAAAAGAGTTGATAATAAAACAAGTTTGTAGTTTGTTAGAAAAACTGTTCCTTTATCAAAATGTGCTAATATAGGGATACCTTTNTAAGTAGATAGTATTTTGGTATAAAAAGGGATACCTCCGTACTTCTAGTAGTTTATTTAGTTTAGATTCACTTGATAATCAGAAAATTCATCTTACTAACGATGCAATTCAAAACAAAATGAATGGATATGGTAAATTTGAAAAAGGTATTTACATATTTATAATTTTAATAGGAAATAAGGTGTCATATGAACAATTTTAAAATTATCTACTCGAATAAAACAAATAAAATAATACTAATTATAGTTTCGAAGAACTTTACAAAAATATGAAAGTATTTTATAATCAAATCGCATTAATAGTAATTGACTAAAATAGCTTGTGCTTCAAGTATTAATTAAATAAATAATACTGATCAAGTTTTAGGATTTGAATTGTATGGTTTGGATTTTATGATTACTAATGAATTCAAACCAATCTTAATTGAATTCAATACTAATCCCTGTATTGAAACAGGTTGTCCAGTGTTAGCTAAAATAATTTCAGGCTTATTAGACAATTTATTTAGGTAATTAATAATAACATATATTTAAGGTTTATAATTGACCCACTCTTTCCTGCTAAAAAAACAAATCTTGATGATTTTAACAGTAAAAATGATTTTGAATTATTATTATAATCATAATTATGAAGTAACGTATCTATAAATCCAGAAAGAGAAAACCAATCAACATTTGTATAACTATAAATTAATTAATATAAAATTACCGATATGAATACTTCTAACATGAAAAAATTAGGAAAAAAGTTGGATTTTTTTTCTTCTCCAGTTGAATTGATGATTCATAAAAAAAGATCGCATTAATCATTATTTGGAGCATTCATGACACTATTAATGTTTTCATGCGTTTCCACATACATAATCAACAAATTTATCTAATTAGGATAGAGAAAAGAGTTTTAAACGCTATATTCAGAGGTATATTATGAGGAAATTCCGGTATTTCCTTTATATTCCAATAATTTCTCCTTGTAATTTGCATTTTAAACCGAGAATTAAACAAATTATATTGATGAAACTATATATTAAGTTAATGCTGTAATGGTTAATAGAGCCTAAATTATGTAAGTTCTTTAATTTATAAAAGAGTTGATAATAAAACAAGTTTGTAGTTTGTTAGAAAAACTGTTCCTTTATCAAAATGTGCTAATATAGGGATACCTTTCTAAGAAATAGAAGAGCAACTAGATAATGTTGATTCTAGCAATACATATTGCATTGATTGGAATATTTTATAAGAACTTAGTTTAGTAGGAACGCCAGAATAAGAAAATTATACCTACATATATATAAGTTTTCAATAATGTATGAATGACTCGAGCAATAGTAATTTTTTATAACTAAGTAGTTAACAGCCCAGTTTGTAGATCTAAGGAAGAAATTTAAGAGCAACTGCATCGTAATTATATTTTATTCTAACTGTCATCATATAATATTGATCTAAGAAATTATCTATAACCAAATGTTCCAAAAGTTGAAGAAATATAGACAACAATATCCAGTCAAGTTATGAAAGATATCACTTTATTTATGTAACCGATAACAACATTAACTGAAGAAGGATTATTGGATGAATTAGTGCGTAAAGATTCAACTATAAGATATTTAAAGTCTTAAGAAGTTATAGACTTTAATAGTGATGAAGCTCTTGCATCAGTTTTAATTAGATTGGCAAATACAGAAAATATAAGTTATAGAATATATCCTAAACTCTAAGATATTTTAGCTTAAGCAGGCGGTTTATGGGAAATTCTTATGCTAATTTTTACTATTATAGTAAAACCAATTCAATCTTTATCTTATAAATTAGAAGTTATAAATAATTTATTTAATTTCGAAGGATAAAAATAATAAAACACTACTGACTTAAATGATGGCGGCAAGTAAATCTTAAAAAGATTGACTATTGTTTAAGAAAGTGTTTAAACTCATGAAAATGATCCATCTTTAATGTTAAAATAATCAAAAACCAAAACTTCCATGCGATTTCCTAGAGGTAGACTCATAAACAAATCCTTAAAATTTGATAATGGTAATTCTGCATAAACAGAGAAGTCTTCATAAATGATTACTAATTCGCCTGAAAATGATAAATTAATTAAAAAAGGAATTAGATAAGCTTTGAGGAAATTATTTAATATAGCTAATCTAAAATTAAGATTAAATCTATTTGATTATTTTAAATATTTGAAATGTGGGTAATAATACATTTTGATTTAATAGAAAAAAAGAAGGAAAGTTTAAGCAATTGTAATATTCAGTCAATAAATTGGAAAAATGTTTGGATATACTATTTATTATAGATAAATTATAAGAGATTGATAAACTCAAAATGATATTATTAACCAAATAATAGATACAGCTTTTCGATTTTTTACCAAAACCACTGATTTCTTTAAATCCCAGCAATATATAATAGAATGAATCATCAATGTATTCTTCTTTGTTAAAACCTTACAAATCATAGAGTGAAAAAGCCCATGAAGCATAATTAGTGTTAGATGAATTACTTGAAAATTTGGATGATCCCATCACTGTAAAGCTTATTTCTTTGATGGACCCTAATATTTTTAAACTTCTATAAATATAATTAGACCTGAAGAAGAGAAAGCCCTCTAAATTAATTACTCCTGATTTCATTGAATAGTGAATAAAATATATATATATTATTAATGATGATTAAATGTTTTAGTTAGATTTTCAATTGTAATCCTTATGAGATTTATATTATATTGATTCTTAAGATCCGTCCCTATTATCAGATTTATCTCTTACAACACTATTCTATACAGTTCCATCATAATACTTCTTTGATGAATCAACTTATTTAGAAATTTGATCTTGCTATAACTGTTTTTACTCTTAATCCTATTTTATTTTTGTAATAACTGCATGGCTAATAGATGCAAAGCTTTTTTTAACTTTATTAGTTCTATTTCTTTCTTCGTATTCAGAAATCAATACATTAACCACTTCTTTATCTAAACAAGTTATTAATTTTTATGTGACAGGGTTACTATCAAAATCTACAAGAAGTTCTTCAAAGGCAATTGATGCTTATCTAGCTTTCTCTTCAAAAGATTTTTGAGGAGTTAGAATTGAAGAATGAAATTATAATTCTTCTTATTCTGGACTATATGGATCTAAATATATTGTTGGTTTAGGTAAATATTCAAAAAGATTCATTTAAGCTTTGTTGAATAAAATAAGTTTTAGTTTATCAATTTCTTATAATTTGTCTATTATGAAAAGGATATCCAAAAATGATTCATATTTCTTAATAGAATAATCTAACTGTTCCATCTTTCTCCTTTTAGGTCGGTATGTAAGATATTGAACATATTCCTTAAATTTTATTTTTATGTTAGATGAAACTAAAGTAAATAGAGATCGAGCTTCATTAATTCTCTCATTTTAAGTTAATCTTTCTATAAATCCAGTAGATTTTAAAGCAACAATTGACTATTATCTGCCTTAAGGAAATCGTTTTGAAACAGCTTATTTGATTTAAGCTTTATTGTTAATATCAATCCCTGTTTATTTTTATATATTTTTTATATCATTTTGAGAAGGCAATAACATTTTAGAAGGTTTAGGATCATTTTAATGTTCGTTAGATTAATGTTTATTTTTCTTCTTTTGAGTTTAATCTTATTCAAAATTAAATAATTTATTAATAATTTCTACACTATAAGCTAATTCACTAAAAGGTTTTTAAAGAAATAAAGCAACAGCTATTATAATTTACCACAATCCTCCAGCTGATGCTAAAACATCTTGCACTTTTGGATAGATTCTATAGCTTACTTCTTCAGTATCATATAGACGAATTACAACATTAGCCAATGATGTATCAGTATTAAAATCAATTATTTCTTTATCTGAAAAATATCTTATAGTTGTGTCTTTTCTAATTTCTTTCTAAAAGTAACCAAAATCAGTAATTGTAGTGATTGGTTACATAAATATCTCAACATCTTTTGTGACTCTGGCTGATATCGTTGTGTATATGTCTTCAACTTTTGGAATGAGAGGCGAAGAAAAATCTCTTAAGTTTATTATGTATGATGTCAATTAAAAATGTATGTAATTTCTATTCAATACATTATAAATAGTATCATTATCTGCACACACAACTCCAGGTTCTTTTTAATATCTATAAATAATTACTTGATCCATTTTAACATACACTAAAACTAACATTGATATACTAATATTATGGAGAATCATCAGTGCCAAATAATGCCAAATTTTCAAACTTACTCCAATCGAGACAATATGTATTTTAAGGGTCTTGGTCATCTAATTAATCTGCCAACTCATCCTGGATTATACCATTTTTTGAACATTTTGAGAGCGGTATCAGTGTTTTATTATGATATTCTTTCTTTTTACCGTTAACCCTTATTATTAGATTATATAGAATACTCTTTTATTTATTTATATACAAGAAAAGCTTCAGGGATGTATATACTTTCGTTAATATAATTTGTTCTATTCTAATATTGAAAAGCAAATTATAATGTGAAATTGTCTTCAGTTAGCTAATAAAAAGGAGGTTCTAGATGGAAAACATCAGAATAGAGAGTTTAAAATTAAGTTCTATCATCTATTTGACTAAGTTTATTGGTTAGATAGAGTAGAATAGTGACGATGCATCCAAGTGTTGTAAATGCACCTAAATATGTTTAATATCCTCTTTTTTTCTGGATAAATAGTTATACTGGACAAGCAAACTTATCTAGGTAGAGAAAATATGTTTTTATCAAATCAAAATTCATAATAAATATTAATTTAGGATAAGAAACTCGCTAAATTGATCATACTTTATTAAAATACTAATAATAAATTCATTCATGGTTCATTTAAGCAATTTGATAGCAGGACATAAAGTCTTCATATATTAATTCGTTTTCTTCTTTACAAGCCATATCAAGCAACATCAACAATCTTTTAATAGGAATGTTTTCAATATTTTAAGAGATTTTTTCAATTTCTGCTGATTGTTTCTCATTCATTTGACATTTGTGTTCCTCAATTCCATTTTCTTTTTGTGAGATGTTCAGATAATTTAAGATAACAGTTTTTATTTCTTATCCCTTTCTTAGATTTGGGACTTTAAAAGTTTAATTAAAACAAGAAGCAACACCAAGTTATTTAAGAATTTTATAAGTAGAAGTAGTACCTATAATCAATAATCTATTTTATGTCTAAATTAAAATTGTATAAATACTTTATCTGGTAATCTTTTGATTAATACTAACAAAGCCTAAAGAATAGTATTAGAAAATCTTGGTCCAATGTCAACATATTCAATCAATCTTTCAATATTATCTATAACAATACAAGAGAGACTTGATTTATATGCATCATTAAATATCTTACCAATTGAGTTTATGATAGCATCTTCTGTCATTCCAATGAATGATTCTGGTGTAATCAATTTTACATAAGGAAATCCACTTTCTTTTGCAAATTTAGCAGCAATACTCGTTTTACCAGCACCTTAACATCCTTCTAAGAGAATCGAATTCAATTTTGAACTCTTACCAAATCTAGTCTAATTTATAGTATTTCTAAGCATCCTTTATAAATATTGGAATTGTTCACCAAAGTCAATATATTAATTTTATGTTAATAAATCGAATTTATTTGAATCGAAACCAAATTAAGGCTTTACTTCCTTTAAGGCTTCTTCGAAATCATTTCTATTAATTCTTAAATCTTCCTTATAGTTTACCTATTTTTAAAAGTTATTAATGTTCTAAATTCTCTAGAAAGCAAACGAGGATGCTGATTTTACAACAGCTTCAATTTCAGCTCCTGTATAGTTGTTCATTAAAATTGCCAACTCTTCATTGTTAACATCAATATCTAAAGCATTATTATTTCTCAAAATTTCAGTATGAATATTTAGAATTTAAAGTCTACCAATTTTATCTGGTAGTCCAACTTCTATATGTACTTCAAATCTTCCAGGTCGTAAAACAGCTTCATCAATCAAATCTTTTCTATTTGTCATTCCAATCACAAGGATATTATTTAATGAATCAACTCCATCAATCATTGATAATAACTAATTAACAACATTATCATATGCTCCGACGCCTGAAGAAACAGATCCTCTTTATTTACAAATTGCATCCATTTCATCAAACACTATTATATGTAGATCACTTTCATCTCCTTTCACTTCTTAATCTTTTCTAGCATCTTCGAATAACTTTCTTATATTCTCCTCTGCCTCTCCGACAAACTTGCTAAATATTTCTGGCCCATTAACAATTTTTGGAGGTCTGGCCTTTAATACTTTTGCTAGTTATCTAGCAATCAAGGTTTTTCCTGTTCCTGGAGGACCATACAACAGTAATCCTTTTATATGTTTAATACCATATTTCTCTAAAAATTACTATGGAAATCTTCTTGATGAAAAAGCTCTTCTAAAAATATTTGCTAATTCTTTGTCAAGTCCTCCTACTCCTAATCTATCAAAATTAAAATCTTCTCTAAAAATATTTGTTTATTTCTTATGAGCATTTTTTAATTTTATTTGAGATATTCCACTTCTAATACTGAATTCTATTTCTGTCTTATCATTTAACATTCCTCCATTTCCAAACTTCACTAAATTTGATTCTACACCTACACTCAACACTTCTGTTCTTGTTATCTAGAATTATAATTTTAATATTACTTTTAATAAAAATGTATTACCATTATTTTAGTATAACTAAATCTGCCCAGTCTTAAAAAACTACCCATCAAAATGCTTTTTAAAAAGGGAGGCAAATTCCTCGTCATCGATCTCCATTTAACTTCCTCCATTTTATAATTATTAAATATCAATCTCCATATATAAAACTCCTAATCTGTATTCTTTATCTTTTGGTAATCTAAATATTGATAACTCAACATTTTGCTGTATGCTCAAGTTCAAAAACTCTCTTTAATACCTATTTATTCCTATTTCTTCCATTCTATATTAATCATCCTAAAAGTTTATAACTAAATGATACCCCATCTAAAATAAATATGTAACCATTTATTTATATGAATAGCTCATCACTATCCCTTATTTTATTCTCTTATTTTAATTTTTTTACTTATTCTTTTGAAGTATACAAAAAACCTGTATAACTATGTTCATGACTTCTTAATTGAACTGTTTCAAAAGTTATTGACATTTTAAATTATTAGCTTCTAAGCATGATAATTTTATTTCTATTAAACTGCAAAATATATTCTATTTAATATATATTCGGTTTAATTAAAATATTTTTAATTTTTCCTTATATAAGTCTTTTTAATAATGATTAAAGTTAAAAAGAGATAGAAGAGGAGCTATTTAGAAAATATTTCGACGAAAAAGCTGAGAAGAGAAAAATATGATTGATAAAAGAAATAAAAAGCTCTGGTAACTTTTTAGATATAAATGTAAAAAAATAAGTTGATTTAGATTCTTTGACAGTATGCTCATCAATTGAATTAGATTGATCAAACAGAATTAACCTTATTTCATATAGCATCTAATTCAATAGCAGATCGTCAATTTATTAATATGTTAACAGGATTACAATGGCATGTTAAATTAAATGAAATCCTTTTGACTATAATAAAATTAGTGAAGTAAGTCATATTTATATATAAAAGATTGGTGTTCAAGATTTTATTGAAATATAAAATATTTTTCAATTGGTTAAAAATACTTAGTATGAGTGGTTGTTCAATACAGGATAATAAATATATCGCTTCGTTTTGAACTATGAGAGTTAATGAATATATAATAATTATAAGTATTAACTAACAATATTTCTGATTTTGGTAATTATATTTGATTGAAAAAAAGGATTGATATGTTTTTTTAATTCTATTAGCTGCTGATTGTCTTCCAAATTTGACTTTTCTTCGTTTCGGAAATAATCCACTAACTTTTAAGTCATTAGTACCATTATTTTAGGCTTTCAAAAAATAAAATATTGTTAAAATCATATAATAATGTTTGAGAAGAAAAAGAGATTGATAAGAAATCAATATAAGAAATATTGGAGCTTAATAAATAAGAGGAAATCGAGGAAAAATTTGGATAGCTTGATAATTTGAGTACAAAATAGGTTGTGGATGAAGAAGAGGTTAATGAATTGTATGGAATTGTATGGAAAATTGAAAAAAAAACAAGCATAAGAGTAGTGATGAATATCTGAGATGGAATGAAAATTAAGATTTAAATATTTTTTAAATAATGGTTATCAAGACAGATTTGTGCTCTTTTAGTGAATGGAGAATCTATCCCGGACATGGTAGAAGATTCGTTGCCAAGGATGGCAGACTCTTCTATTACTTGAATTAAAAGAGCAGAGCTTTTAGTGCAAGAAAAGTATTCAATCTGTGAAATATAGATTAAATCTCAAGAAATCCAATGGACTGTTGCTTGGAGAAGATTAAACAAAAAAATTAAGACAGACGAAGGAGCTAAGAAGAGAAGAATCAGAAATCTAAAAGTCTAAAGAGCTATTGTTGGTATTTCATTGGAGGAAATTAGAAGAAGAAGAAAGGAAGATGATAGTAATACATTTTTTATAATACTTAGAAACTAGAAAGGCATAAGCTGAATAAGCTGCAAGAGAAATTAAAGAAAGAAAGTAAAAGTAAATTGAAATTCAAAAGAAGAAACCAGCTGCTGCATAAAAGGTTGCTTAAAAAGCAGAAGTAAAAGCTCAACAAAAAGCATAAAAAGGTGCTGCTAAAGTTAACAAAGGTAAAAAATGAGTCTTAAAATATAATATCAAATACATATAAATATTTTTTCGATTATAATTATTATTTATTAATAAAATGGAAAATTTTTTTTTACATCATTGGCTTAAAAATTGTTGTATAATAAATACATGAGATATCTAATATGAGTAACAATAATAGTACAAGATATCAAAGGATTATTTTTCCCTATTATGAAATAACAAAATTATATCAAGATANAAAAAATAAAATATTGTTAAAATCATATAATAATGTTTGAGAAGAAAAAGAGATTGATAAGAAATCAATATAAGAAATATTGGAGCTTAATAAATAAGAGGAAATCGAGGAAAAATTTGGATAGCTTGATAATTTGAGTACAAAATAGGTTGTGGATGAAGAAGAGGTTAATGAATTGTATGGAATTGTATGGAAAATTGAAAAAAAAACAAGCATAAGAGTAGTGATGAATATCTGAGATGGAATGAAAATTAAGATTTAAATATTTTTTAAATAATGGTTATCAAGACAGATTTGTGCTCTTTTAGTGAATGGAGAATCTATCCCGGACATGGTAGAAGATTCGTTGCCAAGGATGGCAGACTCTTCTATTACTTGAATTAAAAGAGCAGAGCTTTTAGTGCAAGAAAAGTATTCAATCTGTGAAATATAGATTAAATCTCAAGAAATCCAATGGACTGTTGCTTGGAGAAGATTAAACAAAAAAATTAAGACAGACGAAGGAGCTAAGAAGAGAAGAATCAGAAATCTAAAAGTCTAAAGAGCTATTGTTGGTATTTCATTGGAGGAAATTAGAAGAAGAAGAAAGGAAGATGATAGTAATACATTTTTTATAATACTTAGAAACTAGAAAGGCATAAGCTGAATAAGCTGCAAGAGAAATTAAAGAAAGAAAGTAAAAGTAAATTGAAATTCAAAAGAAGAAACCAGCTGCTGCATAAAAGGTTGCTTAAAAAGCAGAAGTAAAAGCTCAACAAAAAGCATAAAAAGGTGCTGCTAAAGTTAACAAAGGTAAAAAATGAGTCTTAAAATATAATATCAAATACATATAAATATTTTTTCGATTATAATTATTATTTATTAATAAAATGGAAAATTTTTTTTTACATCATTGGCTTAAAAATTGTTGTATAATAAATACATGAGATATCTAATATGAGTAACAATAATAGTACAAGATATCAAAGGATTATTTTTCCCTATTATGAAATAACAAAATTATATCAAGATACTAAAGTTAAATTATCTTCGTGTTTGCTATTAATTTACAAGTGTTAAACCAACTCCCGAAATATATTCTCTTGAATGTACTGCGATTATTTATGATGAAGAAAATATTAAAGATAATTTTTTCTTTTATAAATTATAATATAACAATTTAAAATTTAAAAATTTATTGTGAATTATAGATTTGAAAATTATTAAGCATTTTATAATTATTATAATATTTCTTTTTTTAAAAACATATATATAACTTAAATATTTACAAAATCATCTCAAAATTTTATATAATTCAATAAAAAGTATTTTTAAGTTTTTTATAATGAGACAAAAATACACTTAAAAATGATTTTTCAATCAATGAAAGTTATTTAATTGATGATGGCTAAAATTTTCTAAGTCTATCCAATTCATATTTGGAGTGTTGCATAAATATATTGAGTATCAAAAAAGTCATGAGTTTTTTTGGTTTTAATTAAAAGTAGGGCTTTCTTAATTGATTTTTGAGGGATTATAGATTTGACTTAATGATTGATTCGATTACAAATATTAATAAAATATGAGTATAATAAATATAGCACTTTTTGGAATACTTGGAGCTACTCTGTTATATTATGTGTATGTATACCAATACACTGATTCAATTCCTTTTGAATTATAAACAATTTAAGAAAAGGAATTGGAAGCAAGATAGAAAGTGAGTGGGAATAAAAACTATTAAATTCCTAATTTCTTTTTTGTTACTCCTTGGTATATTTTTAAACTATGAATAGGAATAAGGATGGATATAGACTCACAATCAAATATGCATAAAAAATAGATATGGTCAGTCCAGCTTGGTTTAGTATTAGATATAATAATGTTGTGGATGGAAAGTAAATTGTAAACGAATAATGGATTCAAGAAATAGTTTAAGCTAATCCTTAAATTGCTATAATTCCAAGAATTTAAATTGAATTGCAGGAAAGCTCATATTTATAACAAATCAATAATCCATAATTATTAGAAGCAATACTCAATTTAGTATAACAATATTCTAATAAATTTCATGGAATAATGATTGACACTCCTTATATATCATATATTGATGCTTTTGACGCTTAAGATATAGTTAAATTCCTTCAAAATTTAAAAGCAAAACTTGGCCATAAAATGTTAGTTCTAACATTATATGGTATATACAATCCGTAATAGTACAGATATTCAACTTTAAAGAAACTATTTAAAGTAGCAGATTACACATTAATATAAACATATGATTATTAGATTTAAGATGGAGATGATCAATTATTATCACCTTATTCGTGGGTTTAAGAAAATTTAGAACATTTTATGACATACAAAGAAAAATTGTTGTTTGTAAATTATTGAGTAAAAATATTTAGGGAATTCCTTTTTATGGATTCAAAAAAACAGATCAAGATAAAACTCATTTTATAGGTAATGAACTTTTGAAATTGAATGCGTAAAATTTTATAACAGAATGGGACAGATCTAATTCTGAATGTATATACAAAAGTGACAGTATTTCTATTTCTTATCCTTGTCCTGATTTTCTTGTTTATAGACTTGATTTAATCAAAGAATTTGGAAGAGGTTACTTTGTTTGGGAAGGAGGATAAGGTATTGAACTTTTTTATCAACTATTATGAAATATAAATTAGTAAATAAATCTAATGAAAAAATGTTTATTTATTATAATTACAATTTCAAATTTAAATGGACCGCAATCTATAATCCTGCTTCTAAGAATTTCAAGTGAAAAGAAACTAAAATTTTTTATATAAAAAATATGTCAATAAGGTAATGATGTAATAAAAAAATAGACTAACAAAGAGAAATTGGCAGATGAGGAATTAAGATAGAAATTTATAGCTTAAGCCTATAAATATGTTGGAGTTCCTTATCATAGCAGATATCATGATGAAACCTCTCCTCACTTTAATGCTCCTTTATATTTAGATTGTTCTGGATTAATAAGGTAGGTAATTTATGATCTAAGAGAATATTTTGGATTTACTTTAGGAAAATGGAATTAAGCTTATTAATATGATTTACTTGATAAGGAGATTGAATTTTAAGACTTAAAACCAGGGGATTTAATCTTTCTTTCTGGAACTTACTTTGATAAATCTTGTAGGGCTTTCCAACATAATATAGTTCATGTTGAAATATATCTTGGGGAAGAAAAAACTATAGCTGCAAGATGGTAAAAAGGTATAATTCAAGAATTTGAAACTTACAAGTTTGAATCACAAAATTATTATGACGTTAAATATCATTTTAAATCTATACAACCATGGTTAGAAGGTAAATGTGAAAGCTTTTGTGCTGAACATCCTTGGAGAGATGATAGAAATATATGGGTTAGTGATAAATATTCAGTTTTTGCGAAAAATTTACAATAAGTTTTACCTGCTGATTTTGTTCAAAAACAAAGAGTTTATGTTGGACAAGGCAACAATGCAGAATTAATTAAATCTTATTTCAGAAATAAGAATTACGAATTAATGGATACAGTTTAAGATGCTTTTAAAAATGATTATTTTTTCAAATGGGTTTAATGTCCATAAAGCATTAATTATTATGAATTTAAACCAAGCTAATAAATTGTATTTTTATTTAGATATCATAGATCAATCATATTCCTAAAGCATCTCATAATTTAGGACTCAAAATATCAATGTTAGAGTTATTGAGAGAAAATTAATGTGAAGATGTTTTACCAAAGACTTTTAGATTAAATTAAATTACAGAAGTTATTGAATTCTTGAAAGATAATGAAGCTGGTATTTGGATATTGAAACCTTATAATTTGAATTGCGGTAGAGGCATTAAATTCATTAGTGACATTTCCAGATTTAAACAAGATCTTCACCAAAAAAGATAATATTAAATTGGCGACTATTACAAAGTATATGTAGAAAACGAAAGGAATAAACTTAAGCAAGAAATTCAAGATCATTTGGGAATCCAAGAAAACCTTGATAATGAAAAATAATTAAAATATGATGACATCAATCCTATGTCTATTATATAAAAATATATTGAAAAACCACTTTTACTTGATTGCAGAAAGTTTGATATAAGATGCTATGCTTTAATTGCTTAAGTTAAACCGTACACTGTACTCTTTCATCATGGTTATGCTAGATTAAGCATTTTTGAGTATACTTTAGATGATATTGAAAATGAATAGAATAAAATTATACATCTTACTAATAATGCAATTTAAAAAACTCATCCAAAATATAAAGAAAAAAAAGAAAGTTCCATATGGACTATGAATCATTTAGAATAATATTTACAAGAATTTTATCATTATTAACCAGATTAAATTAAAACAATTAGAGAATAAATTAAGTAAATTTCTCATAGAATCTTCAAGGCTGGATAAAAAAAAATTCAAGCTGGAGGACAAAAAGGAGAATTTGAACTATTTGGACTTGATTTTATAATAGACTCAAATCTGAAAGTTTACTTTTTGGAAGCTAATATAAATCCTGCTTTATTTACCGAGAATCCTAATTTAAAATAAATTATTCCCTCTGTTGTTGAATAAACTTTAGATATTATCTTAGCAATTAATAATAATCAAGATTATTAGTTGGGAACATTTGAATAATTAATTATTGAATAATAATGATTCTTTCATAATTAGAATATATTGTATAAATTAAAAAGCATTACTTCTTCTTTTTCTTTACTGATTTCTTTAAGAGACTAAAAATTTTGAAATATCCCCTATGACTCTAAATAATATTCCCTTTGGGTATCTGATAACAAAGGAGTAATATCATAAAGTGGAAATCTATATTAAATTATTTCTGAAAAATTTACAATTAATTGGATAATCCATATTAAATTACTAAATCTAATTCTTCTTCACGTTTTTACTAAGACAGTTTGATTGCTAAATCTTTAATATATTTTTCTTTATTTTCAGTTACTGTTAGCATGACTTAATCTATTAAATCTAACTAAATATTAATTATCTGATTACAGTTAATTAGGTTTCATTTAAATTATGATCCAACTCTAAAGTCAACCGTTCATGTAAATCCATATTTAAATATTGAACTTAATCAATTGCATTTTTTGCAATCAACATTTAAGCAATTAATTTTTACATTTTCTAATCTAATTTACTTGCAAAATCAATGCATTTTTAAAAGTCATCGACTTATAAATTAATCTTTTTGAATATCATAAACTTATACACAAAACTCAAGTAAAGCATGCTTCAAATGAATAAATGAAATTTCCTGTGCTTAATTAATGACAATTAGTTTACTGTCATGAATCATTAACTAAGGATTTATTATTAATTAATTACTATTTTTAATTGTCCTTAAGGTCTGATCTATATTTCAGGATATTAACCATCTAATTAATTAGCTTTTAAAAATTCACAACTTTGGAGTTGATTTTAAGGTGGATCTAATTAAGCTAAAGTAATTGTAATAGGAACTAAATTAACTACTACTATCATCTTAATTTAAGTTTGAGTAACATAGAATAATAAGTCTTCCCAGAAATAGCTATCAGTAAGTTGTTCATGTTCATTTAAGATAGGTATAAATTATCCATTTTATTTAATCAAAAGAGAAAAGGTCTTTTCATATTAAAATAATATAAAGTTTTCATTGATGTTACTTGTAACATTGAGTGGAGAGATATATTAATTACCAAATGGAATTAGTTCTTTATTCTAAAAAGTGTAAAATTGACCATTTTTCAATTTTAATTATTTTATTTCTGTTTTTAATTTTTAATCCTCAGTATTAAATTCAGAATTTGTAACAATAAAATAATAATTATTAACTCCAAATACTTTTTCTGGTTATGGTAAATTGTTTATTGTTACTTTCAACTCCATTTTTTATTTAGTTAGTTCAAAACCATAAATTTAAATTTAGTAATTAACAATATTTGAAGAATAATTATAAATTTTTCTGGAATAAGTTTTTTAATTAAAGAATCCACTAGTTTATGATTCTACTTTCTCTTCAATAGTAATATTTTAATTTCTATCATTTAAAGGGACAGAAATTATTAATTCTTCTTTGTATTGATGCCATGCAATAGAATTTGCAATTCCATTAGAAAGTTAATCTAATTCACTCAAAAAGTGCAAGGTTAATTTGAGATCACTTTCCATCATATCATAGTTAAGATTTCTATTATTAATTGATAGTACTACATATTATCCATTGTTATTATGAACAACAAAATACCTTCCTGATAAGGAGACTAAAATTTTAGAATCTAAATTAAAAAATAATAATAATACCATCCCATGTGTAAGATGTTTAAAAAGTAAATATTTTGTTTTATCTACTCATAACAGTCCATTCTTCTTTCTTGTTTGTTAATTCTTAGGTAAATTCAATTAATGTGCATACAACATTTTTAGCATTTGTAGATAGATACATCAAATTAGATTAATCAGTTTATTTATTTTCAATCTCAAATTATTTTAATCGTTCTTATGCAATATTAGTTAATTTCTTTAATAATCCAGTATCATCAACAAACATTTTACTTTGATTTAATGTTAATGAACAAACAAAAGTATGATGAAAACAATACTTCTGTAAAAATTCAGAAGCTTATAATAAAAATAAACCATGAGTTGTAGCAACGCATAGAAGATTTGATTTTAATATATTAGTTGTTATTGTATTAATCTTAATTTGTTTATCAATATCAGTGACATTTTTTAAATCCAAAAGTATTACATAATCAAATTTCTTTTATTATTTTCCTATAAGATATAAAGCATAAATTTCAGATGATCTTGTATGGCCTATATAGGTTTAAGAAGGGAAATTAGAATGACTTATATGAACAAGTTCTTTAATTGGAATGGGAGGTTTGAATCTATTTATTTCCATACCATTCAAAGAACTCCACAAAGTGATATAGTTTTCTGTCACAGTAACTATTTAAAAATCTTATGGATCATATGCAATAGACAATATTTCTTATCCATTATTTGCAGTAATTAATTATTTGCCTTTTTTTAACATCAAAAATTTAAAGGTTGGTTATTCATTAGCTGTATCAGCATTCCAACAGGCCATTGTACCATCTAAACTACTAACAACAAGACGAGGTCTATCAAATTAATTCTATTTATATGATAACATTTAATTTATTCCTTTTTGATGATATCCCTTCATTGTTTTAACAATTAGATTTTATTTTAAATCTATAATCTTAACTCCTTCACCTCCTACTGCAATATATTATGAATCTATAAATTCTAAACACTTATTTGAAACACCTATAGGACCATTTGTTATTAGGTCTGAATAATCAGAACAATACTTGTATGAATACAATTTATCAGTTGTCAAAATCATTATACTATTCTACAAAATTAATGATTAATCATTAAAAAGTCTATAAATTATTTAGTTGTCATGAAATTTTAATTATTTAACTTCTTATACTTTATCTGGTTCTATTAATGAAACATTTATTGCTCTCAAACAAGTCTTTTTTTCATAATCCCAAATCTACAATATTTGATTTGTTGTATAAAGTAATAGAAAAGGTTACACTAAATGTACTTCCACAAACCTTATCCTTATATTGGACTTTATGTCAAATAAAAATTAGAAATTTGGAATTAAATACATAAATTAATCAATAATTTTATTTTTCATCGCTAACTTGAAACAAACTATCTTCACATACACTCTTTTTACTAGCTAAATTTTAATCAAATGAATAATCTGGATCTAATAAATTCTATTCCACTCTATTATAAAACTAACTACTATGAATTGACATAAATTCTGTAAATTTAGATTGTTTTCTAACTCCCCTTACTCTTGATGCCTAAACTTAATAAAATAACTAAAGATTAGCTACTTCTTTATCTCTCTCCAATAATGATAGAATTTCTAATTCTAAATGAGGACTTTGAATTTCAGATTATAAAATTTTTTTTATTTTTTCTTATAATATTTGTAATGGCTTCAATTCTTAAAATGAACTTGTTTATATTTCTTTATCATCTGTTTATTTTTACTTCATTGGGATTATTACTATCTCCTCATTAATCTTTTGACACTCCTTTTTCTATTCTTTCATTATTGTTGGAATTTCTTCCTTTATATTTTGTTTTTTTACTGGAGTTTTATCTAGAATTGATTTTATAAATTTTAGCAAATTTAGAATCATATTTGACTCTTTATTTGCTATCTTGAGAATATCAACCTTAATTGAATTGTCTAATTTTGAACAATAGTGATCTACTTTTTTTAAAGTTTCTATACGAGACACTATTGTTGAATTTTTTTTAAATTATGGAATTTCTATCTCTGGAAAGTATCTTCTAAGTAAACATAAGAAATGTCTTCCATCTGACATACTTTCAATATTGCTTGCCTTCATTTATGGACATTTTTCATTCACCCATCTTAAAAGTCCTAATCTTAAGCTCATTTACTTCAAAATTTAAAATTTAATAATTATTAAAAAATATATATAATTTTATTTTTATTTTATTTATTATCTAATATCATTTGAATAATTCAATAACAAAATTATTTATAATTTATATAATTATATTCGTTTTGAAGTATATAAAACACTTTTTAATATTTATCAATATCAATATCCAGTTAATCTTTACAATTATCTCCTTTTTTGATATTATCATTTATTGATGTTTATCAATATTTTTGTTTCTCTTCTGTTAATCATTTTTTTACTATTTATTTATATTTAAACTAAAATTATGTTCTTCAAAATCAAAAGGAATTTAATCTTTCTTATAAAATTAAAGAAAAAGGTTTATGCGTCATAAATTTTGTTTTTCTTGTTATGGTTGGATTTAATGAAATCTAAAATAATTTCAGATACAATTTGTTAGATCTGAGAATACTTTTTAGAAATATTTTAATCAATTACAACTTTATTTTATATAACTCAACTAAATATAAGTTTATTTTATAATTAATGACTTTAAAAAGGTCTTTCTAAATGATTACACTAATTAATTCTTATAAATTTTTTTTCCATTTCTTATATTCTATTGATCCTTAAAAAATTATCAAAAGATCTTTTACCTTCCTTTAAATTTTAATTTTTTTAGTGATTATTGTAGAGTAATTATAAAAACTATCTATTTCTTTATTACTATTTATCATTATATGACTAGGATAAATAATTATAATCAAGTAAGAATTTAGATCTCTAATTTATCACATGAAAATTAATGAATGGTAAATTTTTAGTTTATTTTTTTTCTAAAAAATTATTTTCATACTTTACTTTGAAATTAATTTAACTTTTTTGGTTATATTTTAACAAATCTATGAAATAAAAATAACTCATTTTTTTAGATGAAATATAAAAATAATTTTAGATATTTTATTAATAGTTAAAAAGTCATAAAAATTGGTATTTACTATTTTTTTTTGTATAAGAAAATTTTAAAATATCCCAAATAATGATAATAATTCACAAAATTTTATTATTTAATATTCATTTAAAAAGTAAATCAATAACTTAAAAATAAAATAATTTTAGATATCTGTTTAAATATCACTAGTATTTTAAAATGGAAATCAATTAATTTTCAAATTTTCGCTTTTTTATTTCATAAAAGATAATAAAAATATAAAATATTTACCAAGCAAGCAAGATAAAGCCATTTGATGAGCATATATTAATTTAAATTATACTTTAATTTAACTAAAATCTATTTTTATTGAGTTATTTTCTTATGATGAAACTTAATAATGTAGAATTTATAGTATTCTTTTTCCTAGCATATAAATAACATTTGCGAATAATTAATTTTAATTAATGAGTTTATAAAAACATGGTATATTTTTTCAAAGCCAATTATATGTAACAGAACTATGTGAACCATTAAATATTTTAGAATTTTTAGATGATTAAGTTAATCAGAGTATGAGTCATTCTCTAAAACCATAAGATTAAGAATTACAAAATAAAAGCAAATAAAAAGACAATTTACACAAAAGTAGGCATTAACTGTAACAATCTAGTTTATAGTAAACAGAGAAATTAAATAAAATCCATATGGATCTAGATGGGCTAATAAAGTTCTAGAAAAATAATTCGGAGTTTATTTATCTTAAATACAACAAAGATAAAGGCCTAAATGGATTATAAAAAAATTGAAACCTGCTGAAAGCATAGATAATAAAAATTAAAAGAATTCACGAAGTATTAATGTAATTCAAAATTCGCTTAATCTTTAGGATATAAAATCTGAAGAAAAATTGAATCGACAAACTATTTCTAAATCAAATAGTAGAAGAATAGATAGAATAGTTTAAAATTATCGACAATCTTTTAGTGGGATAAGGTAACCTTTACCTGCTTTAGATGACAATTATTTTGTAAAATTGGATTAATTCAATTTATGACTATATTTTAATAAATTATGGAATAAATCTAAATTTTCAAATTTTTTCATCAAAAATTTTAAACACTCATACTATACTAAAATATATTCAATTTTATTTTAAGTGAATTAATATTTTTTCCAATATTTAAAGTAGAAAACACAATTTTGTTAAATTTATGTTAATATCACACTGAATATGGAGAAGAAGGAGAATTTAATAAGTAAATTATAATTTTTAAAAGATTAATCAATCATTGTATAGATATATTTAATAAATATAAAACATGCCTAAAAAGCTATTTGGAAGAATGAATTTCTTGAACTTGATTTTTAACATTATTATCACCTAAATATAATTTTTTACTTTGAGACAAAAATCTACATACTTTAGATTGCTTTATGATGATTTTTAATATTTTCAATTATTCAATCATATTGTTTATATATAATGGAGATTTGCATTTAGATTTAATACAAATTTGTTGATTTTCTTAGAAAATTAGCTTGATTTTGAAATAGTATGCAGGTTAAAGACATGNGTCATTCTCTAAAACCATAAGATTAAGAATTACAAAATAAAAGCAAATAAAAAGACAATTTACACAAAAGTAGGCATTAACTGTAACAATCTAGTTTATAGTAAACAGAGAAATTAAATAAAATCCATATGGATCTAGATGGGCTAATAAAGTTCTAGAAAAATAATTCGGAGTTTATTTATCTTAAATACAACAAAGATAAAGGCCTAAATGGATTATAAAAAAATTGAAACCTGCTGAAAGCATAGATAATAAAAATTAAAAGAATTCACGAAGTATTAATGTAATTCAAAATTCGCTTAATCTTTAGGATATAAAATCTGAAGAAAAATTGAATCGACAAACTATTTCTAAATCAAATAGTAGAAGAATAGATAGAATAGTTTAAAATTATCGACAATCTTTTAGTGGGATAAGGTAACCTTTACCTGCTTTAGATGACAATTATTTTGTAAAATTGGATTAATTCAATTTATGACTATATTTTAATAAATTATGGAATAAATCTAAATTTTCAAATTTTTTCATCAAAAATTTTAAACACTCATACTATACTAAAATATATTCAATTTTATTTTAAGTGAATTAATATTTTTTCCAATATTTAAAGTAGAAAACACAATTTTGTTAAATTTATGTTAATATCACACTGAATATGGAGAAGAAGGAGAATTTAATAAGTAAATTATAATTTTTAAAAGATTAATCAATCATTGTATAGATATATTTAATAAATATAAAACATGCCTAAAAAGCTATTTGGAAGAATGAATTTCTTGAACTTGATTTTTAACATTATTATCACCTAAATATAATTTTTTACTTTGAGACAAAAATCTACATACTTTAGATTGCTTTATGATGATTTTTAATATTTTCAATTATTCAATCATATTGTTTATATATAATGGAGATTTGCATTTAGATTTAATACAAATTTGTTGATTTTCTTAGAAAATTAGCTTGATTTTGAAATAGTATGCAGGTTAAAGACATGTATACATTAATTTTATATTTATAAATTTATAAAAATGATCAAATGAATTATAACATAAATTTATTTTTAAAATACAAATTTGATTATTATAATCAAATATTTTTTGTAAGCTCTTTAATAAATTATAGAGGGAATGTAATAATAGACAAAAATATCTAATTTTAAAATGAAATAATAATTTAATTAATGAGACTATCAATAAAACATCATTGTCTAATCTTTTTTAATGTCATTAGATTTAATATAACATGCTTATAATTTATGTTCAAATAAGATTAATAAAAATATAAAACTTAAACTTTTATTAAAAAATCAATTAATATTATTAAAAAAAATATTCTATAATTATTGTGAACAATTTAATTGTAATACTTTTATAATTTTAAATAGAGATATTTAAATTATTTGTTATGTTATTACAAAATTCTAATAGATAAAGTAGTGAAGTATATTTTAATAATATAAAATCAAAATATTAATTGTTCTAATCGAAGAAGTTGATTAATTTTATCTATAATTATTTAATCACAAAACTTTGAAGGATCTTCCTCATTTTTCTAATCTAATAATCATAAATTATAGTACCAATGAATTATAAATTAAAATAAAGTTATCGATTCCTAATTATTCTTCAAGATCCATTCTCATATTTTCAATAGAATCTGCAAGGGATTCTCCATTGAATTTTTATTCACTTTAATAATGTCTAAGTTTTGTAGAATGATTTTAATTTTTGTTAATTTATCCAGAAATAAATTATATCTTTGATAAATTGCAAGTTTTTCTTTTTACGAAATCATTTCTTGCTTTTTTTATTATTCTATAATCTAAAATTTGATTGATGTTGAGTCTTTTTTATGGATCTATATGTAGAATATCTTTTAATAATTGTATTAATTCTTAAGAATAACATGTAGGTATTGGCTAGTATTTTCCACTAATAATTTTAAGAACCAGACCTTCCATTGCTAAAATGAATAAGAAAATATACTTTTGGCATCAAATGCATGTTTTAAAGCCATCATTTCATATAACATACAACCTAAGCTCCAAATATCTGATTTGAAATCATAAGGAATTCTTTAACATACTTCAGGACTGATATAGTATGGAGTACCTATAGCAGTCTAACAGAGATCTTCAGAATTAATTAAAGATTTAGAAATTCCAAAATCTCCTAATTTAATTTCTCCTTTTGAAATAAAAATATTTTGAGTTTTTATATCTCTATGTATGATTCGTCTATCATGAATATATTTGACAGCTAAACAAATTTATGTAAACCATTCAATTATTTAAGACTCTTCCAATTGTTCTTATTTTTATTTCTATTGTTCAAGTCTTTAATACAAAGTTCCTTCTTCTGCATAATCCATTACAATACATAAATATTTACTAAATTTTTAACAAAACTAATTTACTTTTTATCAACAAAAGATTCTCTATATTCAATAATACATGGATGATGTAAATTCTTTAAAACATCTATTTCATTTAAAGCATTTTCCTTTTCTTTCATGTCGAATTTAGAAGCATCTATTATCTATAATAGCTTTCAAATTACCTTCATTATATAAAATTTTCTATCTTATTTACTTTAAACCAATATTGCTTATCCATAACTACCTTTTCCTTTTAATTCTATCTTCCTATAATATTCCATTTATCTATTTTTAACTGTTAAATATTAATAAAAATTAAGTCAATTAAATTATAAATTATATCACATCTCAACTTTAAAAATTTTAATTGTAATCTTTACAGAATACTTAACAAAAACTATTAAATTATAGATGTTATCTAAATATTCCCATATTCTTTTTAACTTAATTTATTATCTAAATATTTGAAATTCTTTAGATTAATTTATTAATTCCTTTAATTGTCATATTTGCATAATTTATTAATGGAAAACAAGCAATTAAATCTTCGACTTGAAGTTACAATATAAGAATTTTCATCTGATTCTGCTCTTCCATTCTTTATTGCATTTCAAATTAAAACAAGTATTTACAATTTGATTTTTAAGATCATGAAACAATAAAAACTAGTTCATATGAAATATGCAAAGGTTAGAATCAAATTAATGAAACCAATTTCATTTCTTTTTAAGATTCATTCACAGACTAAAGCTAAAACTATTTGGAACTTCTTCTTCTTATGAATAATGAGTTTGTAGGAAGAATATATTGTAATTTAACCTAATTGCTGAATTCTTAACTTAAATTTTAATATGATAACGATTCATATGTTGAAATTGAAGAAGATGTGTAATTAAATGAAAATCAAATGTTAAATACTAAAATAAAATTAAGATTAAAAGTGCTAAGTCCTAATGAAGAATTTTCTTAAAGAACAACTATTAATATTGCATCTTCTGAAAACTAAACTAACTAAGCCCTAATTATAACTTAATTAAGAGAAGAACTTAATCACTGGAAATCTAAATACACAAATCTTGCTCAAGAATTAGATTCTTTAGGTGATGAATTATTGTCTCTCTCAATTAAAGAAAAAGCAAATCAATTTTCTTATTTAACTAAAGAGATTAATATATTTAGAAAAATTATGAAATCTAAGTTGCAACATTTCCTTTAAATACATGATAACTAAGTAGATTAAATATATTTATTAAAAAAAGAATTAAATTCATATAGATCTAAATTATGTTGCAAGGTATTTACAATCTTCATTATTATTGTTTAGTGTTCAGAACCCTTATTAAAACATAGTTCCTAAAGTCTAAATGAAAAAATACAAAATTTATCTTTATTAATTGACAAGTAAATATTAAATATATTTATTCTAGAAAATAAACAGAATATATGCAATTAATGAAATCTTTAGAAGAAGAAAAACAATAATAAACATCTTTACAAAACACAATTAAAATATTGAACTAATAACAGTTATAATTAAGATAAACATTGGCTAAATCAAAGAAATAAGTTGAAGATTTACTTAAGTTCTAAGCTTAATAAGAACAAGAAAATTAATCATTGAATTAAGCTATCATTTCCAACACTTAAATCATGTTTTAATTAAATAAAAAATGTTTAGAATTAGAGAAATAATATTCTATAATGAATTCTGATAAAACAGAAATTATTACCTTATACAAATAATGGAGTTTATCTATATTTAAATCTTTTTAAAAAGAGTCATTTGAAAAATAACAACTTGTTGATGCATTAAGTTAATTGAACACCTTATTGAAGTTTTTTATAAAAAAAGGTAATTAAAGTCTAGATTCAAATTAAATCAAAGACTGTCAATGCAAGATTGAATAATATATTCAAGATTATCATTTATAAGTTACTTAATTAGAGCAATTATTAGATCAATATAGAATAAAGTTTCTTAAACCAAATTTGACCATGAATTTTACTAAAGTTGATGATAAATTTTCTATATAATTACCTTTAGAAAATATAATTGAGAATGAAATTTAATAAGCAGATATTTTATAATTCTAGAATTATTAAATTGAATAATATGTATAAATTCTGATTCAATAAAAAGATGATGAAATAACAAAATTAAAGCAAAAAATAGGTGACATGCTAAATCTTGCTTTAGAATTAGGCAATTCAGTGTTAATCGAGTAAATGCAACTCACAGTAATGTGAGCATTATATGATTAAGAATTAAATTCTTATTTTATTTTTTGAATTACATTTCAAATAGCAATTGGATATAATTTCACAATTCTATTTCTAATCTAAATATTGTAATAAATTATTAACATATTTTGCAATTTAACTCTTATATTAAATATAATTTTTAGAGTTGCAAACAAAATATTTCTATTCATATATAAAGGATAGAGAAAATATATCTTTGATTCCAATAGTTATTTTGTAATTTATATAGAATAAATCATAAGTATAAAGTTAAAATGGAGAGTCATTTTATTAAGAAATAAATCATATCAATTATTTTATAAGAAGATTAATACATAAATTTAAAAATGAAAATATATATGGATAATTTATTAAGATATAATATATGTTTTTGTTTTTTGTAATCGCCATCAATCTATTTAAAGTAGATAATTTTTATGAAATTTATAATAAAATAATTAATTAAAGAATGCAACAATCACCCGATGAAGAAGTTTAGAGATTGAGAGCCAAATCAGACTTATAATCTGTAACATATATGCAGTGAAAAAGATATTTTTATTAGTGTCAATTATTATGGGCTTTTGTTTTTTATTTAATTCAAATATAACATTTGGATGGGATTACAAAATAATTATTGTATATGCTTGCACTACATAATTTGCTTTTATGATATCGAAACTGCTTTCCAGTAAAGGGTATTGTTTTGCAATTTGAAATTAGCATCAATTCTTATTGTTGTTTTGCCATTTTGGAAAGTGCTCTCTTAATTACATATTTATTAGGGATAGTTTATAATAATGAGATTTCACCAATTAATATTAATTTTATAAGCTATGCTCAATTAATATTATAATTCGTGATATTAGCAATTACTGTTCTAATAAGCAGACAAAGTGTTGAGAATGATGCTTAAGATCAGTCAAAATAAATCTAAGAAATTGTATTTTATTATATGACCTATTATATTAAGTTAATTGCTGCAATAAAAAGTATAGGTTCATTACAAATTGTATTTTTAAGTTTAAAATGGAGTAAATCAATTAATTGGGGTTGGATGTAAACTCTTGTTATTGTATGGTTTTGTATTGGTACAATGGCGTTGATTGAAATATGTTTGATTATAGATTTGATATTTAAGTGTTGCAACGATTAACTTCAAAATAAAAAACTTTTGAGTAAGAAAGATTTGAATAATTAGTTTATGGAGGTGTTTGGGTGAATATTGTGCTTGTAGGATTTATCATTGATTCTGGACTAACTTTTTTAGGATTAAGTTTGTTATTGGACTATAATATCTCTTACATTAATTTATATGGTTTTATTACTTCAATAGTATATTATATATTCTAGATTTTGTTCTATTTAAAAAATTAGGAAGAATTAATGTAGTATAATGTTTTATTATTAGATAATTTTTAAATTTGTCTGATACCTAATAAATTCAACCAGCTGAATAGCCGAATGATTAAATTACATTAAAAGAGAGAATTAAATAAATTCATAGAATTAGTGTAAGCAAAGTTCCATAATTCATGGTGAAATTGTCAGCAACATATTTTAGAAAATAAGAAACAAATGATAATCAAAAAAATCAAAATGAATTAGGTTCATCTTAAGTTAAAAAGTTTCGATCAATAAGTTTTTCTGAAATAAAAAAACAAAAGGATATTAAGAAAAGTCCATCACAGGATTTGGATGAAGATTTAACAAAAAAATTTGATTAGTTATTATCATCTCCCCGTCTAAAATTAGAAGTAAGTGATAGTATGGCTCCAGAATTGTCAAGCAGAGGATAACAAAAATAAAATGTTTTATGTCTTGTTTGTTATGAAAAAGAAAGTAATATGATAAATTAGCCTTGTGGTCATGGAGGATTTTGCTAAGAATGTTCATAATAATTATTGTCAAAGAGTAATTTTTGTATGCTATGTCGAAAACCTGTTACTCATACATTACTTGTATAAGGAATTGAAAATCGAGAAAGCTTAGTTGAAGTTGTTGGAATATATTAAGGAGGATAGAAATAAAGATGAAAACATATAAATATGAATTCATTTTTTTTATTTAATAAAATCAACTAATAATAATAACATTAATAATTTTTAAAACATATTTAATAAGGTAATCAAATATTACTTTTTAAATTAAATCATTTTTGAACTTAATTTGTGAAAAAAAAATAAAGAAAATCAAAAAAGTAATTTTTAGTAATTTTTAATAATTTTTAATATTATTCTTAACCCAATATATATAATTATTTCAGCCACCAAAAATGTTGTTCGAATATTAAAAAAAAAGAGAGAAAATTTTGATAAATTAACAAGAAAAAATAAGAAACATTATTTTTTAAAGATTTAAGGAAACATTTATGAAGAAATCTGAAGTGAAGATCGATTATATTTTGATTTAAAAAAATATAAAATGAAAAACGAATAAAACTTTACTTTTGTATGAGTTAGAAAAATGGATTAAATGATGTGGATATAGCTTAATATTGTATAAAAGCTTATAATAATATAAAATATTCAGCAGTTGACTTCTTCTTCTACATCCTTTGCAAATTCTAGTTTTAAATCTTTGTAAAATTAAGTCAAATGAACATTGGTAATAGCTACACTGTTTGCAATAGATTTAGGTTAGCTTGGTAAAAGAGGAATAACTTATATTATTCTGGCTTTTAAAGCATTTAAATATTATAATATTGGATTGGTAATAGGGTCTATATTTTCTGAAGTATCAGCAGTAAGAGCTAATGCTTTAATACGATCACAATAATAGTCATTTCCCCACCATAATTCAGTGTCGTCATCAAAGTTTTTATCCATTAAACAATTAAGAATGACAGATGTTTCTACAAGTAACTATTATACGATATTAGATAGAGTTTACTTAAATAGTTTCCTTAATGATTAAGTCTCTATTTTAAGGAGTATCATTTTTAGAATTGATATAGTTTATGTATTCATTTCTGTAATATTCTAACACTTTTGATTTAATTTTTAAAGCTTTCTCAGTATAGTTATTATAAGATCGTAGTATCAATTATGATTTGCTTTCAATTTTATATGCCAAAATATCACATGAATCAACATAGATTTAATTTTTTGCTATCTATTCTGCTAAATATTCTTTGACTGGTTTTGTTCTCATCACATTAGCTAATGATTAGCTTTCAACAAAATCAATGGCTTCTTTTGTGGTACTTAGAGTTTAAGGAGTGCTGTCTGATTATTTTATTTCTATTTCTTTGACTGGTTTTTTCTCTTTTTATTTAGCACACTGAAGTCCCATATAATAAAGTATTGTTATTATTAATAATTTTAAAATCAAATTTAGCCCATATAATCCCAAAGATTATCTTTATCACTATAGCCTGGTATGCTATACTCATAAAGATTATTTAGAAAGTTCTCTTAAGAAGTTTTGAAAGGAGAAAAAAATTTATCTATAGTTAATCTAAATGCATCATCTAAATTATAAATAAATACTACTTAACATACGAGGAATCAATTTCTATAATAAAGGACTGCTCTCTTCAATACATGGATTTGTATTTATTTCAATTAACCAAATGTTTCCATTATTATCAACCATAAAATCATATCCAAATATTTCAAATTAAAAATCTTTGCGATCTAAAAAATAAACACAAATTATCAACTGTCTCGCAATTTAGAACCAGCACAGAATATTGTTTAATGTATAAGTTCTTTCATTTTTTAAACAATCCCTACTGAAGTTACTTTACTATTCTTTTAAGATGTTAAATATTATTATAAGTCTTACAAACTCAATTAATTTCCTAATTCAAATTTGCAATAATGAGGATGATTTTTTTATATAGCATTATTAGTTAAATGTATAAATAACGACTTTAGATTATTAATATCGAAAAGCTCACTTGCTAATCTCAAATACCTTGATTAATATTTATATTTGTACCCTTCCTTAAAGAAATAGTATTTGTTAGTGTGATCAATTAACACCCAAACTCTAAAATCGAATTTTCTTCCATTGTATAAAAGAGGATTTTCAAGATACTTTTATAGAACCAGTATTCTATCCTAATTTGAAGTTTAATTAATTGTAAATTCTATCTGAGTTTATCCAGTATCTAAAAATAAATATTTAATAAACTTTCATTAACTTCTGGAGATGTAATAATTAAAGTTTTTGCAGTTTTGGATGTTGTCTTTGTTTGATTATTAAGATTCCTTGTTTTACAAAATTCAGTTATTTAGTTGACTAAGATTTTTAAATCAGAAAAAAGTTGAATTCCTCTTCCCCTATTTAAATCAGGTGGCTTAAGTAGCCAAATGTTTTTTTATTGTTTATCTTTTTTGATTTCATTGAAATAATCGACAAATTTTTTTAAATCATTTTACAAAGTTGTTGAATCCAAATTGATTATGAAAGTTACAGGTACAAAATCATCCATTTTTTTGTTTGTTTTTTAACAAAATGTTTTCAAATTTGCATGTAATCTGTTTTTATTAGAAATTTCATGATGATGTTCCAAATGATTTATGCAAACACTTTTCGATGTTAGTGTTGAATAATTGAAACCTTTATTTGATTATCTCCAAATAAAATTAACACTTAAATTATATATTTATTTTATTACTTATAGCTTGTTTATTATTCACCAAACCATCCTCTTCCTTATAAAATTCTCCTAACCAAATTGCCATTATTACCATTTTCACAAAAGAACTATCTTTTTTTATGTGAAGCATTACAATATATTAAGTTGTAAAAACATTTTTATAAAAAGCTTGTTTAGTAATTCTTTAAAATGAAGATAAAGGTCTTGCTTCTGTATTTTGCTTTCTATTTTCAACAGATTTCTTTCCATGAAATAAAGTGCTGTTGAAAATTCCTATCTTACTCTATCCTTCTGGTGAATATTGACGAAGTACTTTTGGACTTTATTTTAATTGAATAGGCTCCAATCTTCATTATTGTTTATAATACCTATTGTCCTTTACTTTTATGGCTTACAAAAACATCAAATTATTTATTATATTAAAATTATAACATTAATTATTTCATAAGTACACATTTTATCCAAACATCTTAATACTTTCTTAAAATTCCCTACCATTTTTTAATGATTCTTATAAATAGAAGATTTAGCCATAAGTTTGTTCCTAGAAATTTCATCCTCAATCAATATTTTCTTATTCATAATAAATATAATTTAAATGATCACTCAAATTTAAATTCTTTTGGCTGTTATTGTTAAATTACTTATTGACTATCTTCAAAATTCTTTATTCGAATGAATAAGAGTTTTGTTTTATTCTAAAAGTGAACTTATTTTTTAAATCCTATTTCAACATTTTAAAGAAAGTTAAAAAAATTATTTTATTTAATATTTTAAAGTTTATCTATGAAATAGAAGATATATTCAAAATTTTTGATTATAAATAATTTAGTAATTTTGTTTATATAAAATATATTACTAAAAGATAATCTATTTATGATTCATTTAATTTAAGATTATTATCCAATAACTAAATGATTTTTGAATTAATCATAAAAATAATCATTAATTTATTAAATATCTTAACCATCATAAACATTATTTTAAGACTATTAACAAGACCTTCTTCAGCTTATTTAATAAATTCATTAAAATCTGGGATAGCTCCTCTTAATGAAGGTACCTAAAATGATGTTTAATTATACTTTTTTATCCTCCAATTTAACTTTATTACATACAAGGATATCATCTATAGTTTATTCAATTGCTTCTTAAAATTCAGTAATATAAGAAGGTTCTTAGACAATAATATATATTAAGAAAATGAATGCAAAAATTCCAATTAATCTTAAAGAAATTTCTAATTTTCCATCTGAATACCTATAATTTGAATTTAATAGCTTGAATGATTCTAAAATTCCATATGACTATGTAATTATTGATAAGTTAACTTACATCATTATTTAGATTTGGAAGAATCCAAAACAATAGCCCATTAATTATGATATAATATAGACAATGAATCTAATTATTTGAAAGACAACCAGAAATACAAGAATATTTAATGTAACTTTGAAGATTCTAAGAGAAATGCTATAAAAACTAAAAGCAGAATACTTACCAATAATAAGGTTATAGTTTTTGTTTTTGACTATCAAATTGAATATAAAATCCTTGACTTGTAAAGGTTTAGTCCTTTGAATAGGACTAAATAAATTAACCTTGGTGTCAAAGACTTTTTTCTTGAACATTTTTTTTATGATCATCTTCAAGTCTGTCTATTTTGAGAATGCTAGGATTTTAATTTAGATATTTAACAATTGAGATTGCATCTTTCTTCTTTTCAGGAAGAAGATTGTTAATATCATCAAAATAGGTTGTTGTGAATTTAATGAATTCTTCTCCCTTGAAAATTTATATCTTTTTCTGATATTTGAAATTTGCATTCTTTTGTTGAATTGCATGTTTATGTTTATGATAAAAATGATAAAGAGGATATAGTTATTTTTCAAAGGGTTTTCTTTCCTCAGTGATTTTACGTGTATAAATATTAAATTTATATATCATGTCTTTTTTTTGATGGATTTCTGTTGGAGCTGTTATAATTATTGTTGCAAAAACTATTATTGTTAATGAAATTTTGAGTCTTGACTTTAGAAATTATTATAAATTTATGCCACAATATTGGATGCACTTTTTTGACTAGTCAATTTTTAAGCAGGTTATTATACAGATTAGACATTAGCCTAACTCTAAGATTTCTTTAATTATTATGATTATAATTATTATTATCTAATAATTTATTAAATTTCTTCAATGTTAGATTTTTAAACTACTTAAGAACTATTTTAATTTTCAACTTTTCCTTATTTTTAAAAGAATGAAGCAGATTATTACTATTCACCTGAATGAATAAATTAATTTTTATCATTCAATTCATCAGGATCCATTCCTAACTATGATAAATATTTAGCTTGCCATTTCTTTCTTTATTCTTTTTTTCTCCTATTGATATCATTATACAAAGCTTCTCGATATTCTTTAATAGAGAATTTCTTATTATCATTCATTGGTATTTTAATTGGTTCTTAACAAACAATTTCTTCTTCAGGAGATGAGAATTCTTTAATATACTTATGTCTAATTGCTTAATCAACAGTTAATCTCATTTTTGGATTAAAGACTAATAATCTAAATTTAGAAGGTAAATTACCTTCTCAATAAATCTAAACAATCATCACTTGCTCCTTAAAAGAATTATTAAAAAGATTTTCTTTTTGTAATAGTTACAGATGTCAAAATATGAGCAGCAAGAGGTGATTCTAATGCTTCCACATCCTGATCTGAAGGTTTACCATTTAATTCTAAAATTCGTTCAATTTAATTAGCAGTAGATGTACCTGGGAAAACTGCCTTACCTATAACAAGTTCTCCAAGAATACATCCAATACTCCACATATCAACTGCCTTAGTATAATTAGTAGATCCTAACAATATTTCTGGAGCCCTATACCATCTAGTAGCTACATATTCAGTCAAAATAGGGGGAGCTTTTATATAGAATTTTAAATATACTACTATCTTCTTCATTTATTGCTATACTTCTAGCTAATCCAAAATCTGCTAATTTCATTTGACATTCAGAATTTAGTAATATATTTGATGGTTTAAGATCTCTATGTATCAATTCACCAGAATGTATGTATTTCAAAGATTTCAAAATTTAATAAATAATAAATTTCTTATGAACCTCTTCTAATATTCCAGCACGCTATCTAAATTAAATAACTATACTATCACTGCATGTAAATCTGTTTCCATATAATCAAATACCAAATAAATATCTTTATTATTCTCTGCTTTTATTATATTCAAAAGTCTAACTATATTCTCATGCCCATTCAACTCTTACAAAAACATAATCTCTCGAAAAGTTCTTTATGCATCTGTTGCATTATGGAATGCATCAAACACTTTTTTCAATGCAACAACCTTTTAACATTTTAAAATTTAATTCATTACTGTTTTTAACTTCTTATCAACTGCTTTCCACACTATTCCATAAGCACCTTTACCTAATTTTTAAATTATTTCAAATTTTCTAGCTATGTGTGGCTCAATTTCTTCTGCCATTTATAATTTTATTATTTTTATTATTTTATGTGCACTAAATTAAATTTAACTAATTCTAATTCCAATGTAATGCTCTATCTCAAATTAAGAGAAAGTGGTTGTGATAAAGTTTAAGCTCGTTAATTTTGTCGAAAGAATTTTTGTAAAGTAAAAATTTATTTTTTATATTAAAGATTGATTAAACATAGAAATCTGTTGGACCACCTGGACATAAAGTTCTCAAATTACATCCAAATCGTTTACAAGGAGATAAAGGATGGCAACCAGGATTTATGATGAAATATGATCTTGGTAGTGGTTATAGGGACTCTAAAGGTTTTATATATAAATTAAATATTAGATTTGATTGAAGAATCAACTCCAGCTGAAGAAGCTATTTTAAAATAATATGATAAGTATGAAAAAAAGAAGAATGCTGTACTTCTATAGAAAATGCTCGCTGTTAAAAATTATGCCGATTCCTTAAAACCTCCTAAAATTGATGTCTTCAGTAAAGATAGTATAGAAAGGATAAGAAAAATATCTTAGGAATTATATGAAAATTAATAAAAACCTAAGAAATACTTCTAATAAGGAGATATGAAGTTCTATGCATTGGCTGATTATATTTCAACTCATCGTTCTGGTTCATTAAATGATTTGAGAATAAATTTTGATCCTATTGTAAACACTTAAATAAAATTAAAAACTGAAAATTCATAATACTTAAGTCCAAATAAAATCTTCAAAAGATAAATAACAATAAGTACAATAGAGAAAGGGGCTAATTTAATAATGGCTTTTTAAAATTAAACACCTATTAATGAAGAATTGGATACAAAATCATCAAATCAAAATAATGAAGTAGTGGCTTCCTAACTTTTAAAACATAATAATCATAAATTAGAATTGGCAGAAGAATTCAATTCATCTCAATATTTATTTACTCCATCTAGTGCTCATACAAGACAACCAAGTTAAGTTGATTAGAATGATGAAGCAGTTAAGTGTTTTGTATAATAATTTTATGATAAACAATACAATGATAAAGTTATTCCCTCAACTAAAAGGAATCTAAGATTAAGAACCTTAGAAAATAGTGGAATTCAGAAAAAAGAGCCTTAAAAATAAATAAAAAAATAAGGTAAAAGATAAAGTATGTGAACTTATTATCTCGCAATAATGATTTTTAAATTCAATTAATTATTTATAAGAATTAAGATATTCTTTTAATTTAATATTTCTTCAATTACATTTTTTTATTAATTTTATAAGTATAAACTCAAATGAACATACTCAATAAAGCCACATTTGGAGGTGGATGTTTTTGGTGTATTGAAGCTATTTTCAGAAGAATTTAAGGAGTAAGTTAAATTTACTCTGGATATAGTGGAGGTGCATTAAAAAGTACTGCTAATTATAATGATGTATGCAATGGAGATACTGGCCATGCAGAAGTAGTCTAAGTTATTTTTGATCAGAATAAAGTTTAATATAAGGATTTATTGTACATCTTTTTTGCATCACATGATCCAACAACTTTGAATAGACAGGGTGATGATGAAGGAGAACAATATCGTTCAGTTATTTTTTATCATAACTAATAATAAAAAACAATTGCTCATGATCTTATTAAGGAATTACAAAAAGAATACAAGAATCCTATTGTGACTGAGATTATTGAATTTCAGGAATTCTATATGGCTGAGGATTATCATTAGAGTTATTATGATAATAACTAAAAGGATGGATATTGTAAAGTTGTAATATCTCCTAAGATTGAAAAGATTATTAAAAAATATAAGACCCAACTCAAACCAGAATTTTAATGATTTAAAATTTAATGTTTGTATTTATCATTAATCAGTATGGACATCTCTGAATTTGACCATAACTGCTGAATGAGCTGGTACTTAACAAGTGTAACTGGTTGTTGCTTATCCTAATTCAACTTAATTAATAAGATCTCTAACACTTTAAGTTCCACTAATTCCTAACTTATCAAATTCTATTGTAATAGATTCTGTTAATGAAGCTTGATTAAATAAAACTGCAACTACTCCAGGACCATTATCAGCTACTTCAGCAGCCCATACTTCACTTGTTAATACTTTCTTTACTCTACTTGCTTATATACCTAAACTATCCTATATAAGATATTTAATTTTATTACTTAATTTACAGCAATAACCTCTGGATTCATTAATATCTTTTTAGTTTCTTAACTCATGTTTGTTATATCACAACCAATAAGAAGTGGAGCCTTCAAAATTGCCCACAAAGCAAAATGAGCTTGATATTCATGAGTTTTCATTCCACCGTTACCAACCTCTAACATATCTGGATCATTCCATTATCCTGGTCCTGCATATTATGCTAAATGAGCTTATTCTTCCAAAATAGCTATTTTACATCAAATCGTTCTTACCTATAAAAGAATACCAATGATCTGAAATATCTCCTGTAGTTCTCCATGAATTTGCTATTGGTGGTGCCCATAACCATGGTTTCTCTAAACCCCATTCACACATTGAAAAATAAATCTTCTTTGACTATTTCATCAAAGCAGCAGACATAGGAGGATATCTAACCTTTGGAGATGTACCATCAGTATGACAATTATCATACTTCAAATAATCAATATCCCATTCAGCATATGTTTATGCATCAATATCTTCATATCCTAATGAACCTGGCTTGCCTTCACATGTTTACATACCCTGGGATATAATAATATAATAATACAGCATCTGAATACAATCCAAATTTCAAACCCTTAGAGTGTACATATTAGACTAATGATGGCATTCCAGAAGGAAATCTGATTGGATCTACAATGATCCTTTTTGTAACTGGATCTCTATCTGATTACCAACAGTCATCTAAATTTAAGTAAATGTATCCTGCAGCTGCCAACCCTGTTGAGACTAAAGCATCAGCAGTTTGTCTAACAATTTCTTCATTGATATTGCAGCCATATTTGTTCCATGGATTCCATCCCATAGGAGGTTTTCTGCCTAATCCATTATCTAATGCATTTAGCGTAATCAATATGACGCAAATAAAGAAATATTTTTACATTATTATTAATTAAAATGTTCGAAGAATAATTAATCTATATAAATAAAAAGATCATCGAAGTTCTTTTTCACTAGAAAGATTAATCATTTTAAATGATCCATATGAGATTCCATTAATATTAAAACAGCTTTCTACATTATGATAAGAATTATCAGAAATTAATTCAAAGCATTCTTCTATCTCATATTAGTCATGCTTATTAATCTCTTAAAGATCTTATTATAATTAATGAAGATTCTCATTTTTTTTAGGATAGATTATATAAAAGCACTTTACATTTTACATCAGACAAGCCATAGTTGGTTGATCATTCAATTTGTTTGTTTATTTTAAATGCTTATTTTTTGATGGGTAAGTTATTTCACTAACTAAGGTTTCAGTTCTTTTGAATTCACACTTACAAGTTGAACCCATTTTTAGTTTAACTACTTATTATTAAATCAAAATTTGAGATATGTAAACACATATAAACGACGTTAATAGATTTTATATATATTTAATTTATTTTAATATTATTTCATTATTGCATTTGCATAGAAATTTCTTCCATTTGCAAATCTATATCCACTTCAGTCTTACAAATTGGACATTAGGTGCTCTTATGTAACCACTTATCAATGCAATCTTGATGAAAGTAATGCCCTAGAGAATAATGAATGTATAATATTACAGCATGGCATAGTACGAACAATTTGATTTTCTTAATAATCTTCTAAACAAATCATACATTTAATGAGATTATCATCATTTTGATGTTAATTAATAAATTCCATACTAATTTAACGTACAGGCAATTAATTAATTTATTCTTCTGAAGTTCGATTATTTCTGAGTGAGAGTAAAAGTTATTGATTCTCATTTAAGAGAATAAAAGTGTTTAACAATCTATGAAGTGCTTCAATTTATTGAGCATGCTATCTATGTAGTTCACTTCTTCTATTCGGTACTAAATTTGAAACCATTAATTAATCATTTTATCTGTATTACTAAATTCTCTACTATTACATAGGAGAGATTATATCTATATCAATTTATGTTTAATTAGGTACAACCAATCCGTGATCCTCAATCATATGAACTTAAAATTCAAAATCTGAAATTCTCAAAATCTATCCTTTCTCAATATATCTAGTTAAACCAGAGAAATATGGAATTATAATAGCTCTTCTAATAGCATCTTTGATTCGATCTTTTTGAGATTAATATGTAGAAAACTATACTGGACATTTTATACAACTTAATTTAACATCTCTCAAATTCTGTACATTTGGAATACTCTCAATTATCTAATAAATAAAATTAGAATTTTATTTTACTGAATTTCTATCAATTTTACCAGATGCATTTTCACATTGTAAAATCAATAATTTTTGTGAGTTAATTCTAATGGTTGAATCCTAAATAATCTGATTTTCTTTAGGATTAACAGTAAAGTATGATTTAATTTCAGAATCTAAGTATTAAGAAGACATCCTTGATAAAATTTTGACTCTCCTTGTAGTTTCTTGAATATAATATCCATAACAATAAATTTATGTTTATTTTATAATAATGCCTTTAGCAGGGAATCCACCAACTACTCGAAATTCAAAAGCTCCAATTGAAAATTTGATTCCAGATTCTAAGACTCTTTGGCGTACAGAAAAGTAAGGTAAAAGTACGTTATTAATTAATCTTTAAAAGTCTATCACGTTATCTTTAATTAAAGCAGGATCAAGTTTAGTTCTAAATTAGATAAAATTAAAACTTATTCACATAAAATGTGACATTTTCTAAATAAGGGAACTAAGTCTCAATCATTTAAGAGGTTCTCTTGTCTTCAAGTTGAGTAGAATCTTGTTTTATCTATATTTAACCATCATTGACAGAAAACACTAGTTTACACTAAAAACAATTAGTTATCCTCCCCAATTGATCATCAAATTGCTAACTATTACACTTAGGACATTTGACTAGAAATTGAACTTCTTCTTAATTACCATAAACATGATGGGCTGCAGTTGTAGCAGCTATATTTATATATATATTGATTAAACTTACTCTTTTACAAATAGTTTAGATGTTCATTTACTCGTACAATATCTTATTGTTATTGAGTTTAAGCTTAGCCCATTTAATTTGATAAAAAATAATAATATTTTATAATAAGTTCATCATTTCCTATGTTATATCCAATTTTTAGATTATTTATTATCATCATGCTCTTCCTCCTTTATACTCTAATGATTATATGTTTAATTCTATTAAGTTTATGTTGCTAATCTTGCTTATTAACCCTATTAAGGATGAATTTATGGCTATTATATATGTGGAAAGTATGGACCCATGTTAATCTAATCATAATGATTGCTTATACTATAAATGTATTTGGAATTTATGTAGGCAATATCAATGGATATTATAATTAAGGACAATACTAATTTAACATATCATTTCCATTATACATTCTTTAATTTTAAACTTCCAGAAGTTCTTTAAATGCCTAGTTTTATTCATTATTATAATATACTTCCAAGAATTATTGCTAAGGGTCTCCCTCATTATCTAATTAATCTTGATTCATTATGTAATTTTGTAATATTTATTAACATAAAATTCATAATAAACAACCAGTGAAATTATAAATATTATCATAATTATTATTATAGAATTAATCATCTCTTTTTATTTTGATGATTAAAAACTAAGCTAAGTTTTACTGATAAGACAATAATATAATCTAATAAACTATACTAAGAGTTAATTAAAATATTCATTTCCAATAGGATTGAATATCTACTACAATTAATGTCATGTTGTCTTTTTTATAGTTTGTATTTTTTGATGATGCCTTATCCAAAAGATATTATGCCAATTAATCAATCTCTTTTTTATTCCAATTTTCTATCAATTTTTATAATTCCTCATTTTTTATAATCTAAATTATTATAATTTCTCTTACATCCCAAAAACCATCAGAAGCCAAAATCAAATATTTATCGTTTACTTGAATCTTGTGTACTTTTATCTCTGGAACTGCAATCAAACCAGATTATCTATGTTTCTTATCTCCAAAAGCCCTTGTTACTGCAAGTTCTCCATTAATTCTTGGAATAGAACTATTTTATTTAATATATATTACTGTCTATCCAAAATAGTAGCTATTTATTCCACTCTCTTGAATTCATCTTCTCTATTTAATTTATGTTCCAAATTTAATTTTTCTATTTTATTCTCATCTGTTATCAATACACATCCAGAATCTCCAAGATTAACAACATAAAGTTCTTTATGTTTATTTATAACACAAAGTGCTGTTGATCCACCTAAATTCTAATTCTCATCTTAACGATCCAATATATATTGATTCATTTTCTCAAAACTATTTATTATGGCCTTCTCTAAATTATCTTCAAAATTGCAATCCTACTTTAAATATTCATGTAACTCATTTTCAAGGATAGATGAAACTGAATGTCCAGCATGTCCATCATAAATGGCATAAAAAAATTAAATTTCTTAGTTCTAATTTAGATTCGGAATTGCGACAAACTAAAAATTTAAACAATCAAAATACTCTATCTTCCTAATATTTCCTACCACATTTTAATTAAGCTACATCTGCAACTGTCTTACCATTAAGCATAAATTATAAGGATTAATCACTAACTTTAATAAATATAACATTACATAGGCTCATTGAAAAATATATCAGTTTATTATTTCCACCCATCAGAAGAATGTGTACTTTCTGGCTACACATCAGCTACATTTACATTTAACTACAATTTAGGCTTTGGTTTCTTTTGATTATTATTAGTTTAAGTCAAGTTCATAGTAGTAATTAAATATATATAAACTATTAATAATCCAAAAGAATAATCAAAATTTCTTAAAATATTTCAACCAAATTCTGTTTTCTTAAGGAATTCCTAATATAATGTATCAATACTTTTTAACTAATACAAAATAATTTATAGTATTTTAAATCCTACTGTTAATATGCTTTTGCAAAAATCGTAATAATTAAAAATTTTATCAATCTTAAATCAAATAAATTATGATCATGTATGTAAAATGTATAAGATTTCGTAAATGATTAAATCATTAATAATATCTTAAATTGTCTATATACAATTTCTATATTATCTAATAAATTAAAATATTAAATGAAAATCGTCATCCTTTTAGTTCTAGTGATGTCATCATTGGGAAGACTTACAAAAAGAAATGGTTTATTTGAAAGAGAAGAGATTATTTAGGCTAAATCTACCTAATGGTTTATTTAGAAATTAGATCATAATGATCCAACATCAAAAAATGTATTTAGCCAAAGATTTCACATATATGATAATTATGTCTAAGGAGGCAAGCCAGAAGCAGTTATATTGTACATTTGTGGTGAATGGACATGTAAAACATAATTAAATTATAATAGGCGACGGGATTGGACAAGGATTAACATTTGATGCAGCATAATAATTAAAAGCAATAATACTTGTTTTAGAACATAGATATTTTGGTGAATCTTAGCCATTTGAAGATTGGAGTACTCCAAACTTAAAATATTTGAATATCCATTAAGCTTTAGATGACATAGCATATTTTATATAAAGTATGAAAAATTCAGGAAATTTTAATATAAAGCCAAACACTCCATGGATTCATCTTGGAGGTTCATACCCAGGAGCATTAAGTGCTTGGTTTAGATATAAATATCCTCATTTAACAATAGGAGGTTTGGCTTCTTCAGCAGTTGTGAGAGCTGTTGCCTGTTATCATGAATATGATATGCAAGTATATCTTTCTGCTTTAGAAAGTTCATAAGAGTATTAAGATTTTTAATAATGTTAGATGTGTAGATAGAATTTAATAAGTAAATTAAAAGATTGAGGATGATTTGCTTAATGATCCTACAACAATTAAATCAATATTTAATGCTTCAGAATTAGAAGATATTGAATTCTTATCAATGATTGCTGATATCTATGCTGGCATGGTTTAAGGTAGAGAAAGATCAAAAATGTGTGAGAGATTAGAAAAAGGAAAGGATCTATAAGAATGGTTTGATGAAGTAGTTCTTATGGCAGAAGAAACAGTTGATCAAGAAAGTTACGGATCTGAATTCTTGAGGAATATTACTATTGATTTCTCAAAGAGTTCAAGATAATGGACTTATTAAACATGTATTGAAGTAGGTTACTTTTAAACAGCAAATGTAAATAATGCAATATTAATTTAAAGCCAAATGCTGAACAATCAACAAGATCTTAATAATTGGTTCTTGATTTCTTTAGATTATTATGTGAATATTCCTATGGCATCTCAATCTTTCCAGATGAAGAAAGAACTAATGCATATTTCGGTGGACTTGATATCAATGTAGATCATCTTATTTTTTCGAATGGATCAGATGATCCTTGGTAACATGCTTCAATTACTAAATGGAAATAAGGAAAAGATTATGATGTCAAATACATCAAATGTAAAGATTGCTCACATTGTGTTGATCTTAAAGCCTCTTCTCCTCAAGATCCACCTGAATTAACTTAAGCAAGATAAGAAATTCTAGCTACATTTTAACAATGGATTAATGAATACAAAGAAAAATAAGCCTAAATTATTGAGTGAACATAATATCTAAAAATATATATATATATATCATTGTAGTAATGTAGTCAATAAGGCATAAAAGGGCCTCTTTAGTGATGACAACATTGCTAAGTTTGTCTCCTAAATTATCTCTACATCATCCTCATTTATAAGAATTCTTCCCATAATTATTCTAATTCACAAGGACAAGGTTAATACGGTTAATGATAATATATTTGAGGTTCTTCTTATCGAAATTATTATCTTAGAGGTGATGTGCATTGAGATTTACTTTGGGACTATTATTGAGGTGATTTTTATTATTGCCATGAACTCATTCTTTTATGCCCTATTTATTATTCTATTTATTTTTATTGTTATTAGATCATTTGATTCAAATGCTTAGTATTCTCTTCTTCTAAAAAGCGGGAGTCCTCTTAAATGTAAAATTAGCTTTAAGCCAATTAAGCAGCAAATTGTGGACTCTATTCTTCAACACTCATTATTGAACTTTGCAATGGGAATCTTGCAAATGAATGACTCAATTAAGATGGATTTATAGAAGACATTGAAAGCAAAACAAAAATTTAAATTATTTGTTCTAAAAAATAAAAATAAATTGCTAATTAATTTTAAACTAAAAATTGAGGTTAACCAAAGAATTATTTTTTTAGCATTCTATCTTAAGTTAAAATAAATTCAATCTCTTTTTTAGTAGAATAAGGCTAATTTTATCAATTTTTAGGCCATCTGAAAAGAAAAAAGTTCTCTTTTATAACAAGAATTACAACCCCTCAGATCATAGGCCAATTAAGATTAAGGTAGAAATGCCAGAAAGGAATATATTACACTATTACTTTTCTAATTAAAAGTAAATAAATGAATTTTAATACGTAATAAAGAGAAAAAACATAGGATTTAATAGATATTTATAGTAATATACCAAAGGAACTATAAGTAGGAAATTTTTAAATTCCTTAATATTAAGAGTTGGTTTTAGAAATTTAAACATAGATAGAGGAGAAAAGATTTTATGAACCTAAATTATATTACCATTTTGTAAAAGAAACAGAAAAACTTGGAAGATAAAAATAAGGATAAATAAATATCTAGTGCTTTTTCATTGATGGTTTAATTGAAACAAGTGATAAAAAAATAAAAAGCTGTGCGTTAGACTAATTTTTAAACATATAAGGAGAATTACTATTTTAAAAAAGATATACAAGAAATAGGAATAGACTATTAAAATTAAATTATTTTGTTTGAAACAACTAATTGTTTATCTTTATCAAAATCAAGATTCGATTAAGAAACTAAAATTAAGTATATAAAAGGGGATAATAAAATAAGGAATAAGGAATGGGTTAAAAATATATAGGAACAACTTTTAGGGAGTTGATAAAAAATATATAAGAAGGCAGTTTATTTTGATTGAATTAAATTAGATAATATAGGATATAGAAAGAGATTAATTTGGTTCTGTAAATTCTTTAGGCACTTAAATAAACTTGTGATGGATGACTGAATTTGCAAAAAATAAATCTCCAAAAAAATTTTTGAATGAAAAATTTTCTTTCTACCTCCCCCAGCTTATTTATGTTACAATCAATGCGCTGGACAAGAAAAAAAGAACAATTATACCATTCCTTCCTCTGCCGTTTGTGCCAAGTAGGCAGGGAAGTTAGAAAGTTATGAGTGGGGGATAAAGGGTACAATAGGAGGACACCCACTGCCTATTCGTCTTAAAATCCCTACTCGCGGCCCGTCTTACGTTGGAAGAGTATACAGGTCTCTAATTGGCCTCAATCCTTCGCTTATGGGTATCACGAGTACTCTGGAAAAAAGGTGCGTCGTCAGCTTAACATGATGTCATAGTGAAACCAGGTCATGGAGTATATAGTCCCTAGATGATCTCCTAGAGACTGATAATGGCAAGCCTGAGGAACCTAAATGCTTAATGGGGGATTTCCATATCCTTCCCCCATGTTTACGCTCTTAAGGTGGATACCAGGATACTACTGTTGGTCCAGAAAAGAAGGCCCACAAGCAGGTTAAAGACCATTCCAGTGATGTTTCCTCTAAAGAGATAAAGAATGACTTATATATCTTATAATTATAAAGCTCGAAATCAATAAATGATATTTATAGATTTATCTATTGCTTGTAATACTAAAAATAGAGAAAAATTATGTGAAATCATAAATAGGACAAAATGGATGGATAAAGAAGCAGCTAATTTTCTTATGACTTTATATGATGAAATGTATTATTGAGATCCTACTAAGAAAATAAAGTTTGTTTAAAAAACGGAGTCCATTAAGGCTCCTTATTAGCTCATATGTAATTTAATCTATATTTTATTGATCTACAAATAGATTGGAGAACTAAAATATTAATCTTAGCATTAAAAATGAATGTGAAAAAATAGAAAAAAGTAGAAAAATAATTTAAACAGACATAAATTTAATTTATATTGATGATTTAGTTATTCTTATATTTCTTTGAATAATTAAAAGAAACCTTAGAATAATATGATATGAAAATAAATATATGTTAATATTTGGTAAACAAAAAAGAGAATAAATGGTTTGTTAAAGGAAAACACAAATATCTTGGAGTATAACTTAATACAAGAGGATCAGTAATTAAACATTATATGAAAATTGATATTTAATTAATATGTTAGATATTAAGAATAGTGGATGAGCTATTACCTGTTAAACTTTTGGAAAAATTATTTATATAATTACCTTTTAAGGAAATTAAAAATATTTAATAAATTAATGGAAAATTATTTTTTTTTAAATTATCTGGAAAGAATTTAAGGTGACTATGTAAATATCAAGGCCATAATTAAGAGAGATTGTGAAAGTTCTATCTGAAATCCTATATTAATAGTTTTTTATAATATTAAAGCTAAAATTTAGGCTTATAATATTGATTTAAACCAGGAATAAACAAAAATTTTTCATTTATTTAATAATATAAGAGATCCCCATAAACTGATAATTGTTATTCATAAAATAATAATTTTTTTTAGTTTGATTGAAAATAAATATAAAATAAATATTAAAATGAAAAAAGAATAAGGAATTAGAAATTAGAAATTGACTTTTTAAAGCAATCTTAATTAAATTTAGAAAGTAAAAGTAATTATTTATTCTCAATTTTTTTTGCGAAATTTACAATTGTTTTTGGGAAATATTATTTTGCTTTTTTAGAAATTATCGTTATTGCAAAACTATTCAACTTTAATTATGAGATGGAGAAAAATGCAAAGTGACGAGTTATTGGTCATTAGTAGCAGAGTTATATTTATTTTCAATATCCATCTACAAATAGTACATTAATATTTCTAGATAGAATGGTAGAATTACAGTTTATTATGGAGCATGAGGCAGCTTTAAGGAAAAGCTGAAAAGGTAGAATTTATTTTAATTTTAATAATATTGATAGGATTGAGTGTAAGTTGAGATTGATTTATTAAATATGTTTATTTCCATTTTAAAGAATGTAATGGATTGAGAAGCTTGTCATATTTAATTATAACTTAATATTTCTAGCTATTTATTTGATTTCTCTGTTATTATTTTTAACTAATAAAAGTAATAACTCTGTATAAGATAGAATAAATACTGATTTATTATCAAAAAAAATAAATTCAAAAAATCATTTTCTCAGAGTACTAAAATGTTATTTTAAGAGCTAACTACAATTCATTTTTGGTTTAAATTTTTTTTATTAAACAGGTTCAGGACAAATAGTTAAGAAATCAGGATCATTTTCAATAGGAATATCTGTTATAATGAGAGAGTCTAAGATAACAGTTTTATCTCCCTTTTTTATAATTAATTTAGGTTTGCGTCCAATTGCAGGCATATATCTGCTGCGTTAAGATAAACCATGCGAGAAGGTTTAATTTAAATTATTAGATAATTTGAAATTACTTTCACCAGATTCCCACATACTATTACTTCTATGATTTGTTAATACATTATTTTCAAATTTTCCTTTTTTAACCACTCCATTCTTACACAATTCTCCATCTCCATGTTACATACCTCTTTCCCAATAACCCTTATAATATTGATCCTTCCAGAACATTTCCCCATAACCATGTCTATAATCATTAACAAAAGCACCAACATAATAATTTCCTGATGGCCATGTAAATACTCCTTATCCATGTTTTTTATCATTCTCAAACATACCTTCATAACGATAATGACCTTCTTTTAATGGATCCCATTTATTCCATACTCCTTTACCATGTCTAACTCCATTCTTAAACATTCCTACAAATATTTTAATTTCAATAACCTCTATATTCAGCTCCATTATTCCATATATATGTACCTTAACCTTCAGGTTTTCCATTGCAAAATTGACCGTTATATAAATCTCCATTAGCAAAGTTCTCTATCCCATGTCCATGTTTCAAATTATTCCTAAAACTTCCAGTATATTTGTTATTATTCTAAATATAAACTCCATACCCATCAATTTTTCCAAATTTCCATTCTCCTTCATAAAAATCATTTTCCATTTTCCAAACTCCATGTCCATGTTTAAATCCATTCACCCACTGTCCTTCATAACTCTCATTATTTCTTGTATAAACTCCCCTACCTTATGGTTTTCCATTCTAATATTCTCCTTCAAATCTCTCACCTGTTTCAAAGATCTCTTTGCAATGCCCATGTTTTCTATCATTTTACCAAACTCCTTCACAAACTCTACCCTACAATAACATTAAACCTTAGTAAGTAAATAAATTTATTCACCTTATCCATGTTTTTTGCCATTCAGCATTTAACCATAAAATGTTCCGTTTGGATAATCCTATTCAAAATAATTGGTTAGTCTCTTCAACATTTCAATCTTACCTCTAGTTATTTTTAGTTAATAAATCTATACTCATATTCCTTATTATAAATATGGATATTTTGTTATGGCTTTACAACACTAATCGGACTTAGAGGTTTATCATCTGGTATACTGAGTGATGCAATCGTTGGATTCATATTCATATTTTATTGTACCTATTGTCCTATCAATTAATCATTTCGTTATTGCATTTAATTTTTATATAAAATAATTGTTTATTTTCAACATTATGTTTCACTATTATTATGCAAATATTGTAAATCATAACATTATCAGCAATTCTTGCTACTACTTTTAAACATATGAGTATAGTAGCCAATTAATAGACATGCAGCACCAACAAATAATAAATGAAAAATAGTTGGCTAGAATTCTTCCTTCTTGTTAATTGGAGCTATTAAATTATCATTAATTGAAGTAATAGGAAGAATTTATTTAGGAATTGCTGTAAATCTCAAAAATGATGTCTCTGATATTAAAGATTAAGTGTCGTCTCCAAATGTGGACTTAGTTTTCAATGTCTGAATCTAAATTTATTCTGAATTAGCTTTCGCAAAAGCGGTATCAATATTATCGTTGGGATTGATTATCACTGTCATAATCTAAAATTTTGCTTTCATAATATTCTAGAATATTGTTAAACACAACTTCTTTATTGCTGAGGATTTGAATTATATTTGTAGACATTGGATTGATGATGCCTTTATTTCCAATCACTTTAAAATCTTAATTGTTTGTTGTTCTTATCTAAATTACTATAATTAAAACATAGAATACTTTAAAAGCTAAATGACGTCTAGTGATATTTTGAATTTGAATCTATGCTTTTTAGTTCTAAAAGTGTATTTTTTCTTTTGGATTGACTACAAAATGAAAATTATACATAATATAATTATTATGTTTATTTTGATTCTCTTAATAGTTAAAGCAATACAATTTACAATCAAGGTTGATTAAACTACATGCTAATGTTTAGACATTCCATAAGAAGAAGTTTGTAATGAATCCTTATTTTGTAAATGGTTTGAAGGATCATGTTAAAAGCTGAATTGTACAGATGCAACTGATCAAGATTAGTGTGATCGTATATTACCAAATTCATATAAATGTGCCTGGAATTAGGGTAAATGTTAAAAGTTTACAGCTTGCTCTGACTATCTAGTTTCCCAACCTCAAGAATGTTTTGAAAAATGGTTCTGTGTTGATGGTGGTGTGACTGCAAATGGGCTTTACACTTGCGCAGATCAAAATTTAGAAGATGAAGATGAAAATGAAGAAATCATATGTGATAATTTAATAAGTGATGAGGAATGTATAGGTATATAAAAAGATGGTGATTATTGTGTTTGGAATACTACAAATTTGAATTGTACTTCCTAAAGTATTAAAAGTTGCGCTGATGCTTCTTAAACTAATCAAGAATATTGTAAATAAACCTCATGTAAATGGGATGAATAAACTCAAGAATGTATTGATTTATCTTGTGATTAATTTGAAACAGAACCTGAATGCCATTTTTATTTCAATTTTGATTTCAGTGAAGTTACTAATTGTTTATGGAACAATTAGAAATGCATTGACTTTGACATAACAGATTTAGCCCCAGAGTAATGTTTGAACATTACACTTAATACTTATGTTTGGAATTCTATCTAAGCTAGATGCATTGAATGTGCTGAAAGTTACATTTTAACATTGATATTAATAATAATATTACTTATGGTATAAATTTGAAAAGATATCTTATTATAATTTTTATTTGAATTCTTATTATATAAATTATATATTAAGAAAATAATGAAATAAGATTTTTATAAAATTATATATTAGAATATAAAAAAATCTTGATTTATAATTAAAATTCAAGAAATAGTTCCAAATACTTTCTTATTTATAAAATTTCGCTCAAAACAATTCTTAGGGGGTATGTATTAAATTAATCACCCCCCTTTAGGAAAGAGTTTGAATATTTATAAACTATCTAGTAATCTAATAATTTACTCGTCTAAAATTCATAATGTCCCATTTTACTTGTTCTGCTCTTTTTAAAAATATTGATGGATAACTATAAGAAGTTATCATTACAACTTAATCTGGTGCTCTACTTATTGTGGTACTTTTGTTAAAGTTATTATTTAAGTCAAAAAATGGAAATTAGTAAATGGTTTATTTACCTTCAAACTCTATGGATACTATTCTCTGCTTTGGAAGAGAGATCAATGAAGGTAATATAAATATATAAGTATAGATTAACAGCTTGGAACTTTCGATCTCGATAATCCTGAAACAAAAATTAAAGTTACCTTTCTTGTAGGTTTGAAAGATATTGAATAGTTAAAATTACAAATGAGAGGAAGGCAAATTTTCATGATTTCTTCAAGTTATGTTGTTTTAGGAAAATTGACTTTTGGAATAAGTAAGGAAGAATTTTTATCAATAGAACTTATTTAAACATCATCTAAGATTTCTGTTGAAAAGAAAGCAAGTTTTTTATTAAAAGATCCCTAATCTCATAGCAGACTGGTAATTTTGTAACATAATATTGATAGGCATAATTAAAATAAGAGGCAGATATGTTACGGCTGTTAAAAGATGAACCTCATAAAAATATTATTTTATTGGAAGAAATCATTACAGATTTTAGGTCAGTCTCAATCATTTTAGAATATTGTCAAGGAGGAGATCTTTTAAAGCTTCTTTATTAGAAAAGTATCCAAATTGATGTCCCATGTTTAATGTTCAATCTACTTTCTGGTAAAATAACATATTTAAAGGATTATAGGTTTGAAACATCTCCATGATTTGGAAATTGTACATAGGGACATCAAACTTTAGAATATTTTATTTAAAGACTCTTCGAATGTAGAAACTTTAAAAATAGCTGATTTTGGTTTATCATGTAAAAAATCTTAAATTCAATACATCAATCCAAGGTTTATATTTATTAGAAATTTTAGATGTGGTACTCCTGGATATACAGCCCCTGAAGTATTTAGTTAAGAATGTATATATGATGAAAAAATTGATATTTATAGCTCAGGCATCGTTTTCTATAATATGTAATACTTTAAAATACCTTAGTTTAACATTGAAAAATCCTTATGGAAATTCTTAGAATATTTCTGATCTAATCAAACTTAATATGAGGGGCAACTACAATGAAGCCCATTTAGAAACAACTAAGCAGAATAATCCTCAAGCATATGATTTACTCACTAAAATGTTACAGAAAGAATCACATAATCGGCCCAGTGCTTATGAATGTCTTTGTCACCCATACTTTAAAAACTATTTTAAAGGAGATTTTATTAAGGAAATGACATCAAAATGTGGAAAATCATAAAATAAGAAAAGAGGAACTCTCAAACGAGCAAAAAAATGACTACTATATATATAAGAAATTTTAACATGAAATAATATTTAGTGGTTGTCTTATTTTTAATAAAAACTATGAATTCATAACAAAAAAATTAAAAAAGAAAAGAGAATTAATATTGAAAATGTATCTTAGCTTTTGTTCATAGTTTTAGTGGGTTCAATGGGGTGATGTTGTAGATTCATGGCATTTTAAACATTAATTAGTTTCTGCATTCTAGGTAAAATTTTTTAAACTTGATTATTAAGAATTACTGGCTATTAATCGATTTAAGCTTCCCAATACATAATGACATAAATTCATTATAGAAACAGTCTTTTTCTCTTCATCAAATGAATAAACTGGATTCCATCTTGCACTTTTTTCTATCGCAGCAAACATATGCTTATATGAGGTGTTACTTCGATTTCTGATTATAATGAAACAAAAAATGTTATGAAATTTATTTTAATATACATGCCATCAAATCAGAATCGGCTTATTCAAAGATTCCATCAATTTATAGGTGCATTATTATCATTACTAATCAAAGAAGTTAAAAAACATTCCATTAGAATTCTATGCATATTTTATATTATCAACTGATCATATTTTTAAAATACAAATTTTACCATTAGATATATCCAAATCAATCAGAAACACAAAAATTGGAAATAGAATTGGCATAGAGCAATGTTGATTTAATAAAATTAGAGTATTTATGAACTGATCAGCACTTGTTTTATTAGTATATTTGAATCATAAATTTTTTTTCTGTTTTTAAAATAATACTAAAATAGTTATTTGATTCAAGTTTTGGTTGTAAGTTCATTTTAATACATTTTCAGGAATTATGAGATGACACTTCAATGCTAGTGCATTCTTAATAAATAATGCATTTACATTAAGATTATAAACATGAATTATCTAAATATTTCTTTTTGCAATATGATTTTACATTGATTTTTCACAAATATGATTTTGCTTGANAGATTTTATTAAGGAAATGACATCAAAATGTGGAAAATCATAAAATAAGAAAAGAGGAACTCTCAAACGAGCAAAAAAATGACTACTATATATATAAGAAATTTTAACATGAAATAATATTTAGTGGTTGTCTTATTTTTAATAAAAACTATGAATTCATAACAAAAAAATTAAAAAAGAAAAGAGAATTAATATTGAAAATGTATCTTAGCTTTTGTTCATAGTTTTAGTGGGTTCAATGGGGTGATGTTGTAGATTCATGGCATTTTAAACATTAATTAGTTTCTGCATTCTAGGTAAAATTTTTTAAACTTGATTATTAAGAATTACTGGCTATTAATCGATTTAAGCTTCCCAATACATAATGACATAAATTCATTATAGAAACAGTCTTTTTCTCTTCATCAAATGAATAAACTGGATTCCATCTTGCACTTTTTTCTATCGCAGCAAACATATGCTTATATGAGGTGTTACTTCGATTTCTGATTATAATGAAACAAAAAATGTTATGAAATTTATTTTAATATACATGCCATCAAATCAGAATCGGCTTATTCAAAGATTCCATCAATTTATAGGTGCATTATTATCATTACTAATCAAAGAAGTTAAAAAACATTCCATTAGAATTCTATGCATATTTTATATTATCAACTGATCATATTTTTAAAATACAAATTTTACCATTAGATATATCCAAATCAATCAGAAACACAAAAATTGGAAATAGAATTGGCATAGAGCAATGTTGATTTAATAAAATTAGAGTATTTATGAACTGATCAGCACTTGTTTTATTAGTATATTTGAATCATAAATTTTTTTTCTGTTTTTAAAATAATACTAAAATAGTTATTTGATTCAAGTTTTGGTTGTAAGTTCATTTTAATACATTTTCAGGAATTATGAGATGACACTTCAATGCTAGTGCATTCTTAATAAATAATGCATTTACATTAAGATTATAAACATGAATTATCTAAATATTTCTTTTTGCAATATGATTTTACATTGATTTTTCACAAATATGATTTTGCTTGATACATTCAAATCTATTTGTTGGAACATTAAAAATATAAAAAAACTTTTGACATTTTTCAAAAGTTATAAATTTCTTAGTAGCTAAAATTTTCTTCAAAATGTTTTCTCTCAAGTACAGACACCTTTTTCATCATCATTTAATGCATAAAATAGCATTGGAATCAGTTTATATAAACAGACATTAATTAAAATACATTCCTTATCTTTTGAAAATACACAAATAAAATTAGTATAAGAATTACCTGTTCCATTACCGTATAAACTTACAAACTGAATTTTTGTTAATATATTAACAAATTTAATGTTTTAAACTCATATATTCATATATCTAAAACAGAAATCTATGTAAATTATAATTAAATTATCAATTTGCAATAGATTGATTTACATCTAAAGAATTGATTACATTCAAAAAACTTCATTTGATACATACAATTTTAGAAATATTATGCTTCAGTTCCTAATAATAAGATGCACAAATTTATGATTTCAATAATTCTATATGTGTAGTAACACATAGTGGTCTCTATGATTTATAAATTTAATTATTTTAGACCTATTATTTTAAATGTACAATTTATTAATACAAGAAGTTCTAAAATTATTTTATATTATTAAATCTTTTAAACAATCATTTAGAATTATTTTCTGAATAGGTTGAAAATAACTCAGCTGAATTGTGAGATCGAATATCTTGATAAATATAAAACGATCAACATAATTAATATTTTCAAAATTTTAAGTTAGATTTTTTGAAGTTTTTGATTTGATATAAACAAGTTTTGCGCATTCATAAAGCTTCTTTTTTTAAATAGATTAAACAAAATAAATAAATATTATATTTAGCAATTTGGCCTGATTCTAATTCGATTAAATTACCCTTCATTCTATCAATATATTTAAATTATTTAATTATTAATTATTATTGTTGTTATGTTTTCTGACCATAAGAGATTTCGACATAGTGTATTAACTCAGCATCTAGAAAACATTTATAATTTCAAATGATTCCAAAATGAAAGAGCAACATTTCCTAAATATCTCTGTACAAACTAGCAAATTAATCAATACAAACCCTTAAATTCATTTCATTATGTTTGATTAAAAACTGATGCAAATTCAAGTAATGTTATAATTTGTACAAGTATTTTTATTATTATAAAATTAAATGAATTCAACATTAAGGATAAAAAAAGAGCTAAAATGTCTCTAAGATGAACCTTTAGATGGATTCATAATTAATCCATTGGATGAAAATAATTTATTCCATTGGAAAATTAGTTTCTCTGGCCCTTTAGGTTCATCTTATGAGAAAGGAGTTTTTCATCTTGATTTACAATTTCCTGAAGATTATCCTTTAAAGCCTCCAAAAATAGTATTTCTAACTTAAATTTATCATTTAAATATTGATTATAAGACTGGATCTATTTGCTTGGAAATACTGAGAAATAATTGGTCTCAAAACTTAACAGTGAGAAATTGTAATAATTTTGAGTAATTTTAGTACTTCTAAGTATTCTAGCTTTGCTTTTTGATCCAAATCCTAACAGTCCTCTAAATGATGAGATTAATAGTATCTTTAAAACTGATAAAAAATTGTATTATTAAAAAGCTGAGGAATGGACTGAAAAATTCGCTAAATGATTCTATTTTATGTTTCTTATTTAATCAGTATAAAGCATTTATTACTATGGAAAAAATCTAATAAATTTAATTTTTGAAAATTATCTTGACCAAAAATATTTAAGAAATTCATTAAAAAAGGTGATAATTTAAAAATAAATCAGTTCAAATAAAATTTACATTTATTTCATATTTTTTTAGAAAAGTTTTTAACTATATGAAGTTCAGAATTTTAATGAATAGGATAAAATGATAGTGAATTAGAAAATAGAAAATAAAGTATGGATTTAAAAAATAATTAGAGTTAAAGTGAAGTGATGTGATATTTCAATTTTGGTTTTTAAAAAATAATAATGAAAAATCAAGATTAAGATTTCACTTACAAAAAGTATATAATAAGCTTTTTTCAAAAATAATTATGATTAGATATGTGGAGATGATTATTGATTTAGACAAATTTAAACTAATTTTTTATTCATTTATATGATGGATTCTTTTTAATTATATAAAACTATTAATATTTGCTTAATAAAACTTTAACAGATATTTGGTTAACTCATTCACTTTTTTAATGAGGATCAATAGGATCCACAAGGAATAATTTCAAACGAAATGCATCATTGCCTGACATGTAATAGTTTTACATTCTTTTCATTTTGGCAAAACCAAGAGATTCATACAATCTCAGTGCAGCATGATTTGTTTATTCAGTCTCTAGTACAATTTCATCACCACCTATATACAATATTAAATATAAATTAACACCTTTTTCTTTTATTTTGTCAATAAATTTTTATGCTAAAATTCTTCCTATTTTAAGACGTCTATATTTTTTTTCTACAACAATCATAGCTATGTAACCTCTATTTCTGCCTGATTTTTGATGTTTATCTAATTTTCCAATGACTACCTATAAATTTCATAAAATAAATCACTCCAATTATTTCATTATTATAGTATGCAAAAATTGACAAATCAGGCCAACCATAAAGAAAATATCTATATGTGTAAATAGAATAGGGTTCTGATAATTCAGCATCAATCATAGGCATTATTAAGGGTATTTAACTATAATCAATGAAATTAGTATAATGAATGTCCTCTAATTTAATTGATTAATCTTAATCCATTATTTAAATTAAAAAAATATTATAACTATTGTGTTTGTTTTACTATTTATGAGATTATATAATAAATTTATTGGAGATCAATGATAAATATTCATTCTGCAAAGTATTAATATGATGGAGATGACAATTAAGCAATAAAAATATTCTAGAAAAATCATAATTTCAATATTAACATTTCTTTTCATAAGATTTTATGGGATTGAACTGAATATTAGAATCCTCTTGATTTTAAGGTAGTTTAATTAGAGATAATAAATTTCATTAGAATGAACTTTAGCATCCTTTCATTTATCTATTTAAAATAAAGAATTAAAAAAATTAAATAGTTTTAAGGATTTCAAAAATATATACTTTCTTATTGCTATTTATTAAATTTTTAATCTTAAAGTTATTTAAACAATACGCTAATAATCTATTTATGTTGAATTAAATGTTTAATTATGAATTTCGTATGAAATGTACATAATTCATTATTTAGTTTTTGCTTAAAATTTTTGTTTTACTCAATTGATAATTCATATATTAGGAAAAGATTGAACAATAAGAACATAAAAAATCAGAATTATATGGGAATAATATTATATTTATTAAAAAGTTAATATGAAAGAATTAATAAACAAAAAAAACTAACTAAGGATGGTTAGTAAATTTTAAACATAATATTTCTATTTAGAAACTATGCAATTTATAAAAAATTCCAAACATAATTTTTTTGCACCTAATTGATACAATTATTTCTATTTGACTTGTTTAGCTTAATGATTGAAAGTTAAAGATTTATCTTATTTGCAAGGTATATATTTTTTACGATTTAAAAGAAAGTCAGAATATATAGAATATTATGAATGATTATAAAATAAAATATTAATGATCTTGTTGAGATTATATGAAAATAAATATATATTAAATTAATATAAATGAACAACTCTCAAAAAAGTAAAACAGTTCGATCTGGTTCAGCAAGAGTAAAATCAGCAATTGAAAGAGCTGGTTTAATTCAATAAAGAGAGTAATTGAGAGAGATGTTGATTAGCAAATTTTCAAAAGATTTTGCTTAAGGTAACAAGAAAAAAGAAGGGTTAATTTAGTAAATAGTTAATGAATACTTCGCGAATGAGCAAGTATCAAGAATACATCATGTTAGGTTACAGAAAATTCTTTAAAATAACTGAAGGCAAGAGTATAAGAGGCATTAAAAAAATAACAACATGAAAGTTAAATTTAATAAAACCCATCTTAAAACATTGAATTTGACAAGAGAAGTGAATAGATATCATAAAACCTTCGACCATAATCTGTAAAGAATTCAGTAAGATCTGAAAGAGATGCAGATTAATATTCTGTAACGTCTTCATAATTTGAAAAACAACCAAAATCAGTATATGTGGTAGATGAAGAGGATGAGTGGGCTGCTTTAGTAAAATTCGATACAGAGCTTCATAGTAAAGAACGATAATTAGAAATGTAGAGATAAGCTGAGTTTAAAAAAAAAATGAAAGCAGAACTAGATAGATAATTAGAAGAGAAAAGAAGGAGATTAGAAGGAGAGAGAAAATAGGAAGAAGCTTATGTAAAATTAAGAGATTATTAAATGAATGTTTATGATTAAAGAGAAGATTAAAAAAAGAAAGATAAAGAAAGAAAGTAATAAATGGAGAAAGAATAAAGAGATAGATAAGTTAGAGAAGAGGAAAAGAAAAGATTTTTAGAGAAAAAGAAGTAGTCAGAATAAGATGCTATATTGGTTTAAAGAATTTAGGAAGAATTAAAATTAGAGTAAAGGGAAATACTTTAAAAAAAAGAAATTGAAAAAAGAAAATTTATAGAAATGATGGAGGAAAATGAAAAAAATAGATAGAAATAAATTTAAGATGAAATTGCCGAAAAATAATTAGAAATAGATATGCAAAGAAAATATATTGCTTTATAATAAAAACTAGAATAAGAAAGAGAATCTGAAAAGAAAGAAAGAGAAGATAAAATAAAGAAGATTATGAGTGATTTTTCATAAACTGTTGTAAAGAATCAAAAAGATCAAATAAAGTATAATTTTATTTAAAATTAGAGCTGAAGATGATAAAATGATGAAAGCTATTCTTATGTAAAATTAAATAGAATAAAATGATGAAGAATTCAAAAAAAAATAGATAAAATAGTAATAGTAGGAGATGAGATAATATTTAATCAAATAAATGGAAGATAAAAAGTATTTATAAAATGATTATTAAAGATAGAAAATTAAAGAAGAAGAAGAATTAAATAAGAAACAAGCTTAAGTTTGGCAATAAGATTTATAAATGTATTAGACACATGAAAAATAAAAATTTAATTACATAAAAGATGTAAATTCAAAACATCAAGAAATTCTTAAATAATAAATAGATGAAAGAAAATCATAGTAGAGACCAAGAAATAAAATGAATAATGAAGAATTAATGCATAATAAGCCTTTACTAAGAGAATTAGCAGATAAATAAGAGGCAATAAAGGTTAGAAAGATAAATATTTGATGAGATTGATTTATTCATATAGATAATATATAAATTTTATGTTAAATATATATATTTAAATGTGATAGCAAATCCATAAATTAAATTATCAAAATATGACTCATAGTTACGGTTTAAAAAAGGGTACAAGAAGTAAGTTTGCTAAACCATTCAGAGGACATGGAAACATATCAATTAGAAAAACCCTTTAAACCTTTAAAAGAGGTATGTCTTTGTTTAATAATGTTAAGGTGATTTTGTTGATATTTTGGTTGATGGTGCTTAACATAAAGGTGTTCCATTTTAATATTATCATGGCAGAACTGCAAGAGTATTCAATGTAAATCCAAGAGGAATCGGTGTTTCATTATAAAGAAGAGTTAGAGGAAGATATGTCGAAAAGCGTTTTCATGTTAGAGCTGATCATTTGAGACCATCTAAATGCAGATAAGAATTTGTCAAGAGAGTCTAAGATAATGATAAGAAAAAAACTGAAGCAAACAAGAATAAGCAAGTTATTTCAACAAAGCGATAACCAGTTTAACCAAGAGGAGCAACAGTTGTTATACCAAAATAAACAACTTTCTAGCATCCAAAGGCATTTGTAGAAATTATTTGATCCAAAAAATCAGTATATTACAAAAAATAAGTTAATAACATAAATAAATAGTTTTATTAATGATTACTGCATATTTCTACTTGATACATCATAATCATTTTTCTTATTATTATTAAGGTCCATCAAAATCATCTTCATCTTCCTTTCTTCTGTAATAATATGTTTCAAGATTTTTTTTGTTAATCTAAAAGGTATAAATGATTGATTACTTTCTTTAATTTTTCAGGAGGAAAGATTCTTAACAATCTCCAAGCTAAATCTAGAGATTTGAAAATGGATCTAACTTCATAAGCTCCTTGACTGATGAAATTATTTTCAAATTTCTTTAAAAATTCTAAATACAATAGATCTTCAGCTGATAAAGCTTCTTCTCCTACAACAGCTTTCATGGCTGCTGTATCTTTACCAATGGCATAATTGGCATATAACTATAGAAAATATTATAAATGAAAATACTTGATTAGATACTTCTGGATGATCTTCTCTAGTCATTCCTTTACCAATAGCAGATTTCATCAATCTTGATAAAGATGGTAAGACATTAATAGGTGGGTAAACTTATTTGTTATTTAATTGTCTATCAATAAAAATTTAACCTTCAGTAATATAACCTGTAAGATCTGGAATAGGATGTGTAATATCATCATTAGGCATTGTTAAAATTGGAATTTAGGTAATTGATCCATTTTTACCTTATACTCTGCCTGCTCTTTCATAAATAGTTGAAAGATCTGTATATAAATAACCTGGAAATGAACGTCTTCCTGGAACTTCTTCTCTAGCTGCAGATACTTCTCTTAAGGAATCTGCATAAGCTGACATATCTGTTAAAATAACTAAAACATGCAACTCTTTTTCATAAGCCAAATATTCTGCAGTTGTTAATGCCAATCTTGGAGTAATAATTCTTTCAATTGTTGGATCATTAGCTAAGTTCATAAATAGAACGACTCTTTCCATAGAACCATTTTATTCAAAATCTGTTTAGAAAAATCTTGCAGTTTCCATATTAACTCCCATAGCACCAAATACAACTGCAAAATTTTCATCAGAATGATCAAGTACATCTTTTCCTTTGACTAATGAGGCTTAACGCACAATTTAACTAAAATCATCTATATAGTATTATACGCTCCTATCTCATTATGTGGTAAACCGTTGGCAGAAAATAATGGAATCTTCTATCCTCTAGCAATTGAGTTCATACAATCTATAGCAGAGATACCTGTTTGAATCATTTCTTAAGGATATACTCTTGAAAAAGGATTTATAGGCTATCCTTGAATATCCAAGAATTCTTCTGCTAATACAGGAGGTCCTTTATCAATTGGAACTCCTGATCCATTAAATGCTCTTCCAAGCATTTCTTCAGAGATTGGCATTTAAAGTGTTGAACCTGTGAATTCGCAATGTGTATATAAATTATCTATTCCTGAAGTACCTTCAAAGATCTGTACGACTGCTTTCTTACCAGCAATTTCCAAAACTTATCTAAAAGAATGCAATATTTTAATTACCCTTTTCTAACAGATCCATCTCCTAAACAAACGTTAACAATTTCAGCATATCTTGGGAATTTAACATTGTCCAAAATAACTAATGGACCATCAACTTTGACAACTGTTCTATAATCGACTCTAGGAGTGACATTATAATTTCTAGAAGCAGCAGCTGCATTCAACTTAGCTGCTGCTACTTTTGCAATATCATGTGCCTTATGATGATGACTCATTTATAAAATAAAGATATTTATGGTTTTTAAGAATTTATAAAGTCAAGTTAATATCATCAATATACACTTTAATATAATATTAACAAAAGAAAAGAAGTTCAATGTCTCCATATTTTAACTCTTCTATCCTTACCTCCACTTCCTGCTTTCTCACCACCAATAGGAGCCCAATCAACAGCATAAACTTCATCTGCATGTCCTGGTAAATCAAAAGCCAATTTCTTTTTTTATAAAGACCATAATTTCAAAGTAGAATCTTTGGAGGCTGATAACATATATCGAGAATCACTAGACCATGAAACTTAATAAACTGATCCAACATGTCCTCTCAAAGTAGCAATCCAACTTCCATTATATCCATCCCAAAGTCTCAAACTCTTATCAAAACTAGCAGAAACAATATATCTTCCATCTGGTGAAAATTAAACATGATTAACTTATTATTAATGTCCAGTCATTCTAACTTTTGGTTTTGATGATGTATATTCCCATAACATTAAAGTTTAATCATCACTAGCACTAACAAGTCTTTCATTTTTCCCATTTAAAATTTTATCATAAAGAACTTTAGCTTGTTTAGTATTAATATCGGTATTCCCTTCACTAAAGCAAGCACATCTTATTGTATAATCAGAGTGTAAAGCTATAGAATTAACCCAATGTCCATGTCCTTTTAATTCTTATAATCTTTTTCCTGATTTATTCCATACTCCAATAGTAGTATCTTCAGATGCAGTATATATATATCCTTAACCACCCCAAAGCATTCTAAATTTAGTAAGAAATATACTTAGTAATAGCCTTTTGATGTGCATTTATCGCAATAAGGCAAGATAGGGAAATTCTACTCCAGATTCTAACACTTCCATCTTTTGAAGATGAAGCTACTAATGTACATTCTTCATCTAAATGCATAGGTTACCAAGCTATACTAGTAACCCATTTAGTGTGTCCTTTCAGTGGTTATCCTTTTAATTAATTAGTTTAAACATCCCAAATGCAAACTTAACCATCATGACTACCAGAGGCTATGTATTTACAATCAGGACTCCATGCTAAACAAAGAACCCAATTTTTATGACCTTAAAGTGTGGCTATCGGAGTTTCAGTCAACATATCCCATAATCTTATTGTAGTATCTCCACTTCCTGTTGCCAAGATATCACCATGAGTTTTAAATTGTACACATAATACAGGTTATTCATGACCTTCTAGTGCTGCTGTTTATCTAGTAATTGGTTGAATTCTAAATAAGGATTAAGGATGATATGTCAGAGAAAAAGTATTTTCTAATTTATACTCTGGATCTGAAGCTATTAATTAATTTAAAGTATCCACTAATTCTATATTGTTATGAAAAAATGAATAAACTTAATCTTCTTCTGTTTTTACCAATTATTATAAAATAGATTGTAATTCTTCTTTAGTTGTATTGACTGATAATTCTAATGATTTCTATGCTTCTTCACCATAAGGATTAATGAGAGTAACAAATACTCTTGTATCAGGAGCAAGTAAAGTAATTTAATTTGTTTTTATCTTTTTCTTTGTCTAATCCATTTATTAATCACTATTAAAATTAATGAGTCAAGACAAGAGAAAATAAAGAGATTATGAAGATGATGATTCAGAAGAAGAAGAAATTGAATAACCTATTAATTTACATAATAAAGGAGATATGGAAGAAGAAATCAATCTTGACTTTGTTTTCCTTGATCCAAATCAAAAATAATTTCATTCTATTAAAACATTCATTAATGGCTATCTAGAGGGAATTAGTTTTAAATCCTCTGAATTAGCCAATATTATATGTGATTAAGTTGAATTAGGAACTATGGTTGGACAAGAAGATGAAGACAATGTTTTTGGTTTTACTACAATATTAAATATTGGTGAAATTAAGTAACTTTATATTTCATTATTATTAGGAGCAATGCCATTGGTGAAATCTTACATTATGTTGATGCTAAATCTTAATAATATAATAAATAACATTAATAACTCTAACATATCCTTTAAACACCAAAAAAAGTTGGTTTATTTATTAATGAAAGAATTCTTAACTTAGCCCCATAACTTATTCCTATATTGCACAATTAATTAGTAATTATCTTATTTAATTTTAGAGAGAAGATATCAATTGGTTATAAAAGGAAGACCCAAATAATTCACTTACTAATTTAGATTACTTGCTTGTCATCACTAAATGCTTTAAAGATAATGATTAATAAAAATAAACATAAAAAGTACTATATTACCTCTTATAATTAGAAATCTACCTCAGATCTCAATGATCTGATATTCTAAAAGTTTGAAGATTATATTTTCCTCCAGAAATCTTTCGTTTCATTTAGATTCCTTAGTGAAGGATCCAAATAAACTTAGTAAGTATCTGATTTCATGAAAACTGAATAAGATGGCCAAATTTGTTATCGCTTGATCTATCTAATACAATTAAAGGATTATCTTGCATAAATTGTGAATATTGAATAGTATGTATAATAATGAATTAAGAAATATCTAAATTAATATAGTCTACTAATATATAATTATTAAATTATTATTCAAATACAAATCTATAGTCATAAATTTAAATTTTCGAAACATCCTTTAATCTTTTCCTTAGTAGCTGGCTTTATTATAACTCCATCAAAACCTTCGTTTATACTCTTCTCTTAATCTGATATACTACAAAAAGCAGTTACAGCCACTACAGGTATTGCCTTCACCAATTATAATTCGCATTCCATCTATCGAATTATTTAAACAGCCTCCCACCCACTCATTAAAGGCATATTTAGATCCATTAATATACAATGATAACCTGTACATTTTCCACTACATTTATCCTATAATTTTTTTGATACTTTTTCTACTGCTTATTTACCATTAAATGCAGTTTCTATTTCAAAACCCATATCTTTAATGGTATGAGCAATTACATCTAAGTTAAATTATTCATCATCAACTATCAAAATTGTCTCACATTAACAATGATCCTAATTCTTTTTAGAAATTTCTATTGATAAATCATGAGAATTGCTTCTTTTAAAAATATTAAAAGCTGCCAATTAATGGCTTTTATTATAATTTAAGACTTTAACAGATGCACTTTATGCATCCTATTATGGAATAGTCATTTACTAAGATTTTTAAATAGATGATTTCTCTTCAATATATCTGAGACAAAAATAAAATGAAGAACCGCTATCCTTAATAGAATCAACAAACAAAAGATTAGAATTTTCTGGAGCTAATTAACGAATTATTGACTTACAAACTGATAAACCTAAACCAATACCAACAGAATATTTAGATACTTTTTCATCCTCATCTGCAACATGTAACTAATTTAATTAAATATTTACTTTCTTTCTTAAAGTTACTAATTCTTCTTCATCCATACCTAAACCACTATCTTTAATATAAATTTCTAAAATATTAGAATCTTCTTAAGATAATTAAGATTAAACTTCATCTATTATCCCAAAACAAGATGGAGAATATTTGTTTTTTTTCACTTCTACTGTTATTCCACCTTAATATGTAAATTTAATAGCATTTGTTAATAAATTCAAAATAACTTAACAAAATCTTTGTCTATCTCCTTTTATAATATATGCACAATTTTCTGGAATATCTAATTAATAACTCAATTGTTTTCTATATATTTAATCCTTTATCAAATCTACACATTCTGTTATAGCATTAATTAATTCGAATTTATCTTCTCTCAATTTTAATTTATTATCTAATAAATATCTATAATCAAAAAAATCTTGAACTTTAAATAATTATAATTTTGTGTATCTCAAAGCACAAGCTAATTATTCTGACATCTATTCTCCTTTTAATAATCTATCCTAACATTGTTTTATATAACCATAAGCAGCATTTAAATTTGTTAACATTTCATGAGAAATAGATCTTAATAAATTCTTTTTAACTGATTCTAATTTTTTTAAGCTAGTTTTTAAAAGAACTGGATTTAATTCATGAACAAAAAATATTTAAAAATCATCTTCCTCATCAAATAACTTATAATTCTCAATTACATTAACTAAGAACTTCATATCATGATTCATTGTTGAATGTGTTGAATTTTAAGATTTTTAATTATTATCTCTTTAAATCTATTCATATGATAATTTACCACTTGTAGGTGTCGATGGTCTATTAATACTAATTCTATTTGATGATCTCTTCCTTTATTTCTTTTTTGAACTCATAGTACACATGTATGGTTAATGTCTAAGTTCAACTTATAATGATATATCTGCAGTATACTATTTTTTTACTACTTATTCATCGTCTTTCATTTTAAACGAAGAAAAGAATTCTTATTTATATGATATTTTTTAATTTAAAGGATATTTATCACTCTAATTAAATATCAACTATCTTGATCCATACTTTGGACTTTAAGCTTTTTTCTTATAATTAACTTATCGTATCTTAAATTAATCAATCTATAATTCATCATCAAAATCTATTATTGATATGCCTTATTATTTTAATTCTGTTAATTAAAGATTTGATAAAAAATGCAATTATTATTATTAATAATTGTTAAATCTATCTGGTGATTGGTCAGTATCAGAATTATTTGAACCTTCTAAAGTTAAAGAGAGATTTTCAAAACTCTTATTTGAATAAAGCAATTAACTTTTATTTTTCTAAACTATACACATAGCTGATGGAATCGTATCGATAATTAAAAACAAGGCTTAAAGTTTTGAATAAACTGACATTAAGTTGCCTTCTTCTCTTAATGTATGCACAAGTATTATTAAAATAAATAATACTAAACATTCATAAGATATTTCTGGGATAAATAATAAATACCCTAATATGCATATTCCTAATGTTAAACCTTTAAACCATAATGTGTAGGCTAGACTAAACTAAATTACATTAAATGTAATGTAAATTAATAAAAATGATGAGTTTGACAGATAAAAATATATACAATACCAGTTAATGACAATAATTTAGCAAATTCTAGTTATCTGAGTAATTATGGCTTTATATGATTTGCTTTTTTTAATGAGAATCACTATAAGTAAATGGGATAAACAATTAATGCTTAATTGAATATATAGTTCTGAATCACTTTTACTAATCATCAATCTTACTAAGATTATTATAAACGAAATAAATAGAGTTGGGATTTGAATTAAGTCTATTTCCTTTTAGTATTCTTGCCTTTTCCATTATTAATATTATTCTGATACGAATTTGTTGTAAGAATTTTAAAATGTTCTTATAAATTCATAAAGCATCTTCAAAATTAAATAATAATGTCATTATTATAATTTTAAACTATAAAAAAATCCTTTAAACATTGAGATCATTTTATAGAAGTTTCTATTTAGATTTAGAAACTTAAATATATTGATTAAACAATTTTTTATTCTATCTCTAAGCTTTGCTTTATTTTAGAAAAAAATCGATTCATTAATAAATGAATAAAAATCAAATGTTTAATGATTTTTCAGTTTTCCATTTTAATTCAGACTAAGAGGAATCAGTAAAGAGTGATAAAAGTGATAGATAGAAGCTTCAATTTTATATTCTTAAGTAATCATAATACCAAATGAATTCAGTTGACTTTTAGATTTGCTCAAATACTAAAGTAATAATAAATTCAACTTTCCAGAACTAGATTATTAAATCATAGCCAAGAGAATTAGAATCTTCTTAAATAAAAATAATGCCAAGCAAAGATAAAATAGATTGGCAAGAAGAACATGATTAAAGTTTGTCTCATTAAGATGATAATAGTCCGAAGCTTAAAGAGTTCTATAAAATATCAGGTTAAAGATTTAAGATAGCTAAAAATAAAAAGAATGCAAAATATTTATTCCCTGGAGAGACTAAGAATATTTATAATAACTTCGGTTAAGGATTAAAGCATTTTATTAGTATTTTTTTTTTTGTAAGTATTTTTAATTAAATTTTGATGAAAGAATATAAAATCAATAAGAAATAAAAGAGTTTCTAGAAACTAAGAAATTTAGTTCATCTGTATTTAAAAAAAGTATAAGACAAACCTTTCGGATGAAACGAATAGCTAGATTATTTTTTGGATAGTTTTCTTGGTCTAGTTTTTTTTTAAGCAATAATCGAGTTGGATTGGAGCCATATTTTAGGCTTTATTTAATATGATTGAAAAATTAATTCTAAAAGTTTTTAATTATTATTGTCTTCTTGATATGAGATACATATAAGATATAATTTTTAAGAGACCTATTTTCAAAAATTTAAATTAACAGCTTTATTAAATTAATTTATTATATTTAATTAATATACAATATAATATAAAGTATGGAACAAATCAAGTTATAAATAAAGGCCACAGATATGGATGAAGATTTTATTAAAAAAGTCACTGATATTACTTAATCAGCTATGCAATAATTTAGAACTGAGAAACAAATTGCTCATCATATTAAATATGAATTTGATAAATTTGATTAATTTGGTTGGAATTGCATTGTAGGAAGAAACTTTGGAAGTCATGTAATTCATTAAACAAAAAAATACATTTTTTATCAACATAAAGAATTGTATTTCTTATTATGGAAGGCTTGAATAATCTGATTATTGATTATTTAAAATAAGTTTATAAATGAACTGTTTCATTAATTTTTCTTATTTTTCTTCACTATAACCATAAGATTAAAATTCAATCTTCTAAAGAAAGGAATGATAAATTACTAACTTAGAATGAAAATATAAAATTATAATATGAATCATCATAAAAATATACTAAAATAAATTCAAAAAGAATTATTGGAAATTAATTTTTTTTGTTTAATTAATTTTCAAATAATAGGTACATAAAAAAAATAGTCTCTCACATTAAAATTGTTGATCAATAAATTTAAATCTGCTTAAATGAGACCAAATTTATTATTATTCAACTTATATATTTATATTAATGTAATGTTTTATTATTAACTAATTAAATAAAAATAAATTTTATTATTATTATGAAATAAGTAAATAATGTCAACTAGTTGTAATAATTAGATCCAATAGAGGTGATTGAAAATTTAGAAACATTAAAAAAAGTGATTAAACAAAAGGATACATAAATTAAAAATATGGAAACAGAATTTTAAGAGAGATTGAATGCATTTTAATTAGCTGTTGCAAGAGATTAAGATGGATTAAAATAAGACATAATCTCATTTATATTAAAAGACAATGAATAATAAAAAAAGATTGAATAACTTCATATAAATTATGAATTGTAAGTTTTAATATTAACTATATATAGATTGTAAAATTAATTAGAAGAGACATTCTTAGAAAGTAATAACAAAATAAAAACCTTACTTGACATAAATGACAAAAAAGATCATGAAATAGAACAGCTTAAATAATAAATAAGAGATGCTGAAGATAGAGTAAATCAACTTAGAAAAAATTCAATTTCAAAAGATAGGAATTTATATGAAACAGAATCATTAATCAATAAAAAAGTACTTGATCTTTAAAAAAGAGAAGCTGATTTGACATTTAAACTAAAACAAGCTTTGGAAAAAGTAATAATAAATTCAAATTTTATTAGAATGAGTAATTGTAAAACTATTTTGAAAACTATTAAAGTGAAAAGGAAGTTAAATTAATCAAATAAGTTGAACATCTAAAAAAGTAGAATACATCCTAATTAAACAATATATCATCAAATTATGAAGATTAAGTTAAAACTTCAAAAGAAGTTATTGAGCAATTATAAGAAAATATTCTAAATTAAAAAGAAAGATTTTCTTAAATTTAAGATGAAAATTAAAAATTGAAATGTGAAGTAGAAATAGCGAATTCAAAAATAAATTGTAAATAATTTATATAAAAATTTAGAATTATTAACAATTATTGATAAGCTTTAGGAAACAGAATCTTTGCATGATTAAACTAGGAGGCAATTATAATAGATAGAAGATAGTAAAAAAGTATTAGAAAGAAATTATAAATTGTATATTATTAAATTATTATTTTTAGAGAAATATAAGCTTTATAAATCTAATTGGAGGAAGCAACAAAATATATAGATTTGACAACAAATCTTTAATAAAAACTGAATAAAAAAGATTAGAAATTATCATATTTTAAAAATGAAAACTAATAATTATAAGAATTAGTTTAAGATTTAAGACTTTAAGTTTCATGTGTTGAATAACATTTTTAATAAAATGTTGATGAATAGAGAAAAGCAAATATTTTATTATCAAATAAAGAATTCGAGCTTTAAACTATAATTGAAAGCTAAGCTTAAAATTTTGTTGAACAGGAATAAAAATTGAAATAAAACTATGAAGAATTATGGTTAGATTATTAAAATTTATAATATGCTTATGAATTGCTAAAATAAAAAAGTGGAGAAGATTCATTTAGATTAAAATTATATAAAACTAATGAAAAGAGAGGCAGTAGAGCAATTCATGGAAGTCAAACAAGAATGACTATTGCTGAGAGAGATCATCAAAATAATAATGAAACTATAAAAATTAATGATGAAGCATTTTTAAAGACTTTAGAAAATTATTAGAAATAAGATTAATCAAAACAAACAAATAAAAAATTAGATCGAAATGTATATGTTAGAAGAGTTTGAATATTATTCTATTTTATATTAAATTATGAGCAACTTATTAAAAAATAAATTTGTATGAAAAATGATAAAATAAACTGATTATTATATTTCATTTTGATTCTTATAGGGCAGCCTTTTATTATTGAACTTTGGCATGAGTTTCTTCCATTTTTTCATAAGCTTCTTCTAAAATTGATAACAATGCTTCATGTCCATCCATTCTTAATTATCGTTCTTCTTCTAATTCACTTTTAACTCTAATAACAACTTCTTTAAGCATGGAGAATATTCCAACTTCAGCATCTTCTCTATTAATAAGATTTAGATTAGAATTACCTTTATTATTTACCTATATTCGTTTAATCAAATAATTTAGAAATTTCTTAACTTGCTTTTTTCACAATAGATTGATCTTCTTATACTCTTTCTTAATTTTCTTAAACATTATATTACCATAATGCAGGTAAATCATTTTATAAAGTTGTATTAATAATATTTACTTATTAGTTTCTTACTTTAATTTCCTATCCTATCTATTAAAGTAAGTCTTAAACCTTTTAAGTTATTCATTTTTAATTTACTTATTAATCATAAATCGATAAAACTTGTTCACTTTGTTCTCTATTTGCTTTAACATCATCATCTAATCTTTTTTAAAGTTTATTCTCTAAATTCTTGATTTCTTTTAACTTTTTTTCATGCGAAGAACTATATTATTCATTTTGTTTTTCAAATTTTTTTGTTAGATCTTGGAATTAACCTGATAGTTATCCCTATTTTAAAGAATATTAAGTACAAGTTTTTCACTGTAATTATTGATAATATCCTTTAATTCACTTTAAGCTTAATTGATTCTATCGTAAATTTCATCAATTTTTGCATCTTTCGTATTGTCAACTTCAAATTAAAGAGCTCCCAATTTTTCCTGTAATTTTGTGTATCTCTCATTGATTTATGCATTAGGATCCATTTAATAATAAATAAATATAAATTTTATTTCAGTTCTAATTTTTTTTTTCAATTAAAACCATCATAATTTCTTTAATTTCATCATCTTTATTACTTTCAACTTCTCCATCAGAACTAGATCATAAATTTAATTTACTTTTAAAAATCTAATGATTTACCAACAGTATCATAAGGTAATGTGCATGTAGATACTACAGAAATAATAGAACTTATAGCAAATGCTAAGAATGGTAAATGTGCCTCTTATTCAAATAAAGGTATAAGAATATATGGAGAAATAGCAGCTCCTATTCTTCCAACTGCAGCGCTACTACCAAATCCTAAAGTTCTATTAGAAGTATGAAATATTTCTGTTGAATATGGATATAACATAGCCCAACATTCTTTCATAAAAAATCTAGCAAAAAAATATGGCCATGAAGCATAATAAGACCAAATATGCATAATTGTTGCACAAAAAAATGAAATTGTCATTGTATTCTTTCTTCCCAAAAAAGGAATTTCAACAATTAATAATGATAATATTATAGAAGGTATTTCACCTAAAACTGTTGTTAAGTAATCTACAAATGTTTTTTACTTAGACCCTAAAATAAATGGTAAAATAAGTAATTATCCAAAATACATCTAATATAGTTATAGCATATATTACAAAATTAATACAAAACCATATTATCCATAATCTTATGGTTGTACTTTTATTATTTTTGTTAAACAATTCTCTTAATGTTCCTCTCTATTCTGAACGAAATACTTTTGTAACCCATTTCTCTATTGCTATTCTTTCTTTTGCTGATATATATCCATATCTTCATATATTTTATAATTTACTTAGATCCCTTAAATGGATCTGAAGATATTTCAGGTTAAACGCTCTTAAATATTTTACTAATTAATCCTGTATTATTTTTATTTTTATGTATGATATCTTCAATAATATTTAATCCTTCAACTACTTATCCACTTGCCATTAAATATCTAGGACTTTCCATTAAAAATATAAATGCCAAAATTCCTACAATTAAAGAAGTTGTTGAACTTAGCATCATCATTAATCTCCAATTTCCTTTATTAAAATTCTCTAAACATAAAAATGCTAATAAAAATGCATAAATTTTTCCTACAGATACAAAAAAATTTATAATTATTAAAAATCTTCCTCTTACATCAGGAGCTGTAATTTCAGATATCATAGTAGTTGTTAAAGGAATTGAAAATCCTTATTAAATTAATTTAAATAATACCATAAACAAATCCATATCCTAATCTTGCAAAAATCATATGATAAAAATTTGTACAAAGTAAAAAGCTGTTTGCCATAAAAAATTAAATTATGCAAGACATGTAAATACATTTCAATCTCCCTTTACGATCTGCAATAAATCCTGTCAATAATGAACCCAATACCATTCCTTACCTATTTTGAAATAGAACACTCTACCCATATAAAAAATGCTTGTTAAAATTTAAATTTGTAAGCTTGTTAATTGCCATTCAGTCTTTAAAATAGGCATTATAAAACTCATTAATATTAACTCACATCCATCATTCAAATCAATGAAAACTAAAATAGATAAAGCTAAAATTTAATATCTCCCTGTTCCACACTTTCTTAATAAAATTTATTAGCTTACTCTCTTTTCTATTAATTAATCTAAAGATAATTTAGCATTCTCTTTATACAGATTCATTATAATTATATGATATTAAAATATTAAAGTATTAACAATCAATTTCATTTTGAGAATTACTTGTTAATAATATCTAAAATCAGATTGAAATTCATACTAAAACTAGTTGCACTTTCAATAAACCTTATGAATATAATTTGAAAAAGAGAATAATCCAATATAATATAATCAATATAATCTAAAACCTAAACATACATTGATAGACTTCATTAAGAATGTTATTTGTATTAATTTAAAGTAGATTCGAGAAAGTATGTAAGTTATCTAACAGCAGATTCAACCTATTCATTATCAGATTAACAATCATTATCCATAGACTATTATAATTAATACATTATTAATACATGTGAAATTGTTTAATTATAGGCTGGAGGTATTTTTAATAAACTGTCATCATAACATAAGAACTCTCTTACACGTCCTTTTGAGTCAAATAATTATAAGTTTGGATATTTTTTAATATTCGTCATTTTGAAATATTTTGTTATTGTTCTTTAAGGTAAAGGTTTTTTTTTCTCTAGAGCTATTGCTGTTGTGCACTTTTTTATGGTTTTTGTTACTGCTATTTTATTTCCAACTTAGATATTTTCCTTGTTTCCAATATTTGCTGTTAATGTTTCCTGTAGAAAATTATATTATAAATAATAATACCCATCGTTATTTTGTATTATTGAATTTTCTATTTGTATCTTATAATTTAGACATATTAAAGTACTAATAAACTATAATAATAAAAATAATGTGGCATTCAAATTTAAAATTTCGTTAAAAATGCCTAGTTTAAATTCTAAAAAAATGGCGGAATATAAATTTTTGTAAACACATTAATTAATTTGAAATCAAATTTATTATTGGATTGAAATGGTATTTTTCATACAGGTGGTAAATTGATATTTGGAATATCTTTTTCAGATATTTCTCCAGCCTGCAATTATTTCTATTTTTACAAAATTTAATTTTTACAATTATTTTCTGACGTTCACTCTTATTACCACCATTATGTTTAAATTTAATGTGTAAATTCAATGAAACATCTGATCCATAAAGCTTTTCACAATTTTTATAAGGGCACTAAAAAATTTATAAATTAAATACACACTTTAAAATTCTTATCAATTTCAGCTGCAGTTCTTCTTTTCTTCTTTTTCTTGTTAGTTGTTTCGATTTCTTCAAATTTTTACTCAATCAATTAGACCCTCTCTTTTAACTCGTGTATTTAATATTAAAACTCTTATAATTAGGTACAATTTTTTTAATACAAAATCATCATTTCTTAAATAGATTATTGACTTTCAAATTGTAGATTATCTATTTTAAATTAATAAAATACCATCAAATTATTTTGGAAGTTGTTCCTCGGTTATTGCATTCTTTCTTTCAGTATTATTTACTTAAACATTTTGAATATTCTAAAGATTATTATTTTCAGTAATCATATTCGATCTATAGATAATCGTCATATAGAACTTACTTCTGATTTATAATAATAACCTTTTTGGTTACTTTTGGAATTTATTGTAGCGATCTCATAATTAAATTTTATTGCTCTTCAAAATTTATTGCAATTTATTTTTATTAATTCCTAATAATATATATTATAGATTTATGAATATTAAATAGCAATTCAAAACTTAAAAATTATTTTAAAAATTTTGTTCTTCTTATCATTAAATCTTCTTAATTCCATAAATATATCTTATAAAATTAAAAGAAATAATATAAGATATCAATTCTCATTAAATGTCCTTTTTCAAGTAAAATTAATTTAATTGGATTCGACTTTCAAATAATGTAATTCAATTTTACAATTATTAATATGAGGGCAAAAAAAAATAATATTTTAATTATTTTTTTTAAGTAAATATGTCTGCTTTGAGAGCTTTCATGATTTATGATTACTAAAGAAGTTTTTTCTTTCTATTCATAAGAAGAGGTTTTTTTGTTTCTCCTAAATGGAATGGTTGTAGAAAAGAATTAGAAAATAAATTTTAAGAAATGGCCAAATAGCCTAAAGAACAATTTGAGCTAACTTCAGATTATGGAAATTTTAAATGCAAATATGATTAAAAGAATAGTAAAATGTTTAGATTAATTAAGAATGTTATTTCATTCTAATAAGTAGCATAGAAGTTAAAGAGGATTATCAAAATTAAGTATTGGATGAAATTTATGAAATGATTCAGAAGGTTCCTAATTATTCAAAAGTATAATGTATTATTATATTAGATAAAAAAAGAGGAATTTGAATAAAAAGAAACTGAAACGATCAAGAAACTGCTTGATTAAAAAGAATTAATTTATACTGAAAAAAATGGTTAAGTAAAAGCTTTTTAAGAGCCTTATGAATCTAAAACAGAAGGATAAATATAATTATAAGTAATATAGATGTTCTTAATTGTAGAGTAACATATAATTATAACAAAATATTGGATCTTAAATTATAACTTAATAAAATCAACGAGCTGTTTTTGAATTATAAAATACTTCTGCTATATATAAATAAAGTCATGGATGCATTTCTGATAAAGATTTAAGTTCTGATACTCTAGTTAAGATATTTAGATGTTTCATGATGTGGGATTACAATAGACAATTCTTTTTTATGTTTATAAGAAAAGGGTTTCCAATTGATAAAACTTGGAACTAAGAAAGAGTAAAATTAGAAAAAGAACTTTAAGCTAAATAATTGGATCCAAATGATCCTAAAGCTAAACCAAAAGAACCTCCAGAATAATTTAGTTATAGAGGAAGTTTTGGTTAATACAAAGCTAAATATGATAAAAAAACAAGTATTGAATTTTATTATATTTTAGAATGCTACTTTATCTTGTTATCTAGATTCAAAACTAAAGAAGAACCTTAATTAAAACTTTTAGATGCTTTATATGATGAAATATAAAAAGTAGACAAATATATTTCAGTAAAATTTACTTATAATTCTAGATAAAATATGATATTTTGGAAGGTAAGAAAAAATAAGAATTAGAAAAAATCATTGACGATCATGAAAAGGAATTATAAAATTAAGTAAGTCAAAGATTTATAGATACAAAAATTATGGAATCAAAATTAGGCTTGCTACCATCAAATTAATAAAAAAATTAAATGGATAATGGTAGTGAATCACCTTAAAATGGAAGAGCATCAAACAATAATCTTTAATCAAATTCAATTTTTATTTCAAATTAATAAACTCATTAATAATAATCCTAAATCAACGCACCAATTTTATTACAATAAAAATCATTAAATTATTAATAGTAACAATAACAGTAATAATAATTGAATGAAAAAGGTATAGATAATTTGTTAAAATAAGAAAATTAAGAAATTTAAGAAAATGCTGATCTTAATTCTAATTTAAATCATGATGATAATATTCCTGATTGCACAGATGAAGGATAATTGGTAGAAAGAATTAAATTGTATTCTACCAAACCATTAAATGTTACTTAATACATTTAATCTGGCAATTGAATATTTATAAATATTTCGATTATAATATAATCTTAATCATTCAAATTAATTATTAATTTAAAAATCATTCAATATATAAGGATTTTTTTTTCTTGAATTAATCACATTTTAAGGATCTAGGCTTAATTATATGAAAATAATTATAATTAAATTCTATTCAAATATTTTGATTATAATAAGTCATTAACTTTATTTATTTTTATTTTTACTTATTTAAAATAAATTGGAATATAATAGAGACTTCAATTTATTTCCTTATGTAAATTATGAATTTTTGGTGAATGTTACAATTAAGATATAAATGTCAAATTTATTTAAATAAGTGAAAGTTTTCTTTTTTTTATTTTCATAATAGGATTGAAATACACAGATAAGTTTTGAATCTACTCATCAAAAAAGACAATTTAGAATAATCATATCATAAATAAGCAGAAATTAATAAATTAATTGCTATCTTTATACATTTAAATTTAATTATTATAGCTGAATCAAAATGTTATCATAACACAAATAAATGGAATTTATATTAGCATTTTTATCACAAATTAATATATACTTAAATATTTGATCTTATTCTGGATTGGGAATGTGATCTTTATCTTTATATTTGTGATTTTGTTAATTTAAATCTAACATGTTTTTCTGATTATCCTCTAAGTTTTTTATTTGTTAATTATCGTTTACTATTAATTATGGAAAAAGTCAGTTATTATGATTAAATGTTTTTGTATGACCTTGGCTATTTGATTATGCTAATTAATTGATTTTTTGTTTCATTAGTAATTATTTTTTTTTCTGAACTTGAATGAGTAGATTTTAAATGGCAAGACTTTGGTTATAGATTTATTAAGTCAACAGATTGTGATGCTGATTCTTAAAAATGATGGTCAGTTTCGATTTATTTTATAGGTATTTTAGTTTTATGTAGAGGTTTTCTACCTCCTTTGTGAACTTTTAAAGGATAATATTCTTTCTCTGTTTTAAAGTCTTGTTATTTAATTTCATCAGTATATGAATAATCAGAATTATCAATATTATGTTTTTAACATGCTGAACCCATTTATTTGTATAAAATACAATTAATTGAAAAAATTGAATATCTGTTATTATACTATAATTCTTTAAAATAGCAAATTAATTTAAATATTTAATAGTAATTATCATATTATTATGTTTCATAACTAAATTTATCATTTAAGTTTATAAGTTAATTTATAATACTTTTCAAATGCACTCAGGATGCAGAATTACTCTTCACTTAGCTTGTAGATAGCTGAAAGATAAAGATACATTTTCTAAATCAGATCCATAGGTTTTGGTTTTTGAAAAAAAATTTAGAAATAATTGCTTAGATCATTAATGGTCTTTAATTGGAAAAACAGAAATAGTTAAAAACAATCTTAATCCTAATTTTTAAACATCAATAATTTTAGATTATATTTTTGAAGTTAAATAACCATTAAAATTTGAAGTAAGAGATGTAGATGGAGAAAACTTTGATGATCTTGGTTGTGTAGAAACTACAGTTGGAATAATGTTTGGATCAAGAAATTAAACATGTATTCTTGATTTGAATAAAGGAGGAAAATTAATCACTATGTGTGAAAAAAATCAAGATTTAAATGAATTATATATAATGCAAATAAAGGGATCATCTTTAAAAGGATCTTGGTGTTCTGCTCCAAATCCAAGTTTTAAAATATTTAAAAACGTTAACTAAAATCAATTTTTTGCTTATTAATCAGAACTTGTTCACAAAACTTCAAATCCATAATGGAAGACTTTTTAAATAAAATAATTTAAAATTGGAGATTAATTTAAAGTTGAAGTTTATGATTCAATTAATAAAATAATAGGATCTAATTAAATAACAATAGATCAATTAAAAAAAGAGCAAAGATAATTCTAATTAAGCAATAGTGGTGGTTTCATTTAATTCTCATAATTTGAAACAATATTTAAATACACTTTTATGGATTATATCTAAGGTGGAACTTAATTAAATTTAAATATAGCTATTGATTTCACATAAAGTAATCGAGATTAAGATTAATAGAATAGTTTACATAGAATATATTCTTAAAATTAATATGCTTAAGCACTTACAAGTATAGGAGAAATATTATTAGCATATGATTATGATAAGTAAGTACAATGTTATGGTTTTGGTGCAAAACTAAATTTTCCAAATTTAAAAACTAGTACTGTTAGCCATTGTTTTCCATTATCTGGAGATCCAAATAGTACAAGTGCGTTAGGCTTAGATGGAATTATGTAGATGTATTAGAATGCATTAAATTATTTACTATTTTCTGGACCTACATTTTTTGGTCCTATAATTATTGAAGCAATGAAATAAGCAACTTTTCTTAAATAATAAGGATTAAATTAATATTTAATATTACTAATATTAACTGATGGAGCAATTCATGATATGGATTAAGTTGAAGAATATTTAGAATAAGCAGCATTTTTACCAATTTCAATAATCATAATTGGAGTTGGAGATGATGATTTTTCTTTAATGAAGAGATTGGATGGAGATATTCGTATTAATTTAATTATATTCTAGCTGATGGATAAATGATGTAGTCAGTTAATAAAAGAGATCTTGTATAATTTGTTCCATTTAGAGATTTTAAAGACTCTATGTTATTAGCTAAGGAAGTTCTGGAAGAATTACCAGATTAATTAGTAAATTACATGGAAATGTAAGGAATTAAACCTGGAGCACCACCTGTTCATTAAATGTAGGGATTTAATATGACCATGCCATAATAATAATGATAATAAATTTAATGAAAATTAATATTTAATATTTATTTTTGATCATTACTCATAAATTATGAATATTATAAGAAATGATTTACATCAATCAAATATGTTGTATTCTTTCCAAATTTTAGGAATTACATATGTCTCTATTGGACTTATAAGATTATTATTGAAAAAAAAACTCAAAAAATAACCACTATTATAATTGCCATAATTAGAATTTTTTTGTTCAATATCATTAGGGGCATTTACACTTTGGAGATTAAATTGTAGAGAAATGAAGAATTATGATAAACTTTAACTTAGATAAATTCAAAAATAAAATTAATTGGAAAAATATAGATAAAACTTTAAGGATTATAAAGAAAATGTACAACTTTGGACAAATAGCTAGTTTTGGCATTGACATTAATATTAAAAATAATATTATATCATTCTATTTATTTAGGTTCCTCTTCATGTTTTATTTCTTATTCTATCTATTTATTTATTTATTCCTCTTCCTATTTAATAGGTTATTCTTCTTCTTTGTTTATAGGTTATTCATCATCTTTGTTTAAAGATTATTCCTCTTCCTAATTATTAGATTGTTCTTTTTCCTCCTTATTTATAGTTTATTCTTCTTCTTTATTAATAAGTTGATCATTTAAAGACTCTTATGATTAAACAATTTCCTCTTAAATTTCTTCTTTTTCACCATCTTCATCTTTATCTTCATCAATTTCAGTGATAATTTCTTAAGTTTCTTCTGTTTACTCCAAATTCTATGGTTCTTCTGAGACCTATGATTAAATAGCAATTTATTATTATTCTTCTTCTTCTTATTATTACTATTATTATTATTCTTTATTATTAAGATTATCAGTAAGATCATCTGAATTTATTTGATTTATTTATTCTTTCATTGTTTAATCATTTAATTATTATTCTTAATTTACAATATCTTATTTATTTATTTCTTAATCATCTTAATTAATTTCAATATTTGATTAATCTTCAATTTCATTAGATTATTCAGATTCTTAATGTTATTCTTATTATTTCTCATGAATTTCATCTTCATTTTATTTTTCTTCAGAATCCAATTCAATATCTTCTTCTATTTCCACTCCTTCAGGATCAACATCTTGAGGTTGTACAACATCATTATTATCAGAACTTTCACATTTTCTAATTCCTTATATTACATGATTTTATTCTTATGTTTCTACTTTAATATTTGGACTTATTATTTCTTCTATAAATTTGGATTCTCTCTGTTTAGGATTTATTCCTAATATCCATTCTTATTCAACTTTATTAACATTTGCTAATCCCTTTATATAATCATCCCAATCTATTGAAATGGCTGATACTATAATTTATATTAATTTAATACATAATTATAAACTAACTTAAAATGAATTTGATTTATTTTTATTGTTATCCAAATAATTAGTCAATCTTGTTAGAATTCCTTAATATCCAAATTTATGTTATCTTGCTTTTTCATCATTGTTTTATATAATAAATAGCAATAGATTAGTATCTTCAAAAATCAATCTATGCAAATTTTCATCAAAAGTCTCAAAAATGGCCATAACAAACTTTTCAAATAATATATGTAATTAATTATTAGAAGGATGTAATTTGACTAAATCAATTATCTAAGAAAATAATTCAGCTGTAAAATAAGGATAAAACTCTTATTTATTAATTAATTAAATAATTAATTATATAATGAGTAATTTTGCATCTCCTAATGGACTTACTTCAGTTCCATCAGAAGAAATAAATGGAATCTTCAAACTATCAACTTAGCTTAATGCTTTTTCAAATAATTAAATTACTGGTTTGTAAAGCTCGATTAAATTAATTTTAATATCATGAGATTAATCAGATAAGTAAAATTTATTTAAAAATTCAAATTAAACATTTAACAAATTATAAACAATACTCTATTATGTAGCTAATGCTATATTCATAAAAAATAGTGGTGTTGTTGTAATTGTAAATTATACTAACATACTTTTTATTTCTTAATTTTAACTTTCAAATTAATTTATAGATTTTTTATACAATTCCACAAATAATTCACAGATGTTTCCAACTATCACTTAAGAATGTTATTTTCCTTTTAAAAAAACTACCAATCTTTAAAGTAAACTTGACCTTTCATTTATATATTCAATAGATTAATCAAAATTTTCTTCCAAAAGTATTAATTTTTCAAAAATATCTACAATATGTTTAAGATAGGCATGTTTAAATAAATTTGAAATAATATCTTAGTAATGCTTTAAATGTTCCCAAAACTTATAATAATCAATAAATTTTTACACTATGTCCTCTTTTATGGATTATTGCATTAACAACTTTAGCAAAATATCCTGCTGTTGTGACTATAATAACATCATTTTCTAGCAATTTTAATAAATTCTCTAATAAATTTGCTCTAATAATCTCATTCTCTTAAATATTATTAGTTTATTCTATTGATTATACTTATTCTGTATCTTCATCTTCAATTGGATTTTTTCCATCGTCTGATGGCTATTCACTTGGTTTATCAAATAAAAAATTAATTAGTTTTTCATTTTCAGATCCCAAGATTTCACTTACATAAAATGGATATCTTAAAATAATTAAATATATTCATACTTGACACATCTATTTTTTTCTGTACATTAATCAGGAATTTCTTCAACTATATAATTTATCATCTTCTGATATTCTTAGGGATGTTATATTAAACTAAAATTAAACAAATCTTATACAAATCAGCAAATTTAGAAGAACTTGTTCCTTTCAATTCTTGAAGTATGTCATCTTCATTAAAAATGCATTCTATTGTCAAATTTTCTTTCTTCAACAAATTATCAAATTTTGGTTGCTAACCAAATCCAAAAAATCGACCAAAGCTTTAATGACTTCAAAATTTTACTTGAAAAACATCAATGAATTAGATTATATTATTAAATATTTATTAATTATATTTCATTCATTTTTTTTATGCTTTTTTATTTGACTTTCTATTTGCTTATTTATTTCTTCTATTTTATCTTGGTAATTTTCTTTAACCAGCACTAGGTTGTGTAGTAGCTTAAGCTTAAGCAACTGTTGCTTAAATAGTTCTTGTTGGTCTTGGACCAGAACCTTTTTTTGCAATCTTTTTTTTAGCTATTCATCATTATATTTATTAATTACCTATTTTAGCTGACTTCTTTGTAACTTTTGGTCTTCCCATTTATATTTTTTATTATTATTATTTACCATTTCTTTTTTGAGATTAAGAATCAAATTTATTATTTTATCTCAATTTGATTGGATAATTTATTCAATTTAAGAATATTTGTTTGAAAATTCACAATTTTTACTTATGCTTTCTAAATACTCAAATAAAACCCTCTCAATTAAATAAATCAATTTTATAAACTATTATAACAAATAAATTTGTTTTAAATGTTGACTAGATTATTTTTTAGATAAATATATATATTGATATAAATTAATAGAAAAATATTTACAGGAAAATATTCATAACTTATCTTATGATAAATAAAGGCCAAATATTAATAGATATAAATTTTATTGAATTATGTATTCAAATCCAAATTTAATATTGAACATCAATAATGATCAATGCAATTTTTATTTTATTGATAAAATATTAATTTCCTGACCAATTAAGGCAAATTTCATTATTAAAAATGTAATTATTTTAAACAAAACTCTACATTTTTATCTAATTCGATCAATCCTGTAAAAATAAAAAGTTAAATCAAACTTTTTTTTTTTTTTGTTATTATTATTAATTTTTTCAAATAATATTCATACAATGGGTAATTATAATTCTGCATAGACATAGAAAGTACCTTAAGAGGAATGTAAAGCATGTAATCCATGTCCTGAAACTAGATAATTGAGAGATGAATGTATCATTTTAAATGGAGAAGAATAATGCAAGAAGGAAATGGAAAATCATAGAATATGTTTAAAGAAGCAAGGATTTGAATGAATAAAACTTATTTCATTATCTTTAAAAGATAATATATAAAATGCAACACTATAAAATAGCATTAAAAATAAAAGAAATTTTATATATTTCACAATTACTCAAAAAATAAATCAATATATTTTCTTATTTAGAGGAGAAATATAAAGTATATTGTAAAATAAATTAAATCATTTTATCTTAAGCTAATTTTGCTTTTTTATTGATATTTTTACTATAAAAAATTATGAAAATACATTCAATCAAAATAATTTTACATGAAAGTCTATGTAATTTGATTATAAAATTCTTTAGAACAAAGGATAAGGATAAAACAAACTTTTTAATATAAATGGATCCTTCACCATATTTATATGCAAAAAGATAGTTATATAAATAATATCATTAAAAAGTTGAACAAATAATAAATGATGTAAGAATCAAGATTATGAAAGAATTTATTTGAATAATATCCAATTTTGCCAATTGATACAAATTAATTAAAAATCGATTTACCAATTTTTGATTCAATTCATTTAATAAAGGCAAATCCCTTATTAAACTCAGAATAAAAATAAGAAATATGAGGATATTAAAATGGTGAAAAACTTGGTTATTATTAATAACTTTTTCAGACTCTTTAAGAATATAAAAATAATTAATAAGAACTTACTCCTTAATTAATTTAAGAAAGTGAAGTTATGTCTTAAAATCTTGCATAATTATTAGAAATGACTCAATTATATGCAAATCAATAGAGCAGTGTAGATATATCTTAATTTGGTTTATTTTAGGCATTATATAGAACAATTTTAAAAGGTTCAAAGGTTTATTTGATTGGATTATCATAAATATATTAAAGAATCTATATTGGAATAATTATGTAATTACCGGATGTAAAGAACATGATAAAAGAGTTTTGTGAATATTCATTATAAAGTAAATATAATAATTTGAATTACTTTTTTGAATACTCAACAATGATATGGATAGAGAAAGCTATTGAATATTATATGCTTTATAGTATAAACCGATTTTTGAAACGTAAAGAAGAGAATGAAGTAACATTCATTGTAGATTCATTACACTTTGATCCTTTAAAAAGTGCAATTTAATAATAAAATAATAAATTTGTAAATGAATGTGAAAATAGTTATTTCTATGAATTTTAATATCCAGATCCTGAAAATAAGAAACAGATGAGTAGATACTTGATAAACATGCAATTTTTTATTGTATATTGGATCATTAGATTTGGAGAGAACCTTGTATAAACAATCCTTTCCCATATTTATCAATTAATTATAATGAGATGAACACTCTAGAATAAAAGGAAATATAATCAATATTCTATAAATATCATTCAAAATATTCATTAATTCTAAACTAGTTAAAATAGTAAAATAAAATTTGATGTATAATATTTAATTTTAATATATAATTATGTAATAAAAGAAATTCGTGAAAGATTATAAATAATTTGATGGTTTTGAAAAAGTTGGAATTAACTTTTTACCTTGTACCATAAAAAAAGGAGGAGAGTGTCCAAGTGAATAATATTTTAAACCATAAGATGACAAGGTAATCATTCATGGTAGAGAATTAACCAAACATATTATAAATCCGCCAAAACCATTATATGTATTTTAATCACAACAAGATGGTACTAGAGTTATAAGAGGAGAATTTAAAGAAATTAATAAATGGATATTTCATGGAAACACTTAACATGCAGAGTAAATATTTTAGTTTCCAAATCTTATGGAAGTTCTTCATAAACCAATTAAATGAGCTATATTTATTTTAGAATGTCACAAATCTAATCACTTATAAGATATCTTTTATATTTTGTTCTATTTTCTATAAACATTAGGTTATAACATAAAAATACAATATAGAAATATCATTAATATTATATTGAAGGACTTATCGATCTATCAGTGTTTAATACCTATTAAATAGGAGAAAGTTTTCTTGAAAGGTTTTCTAATTAGGAAATCAATTTTTCATAAAATTAAACTTCGGGACAAGGAGTTTTACTATTTTTAGTTTTTGATTGACTCATTTTTAATTTGATATCTACAATAATATTTTAAAGCTGTATTTAGATTTATTAATAAAGCTATTATTTACTCTCTTATTTGAGTAATACTTCATTTTATTACTTTTTTAAATATTCTACATGACGCTTTAATGTTTCAATTTCTTAATTCTTAAGTGTAACCTAACCAGTTGCTTATCTAATTTATCGAACACTCTCATCATCAATTTTCATTTATTTATTAAGTTCTTCTTAATTATTCTATGCATAAATCATTTTAGCCAAATACATTATATCTACAGTTTAATTATAATGTAATAAAATTGGATTAACAGTTAATAAACAATAGTATTTAAATTACATAGTTGCTGTATGATTAGAGATCTTTTTTAAAAATTTTGGAAACTAGCATCTAGGAACCATAGGAACAGTCATCATAATAAACTATTGAGTGTAAGTTTGCTCTTTAAAAATTATGCTCTAAGTTATTATTAATTATCTAATTTTCTCTTTTCCTAAGATCTTTGCTTACTGATTTTTACCATATAAATAAAACTTAATATTCTGAATTGTTAAATCTAATTATTATAAGCTTTAATTTAAATTCTCATTCTCTATATATAAATCACTCTTTAATTAATCAAGAGTTTACCAATTATTACCTATTCTTTCTTAATATTAAATTTATAATCTGATTTTTTAATTTTACTTAACATTCTACTCTTTTATTTTGTTATAATATAAATCAAGAAACATCAATAATAAATATTTCTTTTGCGTTTCTATTTAAGATTCATATAAATACTTGATTGCCCAACAATCAGATACATTCTACTTTACTCTAAACTTATTTTGCCATAGAACTGGAAATACTGTCTCACTTTTTAAATGTCTAAAAATATATCATCAAAAGTAAATGTTTCATATATTTGTTTTTCAATTCTGGTTTTTCCTTAAGAATAAAATTTAATTTATCTAAATTATAAAAATAAATTATTACTTTCTATTAAATTCAATATAAGGAAATTAGAAATTCTTTTAAGATTTAACAACTAAAAATAGTTCAATTTAATTTAATTAAATCATTGTATTATTAATTTATGAAATAATTGTTTAATTATTTTCCACACTCTTATTTCTTGTTTAATTTATTAAAATTTAAGATTAAAGCTACTCTTCCAATCGATTTTATTCCTCTTAATTTTTTTCCTATAATTATTTCATTTCATTTAGTTAATTTAAAAGATCCTAATTCTATTGTGCAAGTTATTTATTATCTTTTTTTAAACTCTCTATTAATTCTTTCGTAAATAAGCTTTCTCTTTATTAATCGTCTATCTACTACGACTCACATAAATTTAAACTAATACTCAATAATTCTAATACTGAAATTATTTTGATTTTCTTGGTTAAGATTGCTCAAATAAACTAACTCTTTTTCCTAATCTCTCCTAAGGATTTGGTTTCTAATTAGTTTCCATCTTTTTTTACAGAAATTTATTTTATTATTTCAAGTTTGAAACTTCTTTTTCATAATTTTTCAATAACTAATCTAAATCCTCATTTTTTTTTCTTAATTTTTTATATAATATTGTACTTCATTTATATAAATTAGTCTTCTTTAGAATTGTTTGTGTCATTATTAAGCCACATAGATCCAGATAAGCTACTTTCTACTATTTCTGTTTATGTATTCTTTTCAATTAATTCTATTTAGTTAGTTATAACTTCTTATTCTGTTTATTCAGGCTAAATTTGTGATTATTAATCAGAGAAGGTTCTATTTATAAATTTATCTAATTGTTGTTTTAATTAAATCAATTCATCCCTAAAATAATAATACTAATTGCTTACTATTAAAGAATAAATTTATCATCTGTTAAAAAATTCTATAATTTTTCATAATATTACTCAGCAGTTTTACCTTAAGGTTAATATTATGTGTTTTCAGATAAAACAGCATCAATCATATCTTTAATATGTTAAATTTCAGATTATAAAAAAGCTTTTTCTTATTTATATTAATGAATCTCTCTTTAACATTATTCTTTATGATTAAGATATTCACTTCGATTCTCAGAAAGTTCTGATTATAATTTCTACAATTTTAAAGGATGTTCTTCTCCTACTTATTATTATATCTTCAATTATGTTTATAAATCAGCAATAATCTCTTCTTTAACAAGGTTATCAGATTTTAATGTTTCAATTTCTTATTAATAAAATAAATTTTAAGATTTTATATCCTAAAATTATAGATTGTTGTTATTTAACTATTATATTTATTGTAAACTATCTTGATATTAATCTTAAAGCTATTCATTACTTTCTTTTTATTTTTTTAATTAATCATCTAATAATTAGCATTATTGATTTAGCATAATCAATTATTCTTTGCATGTATCATAATCAACCAATTATTAAGCTTATTTTATTAATGAATCATCTTTTAATCGGAATTACTCTTGTACATATTCTTTAAATTACTCGAAATCTTCTTTTAATTCTAAATATTAAGTTTCAAATTTATTATGCATTTTAAATTCTTCTAACTCTTCTGTTTTTTAATTAAGTAATAGCTATAACTGAACATTATCTTATTATAGCATTTCAAATTATTAAAGTGTTTATTAAGCTTATAAATATTCCTCTGATAATTTTTACTTATTCTAAATAACATCTGCATATTTTTATTCAAAATTACTCAATTCATCTTCAAGGGATGATACTTTTTATTATTCTTCATTAATTTCATTTTTTTTCAATTCAATATCTAATTAAAATTCCTAATTCCTTTGAATTAACGATGATATTTATTATTTCTTTTCATTGATTTCATTGTTAAGTATTTCAATTTTTGCTTTGCCTGTCTCAACTTCTTTTTATAAATCAATTATCATATTCTACATTTACTCAATTTCTTCATTATTTTCTGATTTCTATTAACTTTTAGGGGATTCCATTGGATTCAAAACATTTCCAAAATTATCTAATTTGTTTTGTTAATTTAATTTTAGTTTATCTAAATCACTTGCAACATTAAACTTTGATTATTCAAAGTTCTAAAATTAATCAGATGGTTATTCAACGCTTAATCGTAATTGAGAAATCTAATTTAAATTTAATTATATACTTAATTTTGTTGTATTTAAATTTAACCAGAATTGCTTTCACTATTTTTGGACTCAATATTCTATATTATAATTAAATTTAAAAATACTTGAGAATTTAATTATAGCTCTTAATTTTATTTTTGATGATGCTCTATTATTTTGTTCATCTAATCTATTTCTTTATTATTCCTTTATAATAATCAATTATACTAAATTATTAATTCATTTTTTTCTTATTAGAGTTAAATAATAGCATTTTTCAATTTATCAATCTCACCATCAGTTTATGATACTACTTTTTACTAAGAGATTAAATTATTTAATTCTTCTTTATGATCCTGTTTAAGCACTTCAATTTCTAAATTCTTATCATCTAATTTATTGCTAAATTTATTCTATATATTATACTTTAATTCTGATATTTATTATGAAAGTGTTACAATTTAGCTTTCAAGTTTATTTATTAAATTTTAATTGTGATCATTTGGATCAATATTAGAATCCATTCCTACCAGTTTTGATTTAAGAGAAGCTATTTCTTAATCTTTTTTTTTGAGATTTGCTTTCATCTATGTTATTTCCTCTTCTTTGCTTGTATTATCACTTTCGAGCATCTCAATCATTTCTTTTAAACTAAATATAATATAAAATTATTATACTCATCGACTTCCTATTATCTATCTTATTCTGTTGACATTAAAATATAAGTTTTATTTTAATTAAGATTAAAACATATTCAATGAATCAAAACAAACTTATTAGATTTCTATTAAATTTATATATTAAGAAAATATTCTACAATGAAATCAATCCCATCTTTTGATTGACAATTTTCAAAGTTAAATGAAAGATTTATCATAAATCTGACATATTTAAAACATGTATTTATTGAATCCATTTAATTTATATATTTAAATAAAGAAATAATTTTAAATCATTTACTATAAATGTAAATCTGTCGATAATATATATATATAATGTTTTTTTATTATAAAAAAATTATTTCTTCTTTAAATGAACAATTTTTTAATTATAAACAAAATATTTATTCATATTAATTATTTAATAATGTAAATATAATAAGATGAATAGCAAGATGGTTTCGTGAGTTTTATGTTGGAAAAAGATGATTCTTAATTAATTAATCTTGATTCAGCTTTTCATTAGTAAAACAATAATTAGGACTATAATTTATAATTGAGCAGACAGTTTTATGGTTAAATAAGAGAAGGTACTTTATGTTACTAATATAAAAGTGAAAAAAACTAATCAAATAAATCCAGCATTTTTGAAATAAAAAATTATACAAAGAGTTATTATTACAAATAAATAAAGAGGAAAATTGGCTGCTTCTGTACCGACAGTCAGCGAATAATTGCAAAAGGTATTAGTTTTTTGTAATTATCTATTCCCCTATTATAGTAGATCTAAAAGCTCTTATCGTCAAGTAAACCTAAAATGTAACCTAACACCAAAACTAGTCTTCCAAAAAAATTTACTAATTACAAAAATATTAATTAAATAAAAAATTCTAATATCTAACAGCATACTTTTTAGCTGAATTTACCAATTACTAATAAAAAAATTAATATTTTTGAACCAAGAACTCATAGATTAAGAATAGAAGATTCTAATCCAGATTAATTAAACTAATTTACATAAAATTCGCATAGAAGTACATTAAATAGTAGTACAAAAAGCACAGCAAAATTAGAAAAAAATTAAGATACCCCTTATCCCATTAAAACCGAGATAGGAGATGAAAATAAAATTACTATATTCTAGGTTTCACAAAGAAATAAATAATAATGAATATAGCTTTCATAATTTGATTTTTTCAATAAACATTTAACAAAATTAAGCATTTCTTTATACATTAAACTTTTTTGATCTTGAAATTTTGTAAAAATTATTTTTTCACCTTTTTTTTTATTTTTCAAAAAAAATAAATAAACTTTTAACTTTAAAAATTTATGACTGATTTAATCAATCTAGTTAATTTACTTAGAATCTAAAACTTAAAATGATTGTCCTGAAAATTAAATTTTTTAGGATCTTATAAAAATCTTATCTTTTTTTTTGATTGAAATAAAAAAATAAATTTAATAGGAATCTCAATCTTTATTTTAAAAGGTATTTAGAAAAATATCAATCAAATCTAATATTTATGATAATACCATTTTGAAATTAAAAAAATAAAATTAAAATAATTTTTTTAGCTTTCTTAAATAAATTAATAAGAGTATATGAATGAGAAATAAAAAACTTAAAAAGTGCAAATATTTTAATTTTTTTTTAAAATAAATCATCTTGTGAAAAATTTTCCACCTTCTTTATTTCTTGAGTATCCTGGATTTGTGCTTTTGGAATGAGCATCATTGAAAACATACGGTGATTTTCCAATACCTGGCAAGCAATAACTGAAAATATATAAAATAGTTACTGATTAAATTCATATTATTTAAGCAACTTTAACCTTTTTAGATTTTGAACTTAATTCAACAATCCCTTTTTCTTTAGAATAATATCTCCATTCTTTACAATATCATCAATAATATGATTTTAGATAGCAGCCTTAGGTATAGAATTTGTTCTTTCATCAAATAACAATGTTTATTGTAGATTTTTTTATGTAACAGTTTTCTTATTATTATGATTTATGTTGTTTTAATTCTAATTAATTTATTAAGATGTCTGAACATTATCAGCAAATTAGACAATTTAATTAGGTTTTTCATTTTTTAAAGTGTTTTATTGAAAAAGTCCTTAATTAGAAGCAGTTTAGCTTCTGTTTTTGTCAGAGTCCATAAATTTATCCAAAATAGATGTTTTAGGTTTTGATTAATCTTTTTAGATTAATTATTCTACTGCATTTGGCTGTACAGACATATAGACTTAATATTAATCATTGACTTTCAAAGGCTCATTTTGGAATTAAAAGGTTGGTAAAGTTTTATTATGAATTAATCTATAATTTTTAGCACTCATAATAATAATTATTTATTATATTATTTATTCAATTTAGCATTTCCAATAAGTAATTTTAAGCATCAATAACAGTTTATTTAGCTTCTTTCATTCCATTAATAATATCAAAAGATAAAAATCCATGAGGCATAGATTGATATTCAATTAATTTAACATCTTTCTTTAATTTAACAAGTTTTAACAACAACCTAAAACTTTCATCATGAAGTGGATCATAAGTTCCAACAACAATTCTTGTTTTAGGAAAACGATTTAAAATTTCATCACTTACTAAAGACGGAGAAAGCATTGGATCTATAGTTTAGTTAAACTCCTTCAATACATATGAATTCAAACATAATTTTAAGATAGTGTGATGCAATACTTATTATTAAAAAAATAGTTTTACATGAATCATCAAGTGAAACTAAAAAGCTAGGAGTGAATGCCTTAATATCTAATGATAGAGCAGGATAAGCTAATAAGATACCATCAGGAACTCTAACTCCTGACTTTATAGCTTATATAGTCAAAGCAGTAACTAAATTACCACCTGCGCTATCTCCTACTAATACAACTTTTGCAGGAACAACATTAAAAAATCTTTAGATAAAAGTTATGATGAACATATAAGCTTACCAACAATCATCTAATCCTGCAGGATATGGATGATCTGGTGCCATTTTGTAATCAATAGAAAAAATTGGAACTCTCATATTATTAGCCCATTTTCTTGTATAAGTTTAATGAGATCTAGATGACATAGCAACAAAACCTCCCCCATCTATATATTATTTATAAATATAATCTACGTATATGAATAACTATCTTATCGAAATTAATCTCTCTACTTCTAGTACTTTTGAACATTGACATAAATCCTTCAACTCCTCTAAATTTTAGAGTTTCATGACATAAAATCCTTACTTATACTCTATCTTGATTTAAATCATTTTTCAACAAATCTTCTAATGATATCATTTAATCTGGAAAAAATACTCCACAATCATTATTAATTTTATTTATTGTTTCTTATTTATATTATTACAAAATGTATTCCTTTGTAATCTATCTAAATAATTTAGGAATATATATTTTTTTATTGAAAGATATTGAAGGGAAAATAGCTGGAAGAAACTTTTTTATTATACCAGTCTCAGGTAAATTCCATGCTTTAAAAGCATCTTCTTATTTGGCTTCTACAAGAAAATGATTTGCTCTACTTTTCATCTTTTTCTTATTTAATCCATAATAAAGTGCTCCAAATCCCTCCATAAAAGTTTTTTTTAATTCTCCATTGTATTCTAATCCTTTTGAAATCATAGCATTTCCAAGTAGAATTCCAAAAGATACTTTATCATAAGACTTCTTTATTTGCTCATTACTAGCTAATTACTTTTTTTCAATATATGGTTTTATCATTTACCAATCCTAATGATCTTCGGATATGGCAAATAAATCATTATGTTTTACAATTGTGGCTCCTGGAAGAATTTCTATACAAGACTGTAATTTGGCCAAATGTATTGCAAGAGTTCTTTTTTATTCTTTCTGCAACTGTTCGAAATTATTTAGCAGCTCTAAAACTTTTTCTAAGATTAAGTGATTCATATAATCAAGTACTAAATTTGTTGAGTATTGATTTAACTAATTTGTTGTACATATAATGTTTAAGCTACTAAAGCTTTATTCAATCGCTAAAGCCTTATTCTCAAGTAATTAACGGATATTAATCACTTACATTAATCCAATAGAAACTTATTAAACTACTTGCACAGCTTTATTGCATAAATCTTGATTTTTGTGATTCTATAAAATGATATCTTAAGCTTTCATCAATATTTAAGTAAATTAAGAAATAGAACTTTCAATGTTGACTTACAATTTATCGACAGCATTCCTTGATAGAATACTAATTTAATGATTTGGAAAAACAAATATTTCATTCTAACTTTATTCAGCACTTAGATTAAATTTCTCTTCATTCTCTTATATAACTTATGGCTCTATGATTTACATATTTTTATAATAATTTAAATCTTAGTGACTATTTATAATTTTTTACTATAAATTTTATATAATTGTCGAAAGATTAAAAAAAAAGATGAATCCATATTGGATATTATTATCATTTCATTTTCTTTTTTAAACTTAATATAAGGTTTCTAAAATGAAAGAAACAAGAAATACATTGCTATTCCTTTTTTAATTTTTCCATACTTTTCAACTAATGTTTCCTAACCTTCTAAATTTTCAGTGATTTCTTTGCTTTCAAAATTAGAAATTCTCTCATCATCAAAGCTTTTTTATTAATGTAATAAAATATCTTGTTTGCTTCCAAATCGATCATCACATATAGATTTTTAATAATTTGGATTTATTGATTAACAACAATTTCCAATACTGCTTTGTTATGTCAAACTAGAATTCTTTCTAATATCATCTCTTTAAAAGGAATTATTTCTTGAAGATAAAGGAGGTGGTGCTAAAAAGTTTTAAGAGCTTTTAATTTTAAAACTTATATAAATTACCCAAGTTAAACAGCACCAGACAATTATTTTTCAATAGATTTTTTCATCTCATTTTAATTATTGAATTAAATATTTTTTTTACTTTGATTTTAATTTGTATCTGTTCTATAATGAGTAGATTGTTTTATTTCAGACCATTCATAATTTCCATCAAGAATAATATTTTAAGATTCAGCTGCCTTTTTTAATTCTAGTATAATAATTTTATAATCTGGTTCTTATTTGAATTACAACTTTCTTATTGAACTATTTTATATATATAGAAATTTACTTATAAATTTTCTAAAACTCTGGAATTTGATCTTTAAAGATTTCGTTTTCTAATGATAATTTTAATTCTCCAACTTTTTATGTTCTTTCATCATCTGTTACATTTACCATATTCTACCAAGGTAACTACCTTATTTATAATTATTTTTTTACCCTCGTAGAAAGTAGAGTAAAATATACATTAGGGACTCTAAATCATCTTTTCGACCTAATTCATGACCTAAATGAGCTGCAATTGAAGCATATCTTGTAGTTCCTAAAAAAGACTTTTAATCTTTGAAAATACTATATCCTAATATAATAATTACATATGTCTTCCATTAGCATCTCTATATACTTTGCTAATTCCAAAATCTATAAGATATAACTTAGAAATTTCATTTCCTATTCCTAATATCATATTTTCAGGTTTCAAATCTCTATGTATTACTCCTTTTTAATGAGCTCTTTCTAAAAGATTCACAGCCTATATTCCAATAGTTAAAACTGATTTCAGATTGAATCTCTTAAGTTATTTGAAATGGAATGCCAAATCTTTACCAAGCAATTAAATTACTAAGATGTTATAACCAAGATCTTCTCCTGACCAATAATATTTAGGAAATCCCTCTATTCCATCTAGAATCTTTAAAATTTGAACTTCTCTTTCTAAAGATTTAACTTCTTCATTCTCTTCTTTCTCTACTTTTATAGCCACCTCCTATTTCGATAATAAGTCTTATCCTAAAAACACTACTCCAAATGAACCAGAAGAAAGCTTTTTTACTATTTAATACTAGTTGTTAAACACTTTATTTTTTTATTACTGCTGTGGGTTCATTTTCAATTAATTATAATTTCTTATAAAAAAAATATTTAAGAATGTCCTAATTTATAAAAGCAATAACTCCAAAGAAAACATTTATGGTTGAAAAAGGATTCTATTCAATTAATTTAGAAGATGGAACTATTGAAAAATTAGGACCTGAAAAGAAAAGTTATAAGTTACCCTCCTAATCTTAACATACATCTTCAAAAGTTTAAAAAGACTTACTTGCTGCATAAGGATAATAAAATTAAGGTTCTAATCATAGGGTATTCAATATTTTTACTATAAATAGTATAATTAATAAGTGAGAAAGGTTTAAGAAAATACTAGAAAACTTAATTCATAAAGGAATAATTGACTAATTAAAGTTTTAGAATTTAATTATTATTNATAAATTTTCTAAAACTCTGGAATTTGATCTTTAAAGATTTCGTTTTCTAATGATAATTTTAATTCTCCAACTTTTTATGTTCTTTCATCATCTGTTACATTTACCATATTCTACCAAGGTAACTACCTTATTTATAATTATTTTTTTACCCTCGTAGAAAGTAGAGTAAAATATACATTAGGGACTCTAAATCATCTTTTCGACCTAATTCATGACCTAAATGAGCTGCAATTGAAGCATATCTTGTAGTTCCTAAAAAAGACTTTTAATCTTTGAAAATACTATATCCTAATATAATAATTACATATGTCTTCCATTAGCATCTCTATATACTTTGCTAATTCCAAAATCTATAAGATATAACTTAGAAATTTCATTTCCTATTCCTAATATCATATTTTCAGGTTTCAAATCTCTATGTATTACTCCTTTTTAATGAGCTCTTTCTAAAAGATTCACAGCCTATATTCCAATAGTTAAAACTGATTTCAGATTGAATCTCTTAAGTTATTTGAAATGGAATGCCAAATCTTTACCAAGCAATTAAATTACTAAGATGTTATAACCAAGATCTTCTCCTGACCAATAATATTTAGGAAATCCCTCTATTCCATCTAGAATCTTTAAAATTTGAACTTCTCTTTCTAAAGATTTAACTTCTTCATTCTCTTCTTTCTCTACTTTTATAGCCACCTCCTATTTCGATAATAAGTCTTATCCTAAAAACACTACTCCAAATGAACCAGAAGAAAGCTTTTTTACTATTTAATACTAGTTGTTAAACACTTTATTTTTTTATTACTGCTGTGGGTTCATTTTCAATTAATTATAATTTCTTATAAAAAAAATATTTAAGAATGTCCTAATTTATAAAAGCAATAACTCCAAAGAAAACATTTATGGTTGAAAAAGGATTCTATTCAATTAATTTAGAAGATGGAACTATTGAAAAATTAGGACCTGAAAAGAAAAGTTATAAGTTACCCTCCTAATCTTAACATACATCTTCAAAAGTTTAAAAAGACTTACTTGCTGCATAAGGATAATAAAATTAAGGTTCTAATCATAGGGTATTCAATATTTTTACTATAAATAGTATAATTAATAAGTGAGAAAGGTTTAAGAAAATACTAGAAAACTTAATTCATAAAGGAATAATTGACTAATTAAAGTTTTAGAATTTAATTATTATTACAGATATAAATTATTCTTACTTTTTTTAAGTATTTAAAAATACTTCAAAATTCACCATAATGTACTGAAATTAACTTAATCTGTTTTCTTTTATTATTATTTATTTAAACCATAAAAATAAAAATGTATCTATACCTAGATTTCTTAAACAAAGAATATAATTTAAATATTTCAAATTCTTTCATTTAATTAATTAAAATACTTAAAATTATTTTATTTTATTATTTGATTATATATATCATTCAAATTTCTTAAAGATTTTCCTCTTTTTTTTCTTAAAATTAATCTTTTTCTACTTCTAAATTCTCTTAATCTTCAACCAATTATTTCTCAGTTATAACTTTGAAATATGTTCTCAAATCATTTTGAGTAATTAAAAAATATAGTAGATGTAATATTGGAGTCTCTTATTGAGTCTCAATTTATTTTCTACACCATGGATAAAGAAACATTTTCAAAATACTTTAAATTGGATCCAAAATAATGAAATAGATTCCAATACATATTGCATAAAATTACATCCAATTATCCAAATATTCTTACTCTTTTCCAAAAGCCTAAATAATTGTAATAATTACTCTATCTACTATGCTATAAAAAGATAAAGCCAATATACAAAGAGTAGCTATTGCTCCTGTTATAATTTATATTAATTTCCCTGAAAAGATTGCTTTAACGATTTTTACAACAAGTGCTGAAATTTCTGAAACTAAAATGATAATTCCATATTATTAAATGATATTGACTTCACTTAGCAAAACTCCAGAGACTGACAACATTACAATTAATTTTAGATAGATAGCTAGAAATCTGATCGGTCTTAAGACATAATCATCATAATACAAAAAAACTGATATTAATTCTTCCAGTTTCTTTAATAATAATAAAATCATTACAAATATTCCAATAAAAATGAATTTACAACTTAATTCTTGAATACCAATATCACTATTGCTATTAATAGGTTGAGACTCAGTCTAAGTATATGTATTACTAAATGTTTTTGATTCTGAAAGAAATGTTTTAGAATCTTCTTCTTATTAAGCCCTTCTTTTTTTCACTCTATAAGAAAAAATAATTTGAATTCTTTCTTTTTCCATTTCTTCTTCTTCCAATTTAATTTTATCTGCATTTGATTTGTCCATTAATACTCCAAGTATTGATAACAATAATAAACCTCCAGTTAATCCAATACAATATAAACCAAAAGTGTAGTCCATAAAGTTATCATAGCCTATAATAATTCAAATTATTTTGTACTGAATAGTTTAGGTTTTAGAAGTGCTATTTCTTCAACATAAAATGGTCTAATTAATGTAGTTTCACTAAAATATGGACAAATACACCAAATTTTGAATTAAAAAATTTTAGTTAGATATTCTACTTTTCTAGTACAATTAGAATCATCACTTCTCCATTTGGTTTTTTTCTTATTTTTAAATATAATAATAATTTTACTTGAGCACATTAGTATTGATTTAGAATACTTAAACTTGAGTTTGGAACAATAAAATCAACTGTAAATTCATTTAAATCAATTTCTTCTAATACATTTTATACAGTGTTATTAGAAATCTCATAAATAAGTGGTTAATAAAGAGGAAATGTTTAATCAAAAGCAAAAGTTCCTGTAAAGTTAAAGAAATCTTCGTCTATCATATAAGGATTGATTGTATATTTATGTACAACAATTAAATATTTATAAGTTGAATTTAGTTATGTCAACAATCTTTTATTTTCATTAAAATTGTATTATGATTTGAAATAATCATAAGTAAGTAATTAAAGTTTAATAGAAACAAAAGTAGTATTAAATTCTAAAGGTGATTCGTTAATTTTACAAAATTTTTGCAATGAATCTGTAATAGCAGTAAGTTAGGTAGATGTGAAATTAAATTGATTTCTAAAGTTAGTTAAGGTTTCTGATAGATTTATATTAGAAAAGCCAAATATTTCATCAACTGTAAATGGTTAGATGAATTTTATGACAGTATTATATTTGATGAGTTAATAATTGATAGTGGTACCATTTGCTTTTTCTTCTTCTTCTTTAGTATCCATTTCAAGAGCTAATTCTGTATGATTTAATCTCCATTTTTGGAGAGTTGTATTACTTAATAAATTATAGGTTTATTCAATTTGTTTTATATTCAATTTTTAACTAAGGACTGAATTGAATTGTTTCAATTATTCAATTAATATAAATTGAAAATAATCAATATCAATTAAACTGGTTAAATCACCATAATATTCTCTTTATTATGATAAGGCTAACGCAGCTAAAAGTTTTGTTTTGAACTAAAATGAAGTATCTAGAATAGATTATAATTTAGTTTAAATAAGATTTGATTTTTCTGTTTCATTTAATAAATACATTTGAAACATAGTTTGATCATAAAAACTAAGTATTTTATTTCTAGAATAGATAGCATCTAAATCGTTAATTACTTAAGATTTAAGTTTAGCATATAAGATTTTCATAGTAGGAGCAAGATCTGCGCAATTAAAGTTATTCTTCTAGAAATCAAAGTAGAAGGATAATAATTCTAGACTGGAAGCAATAACATCAGTTTTATTAGAGTGCTAAGTAACAGAGGTTTTAAAATCATTGACAGAAATGAGATAAGCCTTCCATAATTTGAATTAAGGTGAATTTCCAATAATCATCGTAACATTACTAACAGCACCTCTTGAATCTTTAATTTAAGCCATTAGTACAATATATGAAGTAGTATTAAGATTAGAATCGAATCCTGAAGGTAATCTACATGAGAAAGTATTAGAAAATTAATAATCAGTTAAGATGATTTGATTTAAATGAGATGATTACATTAAATCTTATAAGAAATTAGATTAGGATGTATATAAACTTAATCTATATTAAAGAGGTAGATCTTAATCCTCTGCACCTTCTATTACAATATTGTAGATAGTTTCAATAGCTACTCCATTAGAAGTAGATATTGTAATTTAAGCATTTTGAGGAGGAAGATTAAACATAATAGGTAAAATAGCCATTTAGTAAAATGTCTATGATTATTGAATTATTTATATTGTACATGTTTATACAGATAATGTACTTGGTAAATAATCAATAAGCTTTAAAGTTTTTTAAGGATAATTTAGAGTTTATTTAGAAATTTCATAATTATCATACAACACTATAATAGTGTAATTGTAATAAGCAATCAGATTGTAATTGGGAATAAAAGTAAATGTTATAGGTTATTGAATATCAATATTTTTAGTTTATGCTACTATAGGAAATTCAGCTATTAATTCCTCAACTGATTTAAATGAACAAATCACATTACTAACATATTTATAATATCTTCTAATCAAATCTTTATAAGCTGTAACTGAAACTTAATATTGCTGTCCAATTTTAAATATTTCCCCTTCCAAAGATATACTAGTAACATTCTCTTCAAAAACTACGTCACTTCCATCATTTAATTAACATGATTTATTAGTGGCTACTTAAATACATTCCCATAACAATCCAATAGATGAATCACTATTATAAGATGATCCTTCATCTATTCCATCCCAATATTATGCTTCTAAAGTTAAAGATTATCCTTCAGAAATAAAACGGTCTCCTCCTAATATTATTACAGAAACTCCTACATAATCTATATCTATTGTAAAATTAAGATATGTAAAAATATTTATTTGTTTGTAAAAATGAATAACTTCTTCTTCTTCTTCTTCTTCTCCTAATGTACCTTCATCTGTTCCTTCATCTGTATTAGTATTTCCTTCATCTGTATTAGTATTTCCTTCATCTGTATTTGTAGTTCCTTCATCTGTATTTGTAGTTCCTTCATCTGTATTTGTAGTTCCTTCATCTGTATTTGTAGTTCCTTCATCTGTATTTGTAGTTCCTTCATCTGTATTTGTAGTTCCTTCATCTGTATTTGTAGTTCCTTCATCTGTATTTGTAGTTCCTTCATCTGTATTTGTAGTTCCTTCATCTGTATTTGTAGTTCCTTCATCTGTATTTGTAGTTCCTTCATCTGTATTTGTAGTTCCTTCATCTGTATTTGTAGTTCCTTCATCTGTATTTGTAGTTCCTTCATCTGTATTTGTAGTTCCTTCATCTGTATTTGTAGTTCCTTCATCTGTATTTGTAGTTCCTTCATCTGTATTTGTAGTTCCTTCATCTGTATTTGTAGTTCCTTCATCTGTATTTGTAGTTCCTTCATCTGTATTTGTAGTTCCTTCATCTGTATTTGTAGTTCCTTCATCTGTATTTGTAGTTCCTTCATCTGTATTTGTAGTTCCTTCATCTGTATTTGTAGTTCCTTCATCTGTATTTGTAGTTCCTTCATCTGTATTTGTAGTTCCTTCATCTGTATTTGTAGTTCCTTCATCTGTATTTGTAGTTCCTTCATCTGTATTTGTAGTTCCTTCATCTGTATTTGTAGTTCCTTCATCTGTATTTGTAGTTCCTTCATCTGTATTTGTAGTTCCTTCATCTGTATTTGTAGTTCCTTCATCTGTATTTGTAGTTCCTTCATCTGTATTTGTAGTTCCTTCATCTGTATTTGTAGTTCCTTCATCTGTATTTGTAGTTCCTTCATCTGTATTTGTAGTTCCTTCATCTGTATTTGTAGTTCCTTCATCTGTATTTGTAGTTCCTTCATCTGTATTTGTAGTTCCTTCATCTGTATTTGTAGTTCCTTCATCTGTGTTTGTAGTTCCTTCATCTGTATTTGTAGTTCCTTCATCTGTGTTTGTAGTTCCTTCATCTGTGTTTGTAGTTCCTTCATCTACTTATTCTTCTGGTATTTATTCTTCAAATATTTCTATTATATCTTAATACATTAATTAAGCTTATATAATATAACTAGTATCTGGATATCCTTCTTTTGGTTACATTTTAAAGTAATGCTATTTATTTAATATTGATTCACTTATTTGATCTTCTATTAAAGGCTTATTTTCTACTGGATTAGATTCAAGTTGTATCCAAAATAATGTTAGATTATTAGATTCTTCTACAATCTTTGTTGATTAACAAATCTAATAAGATACTGTTACAGGAATTATTAAAGATTATTTATAATAATGATTAAAATGAGTTATATCAGCTTAAATGATTGGTTAAACTAAACCTAAAGTTTATAATTTGAAACTTTATGAACCTATTTTTGTTGCAAATGATAACCCTGTTGCTTCAAAAGTATAATTTGTAAAATTTTAGAATTATTTTGAATTAAAAGTAATAGTATCTAAATTATTTTAATTAGCTTCCTTTAATACAACATTGATACTATCAATTACTGTTTAATTTGCATCACTTTCTATTAATTTCCAGTCAATCTTTGATAATTATCGTTTTCCTGCATATTTTATATTAGATACACTAAGAGTAACTGATTTACAAATAAAAACAGGAAATAATGGTCCATCAATTGTAAATTAAGGTGAATAGATTTCAATGGTAGGAAATTAAAGCATATTAAGAACATATTTTTTAATAGGTATTTTACAACTAGCTTTAACAAATACTTTTTCTATTAATTAAATTTCTTCCATTAAATTAATTTATGATTGAATTCCAAATTCTATGTTAATATTAGTACCATTATAATAACATTTAGGACCTAATCCAAATCTGGATAATTAAGTACTATCAATTATTTTAATACATAAATCCTATGGAGCATAAGAAGAATAATCTAAAGTAACAAAAGTAGTATTTTCTTTTACAAAGAATACACTTAATGATTCTGTTGTTTCATTTAATGTCACTAATACTTCAGCAGTATCACATGTCTCACAATATTAACTTTTAGCAATAGCAATTCCATCTGTTGGGCAAACACATTATTTAATACCATTGATTACTCTATTTCCTAAACAAGTAATACATCCTAATACATCGCACTAATCACAAGGCTCCTAACAGTCTATATATTGATAATTATTGTACTCTTGCAAATCAAATCTGTTCCTACTTCATAAAATTGATCATTGCATAAACATGATTTATCAGAATTACGATTAGCTCCCTTACATTATGTACATTTAGTAGCAGACTATTCACAAGTTTCACATCTCCAATCACATTAAACACACAGGGCTACTCCATTATCATAATAACCATTTTAACATGGACACTTATTTATAGGATCATCATATCTATTAACATTAATAGGACATGTCAGACATTAATCAGCATCTTCACAAGTTTAACAATTCCATTTACATGGTTAACATGAATATTCTGAATCTAAATATTGATTAATTGCACAATTCAAACATTATTAAGCAGGGAGTAAAGAATTATCTTTGCAAATTAAACAATCTACAGGAGATGATTTACATTAAGAACAACCATATGTTTAGCAATTAATTCCAATTCCTATTATTTATATTTATAAAAAATCTATTATTGTATCATCATCTGTAATAGCAAATAAATTATATTGATTAATTTGTGAATTTAATTCACTATGAACTGCAATATTTTTAATTTCAGAATTTACATATCCTAGAACTGAGATACCATAGAAATGGTTAATTTATGGATTTTTAAAAGAGTACATTGTTGTATTTTATTTTTAAGCTCCTGGTTAAGTAATCCATAATACATGAGATTAGGAATTAAATTATGAGATCAAGGTTTCAAATTCTTCAGATATCAGAATGAAACTATAATAAATCTTGCTAATTTATATATCTCCTTTGATTTGAAAGTCTACAAGTATATATTTGTTTATATTATCAACTGAGTAACTTTAAGAAACAGTAACATTATTAGTGCCTGATACAAATTACATCCCATTAAAATATGGTATAACTTTAGGATAATGTAATTTGATATTCCATTCATTTAATAATATTTAGACTTGATGAAGTCTATTTCCGCTTCCAATGGCAAAAGAATTGGTAGTATCATATTCTTCCTACATCAAAACGAATAAATCAGATTAGAGAGTAGCAAAATAATTTATAGCAAGATTTTCAATAGTAGTTTGATCAAAAGCTTCAACAGAGAGTACAAATGTTTCTTAAGTAACTTGAGTGGCTAATAATTTAAATGAATTTCCTTTGGTGATTTTAATTTCTTTAATAGCTACAATAACAGAAGGGATACTAGAGAAAGTTTACTTAAAAAAGATTTGTAATTCGTCTTTTCTTTGATTGATTCCGCTTTTAACATAATTTAAGATTGCTTAATAAGTACCAATTTCAGTGAATTAAACTTCATTAAATTCTTTACATTTTAATTATAATCCATTTCCAATATATCCATTATTTGGACAACTACAAACTCCGCTATTGAGTTATAAGTTGTTAATACAAAGTGTACAAATAGTAGGTGTTAGAATATTACAAGTTTTACATTTAAAATCGCATTAAGGTAGACAAATCTTTTTATCAGCATCTGCTAGACCATTTTGATTGGTACAATCAGAACTAGTTATACATTTATTTTGGAATAGAAAATAACCATCTGAACATAATAAACAATTATATTAGAATACTTTTGGAGCGGATAATAAACATGTATTATCTCCAGCTTCTTTACTTTTATGACTATATACTCTTGCTCCTTAATGAAATTAAAGATTGACAATTTTTAAAGTCTTTCCTGAAGCTATCGAATCTCTTTTACCAAATGTAAGAACATCACTATCTTGAGCAGCATTATAAATAGGAACAGTTAAATCAAAATATTATGGATCTTCATTATTTTTATAAATTTTAGCTTTAGTTTAAATTCCATCTTCATAGGATATTTTATCATAATTAAAGATAAGTACAAAATGGTTCCATTAATTTACATTAAATTAAACATCTATTTAAGAATTAAAGTTTTCTCTTATCACTGTAAAGAAATAATAATTTCCTATAGCATAATATGTGATATCCAATTCAAACATAATTACACTATCAACCATTCTTTGTAATATTGCGAAATTAATACCAGCATCTACTTTTAACCAGAAAGATATAAAGAATCTATTATATAAGAATCTTTTAAGAGGTAAATTAATAGATATAGGTTATCCAATTGTAAATGCTTAATCTGTCCAATCTACAGTTATATCATGTTGAATATCTAATTCTTAACCACTATAATCATATAGTTAATTTCCACTCATCTAAGTTAATGGATAATTCAAATATATTCCAGATTTATCATAACCATACATCAAAGCATCTAAATTGTAATCACTCACCATTAGTACATCCAGATAATATTAAAATCCCGATACACTTCCACACCATGACCTACTCTTCATTGTATCATTTCTATATGGTCCATTCTAAGCAATATATAATTTTAATTTCTCTCTTTTTAAAAATGGCTATGGCAATGTTTCATTTGTACAATATTTCAATTAACTTGGACATGAATATGTACCATTTATAATCACTGTTTTATCTGCTTCAAACACTCCTAATGAATATTTCAAAAATAAAAAATCATAAGAAACGTAAACAAATTACCATTTATCATCCATTAAATCTTATGTATTTATATTTATTGATGGACCTTATTTTAATATCTAATCTTGTTAAAATAACTCTAATGTTGAATTTATACCATATTTCTTTAATCCAAAAGATATTATTCTGAAATTAAAAGAATTATCATTATCACTCAAAAAGAATAGATTACTTACATTATACAGAAGCTCCTACTTTGAAGTATCAAAAAATAGCCAAAATCCAAACCCTATCGATAATGCTTCATCTAATTTACTACCTCCTAGGTCCTAACATTTATGACTAAACTACCTTATAATCATATATGTATTAACTTTTTCTTGTAAAATCACATGTTCCTTTCACTGTTTCAGTAAATAAATAATTCCCTTTATGATAAGAACCTATACTCTATTAAACCCATAATAATAGATAAAGCAAATTCATAGATTCTAAATTTATAATATATATATTATTAGTATAAAATATTATTTATTAACTAATTACAAAAGCATCTAGTTATTAATCAATTTTTATTAGTCAAACCTTTTTAATATTCAAATCTTAATTTAACTAAATAAATTTTCTTTATAGCTCTTCACTTTACTTTAAATCTCTCATTGAAATTCTCTCAAAGATTTTCGCTATTTTTATTATCTCTCTTTCTCTCTACATATTTTATACTATTCTCCAATTTTTTATAAATAATGGTAATAGTTATTTCATTTATTATTTTCTCTCATTTATAATTAGAAGAAATAAATAACTCTATTTCTTCCACATTTCATGAATCTATTTCCTAACATTAAAGTATATTAACTATTTAAACCTAACTTTTTATTGATTTTGTTTTGTTAAAATATATCAAATTGCCATTATTATAAACTTTTAATGTTTTTATTGAATTAATATCATCAACTTCAAAATTTTTATCCATCAATTAATATTAAATTTTTATTTATTTAATTTTATTCTAAATTATCTTAGAATTCATTTCTATTTCAGTATTAGAGTATACTCTCGAGGTTAGAGATGTTTACTATTTTCTTCTGAATTTTATCTTAAGTTTATTGCAAATGTTTAAAAATAAACCGTCAAAAGTATTTAATTATAGAATGCAAATAATGATAAATATGCAAGAATAGCCAAAAATAAAAAAAATAATAATACAATTTTCCAATTTACTAGATTTAAATTCTAATCATTTATCAAATTTGAAAAGGATTCATAAAAAAAGATTATTTCTCTATTTTTTAAATTTAACCAAAATTAAATAAAATTACATTAATGGATTAATAAATTTAATCGACAATCTTTAAAGTAAGGAGATTACTTAAAAGATTATAAGTATTTTTCTAAAAATTTGATTTAAATTCTATTAATAAATAGATAATAACAATTATATCTGAAATAAAAACTTTTTTTATTAATTTAAGCACTAATTTAAGAATCATTTAGAAGCTGATCGTAAAAAATTTTAAATTTCTGTAAAAAATATGAAAAGTCAGAACTTGGAATATTTAAATATTTAAAAATATTCAAAATAAGAATAGTTCAAAATTTAAAAAATAAATTCTTCATATTCGATTTTCCTAGTCAGATTTAAAATTCACTAAAGATAATGTTATTCGAAAAAATATCACTGATTAATCCATTATAAAATTTAGAATAATTTGAATTTAAAAGAATGAATGATACAGGTCTTTATTAAAATTAGAAAAAATTTGGAGAAAATTATTTTGAAAACTAGTTATCATAATAATTTAGTGTTTAATAATTTTTGAATATAATTTAGTTTCTAATAGATATTATTTATTCATTAAAAATATAGAGATTCTTTTTTTATAAACGAATTAGAAAATCAATAAAGCTATAGGAATTTATTTTGCTAAATGTAGAATCTAAATTGAGAATCAATTCTAATTTTTTGATATAATGTTAATTTACTTAGTTTTTTAATAAATTATTATTTAAAATTAATTAAGTTGTTATGGAACTTATTATTATAAAATTTTTATGATTAAATATTTATATTATGTAATTGTGGAAGAAGATATTATAAAATTTTAGTTAATTTAACTATGTTTTTGAATGATGTATAAATTTCAATTTTATTAGTTAAGTATGAAGCATAATTGAATTGAATGACGCATTAATTACTGTGCATTAAGAAATGATTATAATTTAGAAAATGATTCATTATAAAAATGAGTCAAAGATTAGAGTTGCTCTAAAAGTAGATTCCTACCTTCTAATATACAGTTGATGGAGGAATTTTAACTAAGGAAGAAAGATAATTTTATGAGGAAAACGGTTTCTTAGTTGTCAGATAAATGTTCTCTCCTGAAGAAATCAAAGGGTGGAGTTAAAGATTCAAAGATTATGCAGATGGATAACTAGAACGCAAATATGGAATGTAAGTAGTAAGAGATATTTCATTGGTGAAAAGAGGTGGTGGAAAATAATGGGGAGAAGAAGCTATAACAAAAATATAGGATTGGTAAGAAGATGAAGTACTATTCAAATTTTGTTAAAATCAAAAAGTTATCTAATATCTTAAAAGCTTTTGTGGACCTGATATTAAATCTGTTCACACAATGTTCATTAACAAACCACCTAATATGGGAAAGACTTCAAGACACCCAATTCATTAGGATTAAGTATATTTTCCATTTGGTCCGGCAGATAGAATTGCAGCTGGTTGGGCTGCCCTTGAGGATGCTAATCGAGAAAATGGATGTTTAGTAGTTTATCCTGGTACTCACAAAGGTAATTTTAGTTCTGTATCATTAGTTGGTCCTGTTGAACATTGTTATCCTGATTGGAAAGAAGGTGTTAATAAGGCTTATTGGGGTGTTAAAGATATGCCTCCTGAATCTGCCCCAAAAATTCACTTAGAAATGAAAGCAGGAGATATTGTATTCTTCCATCCATATCTCTTTCATGGTTCAGGAGAAAATAGAGTATATTTTAAAAAATAAACTTAAGTCAAACAGTTTTAGAAAGTCTATTTGTTGTCACTTTGCCTCTGCAAATTGTCAATACCATGATATTAAAGGAACTTTTCATGAAAATTTGGCAAATGATATTCTGGCGTATGCATCAAAGAAATTTGGCCATGCTATCAACTATTTAGATATTTGGAGATTTAAATGCAGATTAGTATAAGGTAAACCTGATCCACTAGGATTATGATAAAACTATTATAATCCAATATATATATATAATTTAAAATTTCATTTTTTTAATTATTCATACAAAAATGATTATCAGATTTATGTATGGTAATTAACTTAAAGCATTAAAAATGACTATTGAATAATTTAAAAAATTCAAAGATATGAGTCATGCTTAGGCCAGATAATAATAATAGTTTCCAATTATTTATTCACAATTAATTGAGAATCTAAAAATGTAATAATTTACAGAAAAAAAATTAGTTAACATAAGTGAAAGAATTGAAAAAAAAGTACTTTATTATTTAACATCTGATGAATAGGATTAAGTTTATAAATTATTTTCATTAATATACTCCAATAATTTAGATTTATTAAACACTAAATAATTAGGAATTATTATTAAGTATTAAGAACAATTAAATAATATAATTGAAAAAGCTTTATAGCGTCCTCTTACCTAAGAAGATTTATATGAATTGTTATCATCCATCAATTATCGAAATTGTTGGTCACAAGTTAATTAAAATAATATAGATCGAATTAAAACCTCTATAGAGTAAATTAATTAATCAGAAAATGAACTTGATTATTATTTATTCAATCAATTATTAATTGCTTCTGATTCAATTAATCTTGATAATTACATTAGAAAAACATTTAAATCTCATAAAGTTCAAAAAATTTTCAATAAAAATGTTCCTGCCTAGATTATTCATCTCAACATCATTATAAAAATACTTGGAGATTAATATTTACCGTCAACATTATGGAAATTATATTAAAACGATTTTTTAGAATTAGAATTAACAACTTTATAATAATAATAATTCGTTTATGATCATTTGAAACGTTATTATTAATTAACAAATGACACAGATAAAAAATTGATTCATTAATATATAAGTAAAGATAGATAATCAAATATTTATATTAATTCAATTTTAGGAGATATTCAAATAAATTTAGAAAATTTAAATGAACTAAAAATTGAAACTCTTTTAAAAAATTGTAGTTTAGATGACTTTATTACTTTAAATAGATAAATAGTTAGAATAAATATCAATTAATCGAATGATTCATTTATTCATAATTACTTAAGTACAAAAATCATTTAAAACTATAGGTCTTCTGATGGAGGAATTAAATTATTTTTAAGAAGAGACAATTTTTTCTTAAACAGGAAAATTGGATCAATATATTAGACTTTTAGCTTCAATTGATGGATTTAAAGAGTTAAAATTACAAAAAAAATAGATAAATCATATTGATGAAATATATAAAATTATAGAAAAATCAGTATTTTAATATATTTGCAAAAATCATTATGAACTTGATTTAGATGGAACATAAGATCCATTTGCAATAGAACTTCTCAAGTCTTAAAAATAAAAATCAGGTAAATGGAAAGAAGAAGAAAATTAAGTAACGATTATAATATCTGAAATTGATTCTTAAAATTTACACTAAATTTATTAAATAGGAGATTTCTTTAATAAGAATTAACAAGGAAGAATATATTTTCATTATTGTATTGTGAAATAATTAGTGGTTAATTTTTAAAAACTTGAATTTATAAAATAATGTGATATTCTTTATTATTTATCAAGAATTGATAAAATTTTCATGATTGATTCATTTGAATATAAAATAGATTATAGCCAATTTCAAAATTTAAATAAGGAAGAACTTGTTAAGTGTGCAATTCAGTTATTTTATTATAATCTGATATCATTTAATGTAGACAAAGCTATAACTAGTAAATTAGTGGATATATTACATCAAAACCTGGGTCAAATAGAAGAATTGAATAAAGAATTGTAAATAGCCTTCTATTAAGCATACGAGTATTTTTTACTTTAATAAATAGGTTAATGCAAATAGAATTTCCTTCAATCTAAGCGTAAAGTTTGCCAGAAAGATATAAATAAGTATTTGAGGATTATTGGCTGTATTTATAAAAAGAAACAGAAGTAATGGTTTCAGATACTAAAAAATTTTTGGATAAAGAAGGATATCATTATACATATATGAAATAGATCTTGATATGGAAATTCTTATATGTGTTTGAAGAAAATTAAACAGTTGTTATTTGTTTATCTGACAGATTTTATTTGGGAAAAACTAATTTAAATTTAATAGAATTAGGAATTTTGAAGCGAGTTTTAAGATGTATTAAATTAATTGATTTTTAAGTACATGAATATAAATTGAGAATTTTGGATAAACATGAATATGAAAAATTAAGTACTAGACATGAAAAAAATGATTATATTTATGAGAAGTTAAAGTACCTAAGTCGTGAACCAAAACAACCTAAGAAACCATATTTTAATATTTGATAATATAATTTAGAGTGTTAACTTAATTCCTATTTAAAAAATGTCTAATAATATAAAATTATATTTGAATAAAGAATATTAATTGTATTATATAAAATATAAAACATGTAATTGATGAAAATATTAAGATTGGGGATTTCAAAAGGTCTAAATTTTGAGCTAATTTGTTTCTTACCTTATGGGCTTTTGATTGGAAAGGATAAAAAGTTAGCATTAGCATTTTGGGCTTTATTAATATTTGAGTTCTGCATTTGAGATATAAACATAAAATTATTAGAATTATCATATTTTAAATAATTTTTATACATATATATATTAATATAAAATATGATTGAATAGATTAAGGGTATAAATATAGCAGTGGAAGGATGTTTTCATGGAAATTTTGATGAAATTTTTGGTACTATAAGAGAAATTGAAAAATAAAAAAAAATAAAAATTGATTTGCTTTTAGTATGTGGAGATGTATAAACTCATAGAAATAAACATGATATGTTTAATATGGCATGTCCTGTAAAATATCTGTAAATGGGAACATTTTATAAATATTATGAAGGAAAAGAAAGAGCTCCTTGTTTAACAATATTTATTGGTGGTAATCATGAAGCTTCTAACTATTTGAGAGAAATGTAAATATATATTTTATATAAAATAAGGTATTTTGGAGGATGGATAGCTCCAAATATTTATTACCTTGGAGATTCAAATATCATTTAAATTAAAAAAGGAAATACTACGTTGAAATTAGGAGGAACTTCAGGAATATTTAAAATTTTCGATTTTAATAATCCTAAATTAGAACAATTTCCATTTAAGAGTGAATAATTGCGTTCTGTATATCATTCAAAATAAATTGATCTTTATAAATTAAGCCTTTATGAAGGGGAAGTAAATATCTTTTTATCTCATGATTGGCCTTAATGTAAAATTTATAATAAATTATAGAAATACACTAATATGGATCAACTAAAGAGCTATTAAAAAAGAAATAAAATTTTGAACCAGATATAAAATCAGGGAGACTTGGAAGTCAACCTCACAAATTTACATTAGAGAGATTATAACCAAATTTTTGGTTTGCTGCACATATGCATGTTAAATTTGAAGCATTTGTGAAACATAAAAGTGGAAAACAAACAAAGTATTGAAATTATATAATACTAAAGGTTTTTAGCATTAGATAAATGCCTTCCAGGAAGAGACTTTTTATAAGTGTTTACATATACTAATGAATAGAAAGACTTATATGATTAATTTGCTTATAATGATGAACCTATCGAATTATTTTATGATCCTGAATGGTTATCAATTGTATAAACTACATATAAATTATTAACATTATGGGATAAAATGCCTAAATTATTTGAATATAATAGTGCATTGAAAGAGTATAAATAAAAAGTATTTTAAGGTTGTAGATTATCAAAAAAGATAAATTTGAAGAATTCCTTAATGAAAAACATGTAAGAATGAAAATTTTTGGAAATCATAAAATTAAAATACCTAATAATTTTGAAATAACTTCACCCCCTTATGATGAGTAAGATACCACAAATAGATTGATTCCACCAAAAAGAGTTCCTTTAAATAATTAAATGAAGGATTATCTTAAATTATTTAATGAATCAGGATAAGAATTAAATGGTTTAATATTTTATGAGCCAGATTAACCTAGAATTATTGGAGAATTCGTACCTCAAGATTTTCTATAGAAGTAAATCGAATTAGAAAATCAAAAAGACATTTTACAATAGCAAACTCTATAACAATAATAATAAGATGAACCTTCTTCCCCTAAAGATGATGAATTAAATATTTAAGACTTTCCATTTTTATAATGAATTTTAATATAATAATAACTAAATTTAGTGAATCAAGTAAAATATAATATATAATTTAAAATTTTGTGTTTTATTGCGTATTAAATTAACTATATATAGTTATCGTTTAAATAAATTTCAATTAATAAATTACTTATGATTTCATTATTAGAATTAGCTGAGCCTAAAGCTGCAAGATCCCATTCTCAATACAAACTAAATTTAATAGATTTCGATGACTTTGCCTACAACTTAAATAAAACCATCCATAACTTTTAAAAATAACAAGCTGGAAAAAATTATGATAAATTGTCTTAATTTAGAAAATCAAAGAGTGTCTTAAAAAATTAGCCTTAAAAAACTAACTAATCAGTTTACAAAACCTTTAGTAGAAATGCTCCAGGGTTTGATGAAAATGAAACTAAAGAATTACTGGAGCATATAATTCAGTTAGAATACCTATTTGTCCAATATAATAAATACTTTCCAGATCATAGTAACCCTCTCTTTTTAAATAATTATCTAAACTGTTTAAGTTTAAACAAATAAAGTATGAGATTTAAATATTTAATAGAATTTTTTGATAACTACAATCAAACTATTTCTGAAACTTTTTAAATGTCAATTCTAAGAAACTCTCAATAAAGAATCGTAGATGATAAAACCGATGAAAACATGATCAAATTCTTCGTCAATGAAATAAATAGAAGAAATAAATATGATAAAAAAATAGATCTAATTAGAAGTGATTAAACTAAATTTTCTAAACTGAGCCAAAATTATGAGCTACATAGGAAAACTAATTAATTGTAGCAAACTAAATCAAATATATTAGTATCATCTATGAAACTAGTATTTTTAAATGTATTATTTAATTCTATTAAATAGGACTAAAATGAAAAAATTAATGTTAGATTTCCTTTAATCGACAAAAATAAATAATTATATGTTGATATGGAAAAACTTATTAATTAAGGAGATGTTAATGATTTATTTAAATAATGGAGTCAATATATAAATATAGGATCCTCTCACTCTGAAATAATTTTACTAATCTCAATAGTTTAGGATATTATTTAAGAGGATAGTTGGATATTAAAATAAATTATGTAATAAATTTCTGGATAATATGTATTAAAGTTAGAAAGGATTATTTTATAAATTGGTGCTTTAAATTAGTTTTGTTCCAATTGCTTATAAGCAATGGACAATAGTCATAGTTAAATTTCAGAACTTATACAGATTAAAATTTAAAATTTAATACCTTCGTTTATGATGAGAAAGAGTATTAAAATAGAAAAACATATCATGATAATGTAAAATTCATAGAATGAATTATCTAAAGCAGATAATAGAAATTCATTAGAGAATTAGTTATTAGAATTAAACAATTTAAAAATGTGTTTGATTCCTTAAGGATTGTGTAGTTAATTATGTTTCATTCATAGATATTGTAATGAAAATATAAAGGGTGATAATGAAAGAATTTCTGAATCCTTCTAATTCGAGTAACAGCAAGAATTAGATTAAATTCCTTTAAAAGAAAAAAATGAATTTATTCGACATTAATCAAGGAAACCTAGTTTGGTTGATGGCTATTTGGATGAATAGCCTATTTATCCATTCCTTGAATAGAAATTTTCTGAAATGAAATTTACTTCAACTATTTTTATGGATAATGTAGATAGAACTGAATGGAAACAGATTTTTGAGAGTATTGAAGAATAGAAAAAAGAGTTAAAGGACTTTAGAAGATCAAAATCTAAGTCTTCAAATATTTCCTTTTAACTTAACTAAAATGATGAAAACTTTATGAGGTAAATGAAGAACTTCTTATAAAAACAATAAGCAAAAATAAAATGATTTTATCCTATTTACTTGAATAATTAAATTTATATTTAAAATAATTTTTCTTCTCAATATGACTTTCAAATTAATAGTTATTTGGAAGCCTTATTAAAATTTTTTAAGATATTAATTGAATATATTAAATTTTAATAATAATAAAAATGAATTATTTATATTAATAAAACTTCCAGTTTATTATAATATAAAAATTAACTCTATTTCAGTTATTTCATTTGATTAATAGCCATATTAACTTAATTCTTCTAGATAGCCAAAAAGCCAAATGAAATTACGATTGATGAATATGATGAATTTCGAAAACCTCCTATATTGGAAATATGCCTAAATCATTAGTAATATAGTGTGCTACATAAATTGATATAGCCAATGATAAAGTTGATTTAAATAAAAAAATTTATGTCCTTTTGTGTATAACCTGTTTAGATTTCAGTTTTGATGGACCTGGGATTACATTTTATTTTGATTTTTTAATGTTCAGTTCAATATTTATTTCCACATTTATCTAATAAATTTTTATTTTATTAGAATAATTTGTGAAATATATGATTTTGATAGCATATTCTTTGGGAGATAGTAGAAGAGGAAATTGTTGAAAATTTTGATAGCAAATTTGCAAAATCAAATCAAGACAATAATGATCCATATACCTTTACCTCCTAGATTACCTAACAAAGTTAATTTTAGTCAAATTTTAGATTAGTTGGCAAATTAGTTCAATTGAGAATTTTCAAACTAGTGGAGTCGCTATCATATCGTATAATACTGAAGATGAAGCTAATGCTGTTTGCCGATTTTTTAAAGCTATTAGACTACATCTAAGAATATACTTGGAAATTACTTTGTTAGAATAATACAAAAGAAAATTTGTAACAAATTTGGCAACAATTTTGTTATTAGAAATTTGTTTTGGAATATTATTTGGTTTATCTTATAAAGGTTATTACTTTTGTATTAATTTCAATTATTAATAATATTTTGACTATTATTATCAGAAAATTTGCTGAATTAGAAGGTTTATTAGTAACTATTTATTGGTTTGAGTCAGTTTTATAACTCCAATAGTAAGTGATATGGCAGAAGAGATGATAGACCTTTTTGGAGAATTCAGACATTTGTTATATGCAGCATAAAAATTAATAAGAATAGATTGGCTTTCTAATTTTGGAATAAAGATTAAAATCAAACAATATTTGGTACAATTTTCAATATCTATATGAAATTTCTTTCGATACTTTATTTGAAATTTTATGGAAATCTGAAGATGTTTCAATTAAAGCACTTTATAAAAAAAATGCTTCAAGTTATGATAAAAGAAACCCTATTACAGCTAAGAAATCTAATGAAAAATTTGTAAAAAATATAAATGCAGCACCTTAATAATACTAGGGAGATAGAAGAGACAATATTGTTCCACAAAATTTAGGATAGAAGTAATAAGATAAAAAGATGAAAATGAAGAATAAATATAATAAGGAAGATTGAGACATTATTATTATTATTTTTATAAAAAATGAATTAATAATTTTTATAAAAGAATGAATCAATCTTCTATTATTTTGGAAGATAATAAAGATCATTCAGCTTAATAAGAAGAAGAAGAGCGGATGTTAACAGCAAAAGCATGTGATTTAAAGAAAGCATTAATTTATAGAAAGTTTCAACAAAATGAAAGAGAGGAAGAGTTAGAAGATATAAATTAGCTATTTGATGAAAGGTAGTTAAACATTTTGAATGATCTTGCTAATGACAATGGTCATTATGAAGAATAGAATTAAATTACTTCATTAAGGTCAGAAGTAAATAAAAAATTGTAAACCGTAATGGAACATGGTTTAAAAAGACATACAATTTATATAGTGAAAAAACCAAAAGAAAAAAAAATAAAATTTAATATATAAGTATTAAAACCAGAAGACAGATTTAGAATAACGTGGGATATGTTCACTATGTTGCTTATTTTTTTTGCTATTTTAATTTTACCATTAGATATTAGTTTTACAATTGAATCAGAATTTTTTGATTACTTTAATTATGCCTCTATAGCTATATTTAGTTTAGATATTCTCATTAATTTTAATACTTCATATTAGCTTAAGGGTTAGTACATAATTGATCGCAAACTTATCGCCAAAAATTATTTAATGGCTTGGTTTTGGATAGATTTGAGTATTAAATTAATTAATCTTAGTTTCGACTTTTCCTTTTGATATTATCATTAATGCCTCAACAGCAGAAATAATATAATCTGATGAAATTGACGAAACATAATAATTAAATGGTTAGAATTAACCAAATTAACAATAATTTGCTAATTCATTTAAATTATTCAGAATTTTAAAATTTTTTAGATTTATAAAAGTTGTAAGATTACTTAGGGTATTAAAATTAAAAAAAATATTCTCTAAATTTGAAGATTATGTTGATTTTTTAAATTCTATGGTATCACTTTATAAGGTGTTAAAATTAACATTTATAATGCTTTTTGTAGCACATTGGTTAGCTTGTATATGGCATTTCATAGCTGATTAGGAAAACTCCTCTGACAGTGACAGTTGGTTGACAGCTTAAGGTTTGTAAGATAGTGAATGGTATGTTAAGTATATAGCATCAGTTTATTGGGCAACAGCTACTATGACTACAGTAGGTTATGGAGATATCACTCCAGTAACATCAGTAGAAAAGATATTTGGAATAGTTGTTATGTTATTAGCTTGCTGTATTTTTGCTTATATTATGAACAGTATTGGTGGAATATTTGTTTCTATGGATTACAATGAAAAGTTGATTAGATAAAAAATGGGTTAAGCTAATCAATTTTTAAAATCTAATGATATTCCTAAAGATTTATAAGCCAGAGTAAGAAAATATCTTGAATATAAATATGAAAAAGAATCCACTTAAGTAAATGAAAAAGAGGCTTTGGATGTATTATCATACTCTTTAAGAGTTGAAGTACTAGCTGCTGTCAATACAGATTTGATCAATAATTCAAAGGTTTTCAAATAAAATAAATTTGAAAGAGAACTGCTGTTACAATTACCTTTCGAATTAGAAGAATAAATCTTTGGTCCTGAAGAATGTATATTCTTAGAAGGGGATGATCCAATCGAATAAGAAAATGGATAGAATATAGAAGAGAGATGTTTATATTTTCTTAATTAAGGGTAGGTTATGCTTTGCATTTAAAAAACATTTACTTGGCTCAAAACCTTAGATAAAGGTGCTACATTTGGAGAACTAGGATTCTTTAGTAATAAATCAAGAAGTGCATCAGCATACACACTTGATTTTGTTTATGTTTAAAAATTGAAAAAAAAAAAATTCACTGAAATTTTGAAAAAATACTAAACGTAAAATCAATTTTTTCAAATGAACAAACATATTATTGAATTAAATGAAGACTATTCTCCTCTTGGTTTACCATGTTTTGGTTGTTAATAAATGAATCATTTTTCTTCTACTTGTCCAAAATTACATTTTGTAACTAAGTATGATAGAAAATAAGAATTAATTATTGAATTATAGCAAAAATAATATAAATTTACTAAGGAATTCAAAAGGCATGAAAAAATCAGATACAATTCAAGAGGTTGTTTTGCTCTTACCAATGAAGTTGCTAATGAAATTAAATAAGTTTATTCTGCACAGGAAGAGGGGGATGATGATCGATTAATTAAACTTTAATAGTAATTTAATATATTAATTTAGGCGAAACGAAGAAGAACCTACTTAAGAAGGTTTTGAAGTAATAGAGAATCAAAAAGAAGTTAAAAACCAACATTAAGATGAATTTGAAAGAATGTATATCATGACTGCGTTTTTTACTCAATTCAACATAGATGAAATTATGAAAAATTACAATGAAAGAGTAGAAAATATTCTCAATTTATAATAATAAGCTCAAGAACGAAGTATTAGAAGTCAATATCACTCAATTAAATCTAACTTTAAAAAATCAAAAATTAGATCTATGTCAGCTGAACGAGCCGTGTATTTTGAAAAACTAATTGAAAAATATGGAGGGCCCACTTAATTCTTAGAAAAACTAAATTAAGATAATTGAAAATTATATTATAAATGCAAAATCTCAAACAATTAGTATATATGAGATAAATGCCTTCAAATTTGATAGCATTTTCTTCAAAAGAAGGGAAAAGACTTTTCAAAGAAGCTTTAGAGTAGAATACAATGGAATGCTATTTTCCCCTAGCTGAGTAATTTATAACTTAATTGCATCCAACTACATGTGGATCAACAACACTTGTCATGGTTTTAAATGCACTTAAAATTGATCCAGGAGTTTAATGGAAGGGGTATTAAAATAATGTAATAATAGAATTTGGAAATGGTACACAGAAGAGAATTTACATGGTTTAAAAAAAGAACATTTAGAAAATGGTATAGACTTAGATGCATTTTCACATATTTCTAAGCACAATAAGGTTGCTATTCAAACATTCTATCATCCAAATTTATATTAACAATAGTATGAATAAAAAAAGTAAGAGTGTATTGTTTAAGTCAAGTTTTTATGATTGTTAAGAATAATGTACACGAATTCAAAATTAATATAAAATAGCATCTGTTTCAACATTTAATATATGTTTGGAAGCAACATCTAGAATGGACAGACTCTTTATGGTAGTAAATAATAGCAGAAAAATTATGGGACAAACAGGTGAAGGCCATTTTTCTCCTATTGGAGGAGTCCATTTAAAAGAAAGAAAAGTAATGCTCTTTGATGTTGCAAGGTATGTGAAATACCAATATAAGATTCAAGTACCCTCCTTAATGGTGTGATTTTGATTTACTATATAATTCGATTGCTCCAATAGACAAGGACAATAATATGACTAGAGGATTTGCAATAATAACTAAATAATTAGATTATGACATTTAAAATCAATACTCAAAATCAAATCTTTAGGATTGGTTCAAAAATAAGTCAGAAACTAGTGATCTGCCACATCATTTATCAGTGATATTTGTTTACTACTTGTTTATAGTATTGTAAAGAATTGAGATGCAAATTACAAATATTCATACTATTCCATTTTAATTGGCCTTGAGAGAAGAATCTAGATACAATATGGATTAAGCATTAATATAAATTAAAGGCAATAAACAATTGTATAGTCTTATTAATGATTTTACTTTTCAATTTCCTGATCTTATTACAACTATAAGTTGTCTGTTGTATAATATATTATGTGGTTATCAAATAAGCCATAGAGAATTAATTGAGGAATATGAATTGATGAGAATGATAATAGGGATTTGATAAATAATTATATGAATAAAAAGGATAAAATTATAATTTCATTTAAAAGACTATAATCTTAAAGGAGAGGTCCCTCCTCCTCCATTTCCAGTGGTGTTATGAACCATTTTTTTGACTGTTTTAATACTCTGAAATGTCTTGGTGAAGGGCTTTTTTAAAGATTCAGCATATTTAAATCCAGTAATTTTATCTCCTAATTTTCTAAGTTTCCATCCTTTTTTAATTGTTAAAAAGAAAAATGAATATTTTGAGAATTCAGGGTAAAGTCGTTTCTTTCCAAAAAACTTTTGTAATCTAGCATATCTAAGAAAAATAAAATGATAAGATTTTACCTTTTAATAATAATATCATAATTGTTGAGAGGAAAATAATACACGTAGATTTGCATTTTATCAAAGTCATAAAAAATGGAATTGGTAATATGTGGATTGTATGTCTGATTATCAACAATGGAAGTATGATTAACATCATTTGTCATTTCCCTTCCTTGATTCCTTGTAAAAGTTCTATTTGTATTAGATTATCTTTTTTAAGTAGCTCTTTTTTATTGATTTCTAACATCTAAATCTGATGCTGTAGGTGGAAATATTTTTTCTGGAGTCAAAGTTCTTTTGATTGTTTAAGATTATCTTCCTTTTTAAGTATAAGTATGAGATCTAAGTGATGATTAACGAGGAATGATTTCTTCTGAAGAATCTTTTCTTGTAAAAGTAATTTTTTATTATTGAATTCTGTGAACTTCTTAATTTTGTTTTACAGGTAATGGTAATTGCATTAATACTTAATCCTTCTCTTCTTCTGATTCTTCTTCTGAAATATCTTAATATTCATCATCTCTCATTTAATCAACTCTAATACTTTCTCTCATCCCTCCACCAAATCCAGCTGTTTATAGAGTGGCCCTAGGATTTACTGGTTTTCTAGAGTAATTTTTAGAATCATCTTCATCATTATCTGTTATTGTAGTTTATTAATGCAGTTTCTAACTAATCTTACTAAACGATCTAGAGTTACTTCTTTAATTCAAAGATGATGGCACATCAATTTCAACTTATCAATATTATTATAACATTACTTTCATCTTCATAAACATCATTCATTAAATTTGAGTGTTATTCATACTCTTCAAAATCAGTTCCCCTACTTGCTAAATATTATTATTCCTATTAAATTTCCTTAGCTTTCATAACCAAACTTTTAGTCATCAACCAAGGACTAATTTCTTTATCCCTATTCTATCTTCCTATCTTTTTATTCCTTGCCTAATCATAAGGATACAATTCTTTTTTTAGTATACCTTCTCTATCAGGACAATAATGTAAATAATTGCACTTATCAATTAAATGTTAATTACTCTAACAACTATAACAAGTTACTTAAAGAGCACTATAATCTTAATGCAAAAGTGTATGATTTAGTTAACAGTATTTTTCATAATCATTTGGATATGATTATAATATCTTAATAAAGTTCTCTCTCTTTATTTTAAAAACTTTAGTAAATGCTCTTGAAATAGCTGTTGCTTTTCTTAATTAACCAGTAAAAAAAGAGAATTCTCCAAAATAATCACCTTAATAAAGAAATTTTAAACTATTCCTCTAAATTCTTTCATTTAAATTATTAAATCCTTCGAATATTATTTCTACCTCTCCTTTTGTAATAATGTACAATGAAGAATCATCTAATTAATTTAGAGTAATAATTCGCTCTTCTGGTGAAAAACTTTATTCTTCCATTTATCCCAATAAAGTTTTTATCATTTTTTCAGAGAAAGTCTTTACCATCACTTTGCAACTACTTAAAATATTTCCCCTTAATTAATATTATAATTCCTCTTACAAATTACTACTCAATTTACAAATTAATGACGACACTTCTTCATCATTCATGTTTTACTCCTCTTACCAAATATATTCTAAATAACTTCTAATTCTTGTTTATAATTCAAACTAAATCTTATTTTTCGACATAAATGTATTTATTAGTGTCACACTCCTACTATATTCCATTGCACCTTTATACATATTTGATACAAATATTCCTATACTATTTACTGAATATGCAAACACTATTGATGCTATCAACATTGTCAGATTATTCATCAATAATTCTATATTATTTTTAGCAGTTATATCACCATAACCTACTGTAGTCATTGTCATTGTAGCCCAATAAAATGCTTTATTGTATTTAGATGCATTCCCCTTATCTCTTAGATCATATTCATCCAACCAAGAATAACCTTCATTATAAAATGCAAGACCATGCCACACACAAGCACATATATGGGCTATAAATACAATCATCATTGTTAACTTTAACAAACCAACCAAATCATTTAAAGACCCATACAAATTGAAAAATCTATTTATAACAACATCATTTACTCTTATATTTAAGCCAAAATCTTATTGATTTTTGTTAATCGAAGTACATAAAATATTGCACATAAAACTATTTATATTATCAGCATTTAGTTAGATTCGTCATCGTTTGTGAGAATAAAGAATTATACAGTCACAGTACTCAGCGAAACCTTAAATCCTTATATATTAAACACTTTATACCAAATCAACAAATGCATACTATCTAAAATAATTTATCAATATTCGTTTTCTATTTCGAATTATTATACCCTTATGTATAAATGCTAAGTTCAGACCAACAAAAACATCTAAACTCAAAATTGTTAGAAAAACTATTTCCAACGATTACTTGTATGAATTTACTCCCAAAAAATCCCCTATTGATTCCAATTTGAATGAAATTTTATATGGTAGCCAAAAAAATATTAACAAATATGTTAAAATTTAAAATAGTCCCCAAATAAATATTAATTAACTGTATGGAGTAAATACCTCAATGTATGAAAAAAATCTCTTGAAAGCTTCCCATTTTGTTAAAGTTCTCTTTTCATTATGTAAATATGCTTCATTTTCTAATTACAAATCATCAAGTGCTTATATTTGATAAAAAGAAAGTTAATGAAGCTTCCTTAAATAAGATCTATTCCAAAGATTGTTAATAAAATTATTTTAAAAGCTTTTTGCAATAATTAACTTAAGAAATTATGGTTTTCCTCCTACTTCTACTTCATCTTCTATTGCATAAGCAGATTAATATTCAGATTTTCTCATATTCTTCATTGATTTATGCATATCTATAGGCATCACATTAATTGATTATTAACTGATATCTGCTAATTTATGCTATTCAGGAACTGATAACGAATTCCAACTTTCAGGGGCATTTCTATTGGATTCCCCACTCCCAAGTATTACTCTACCTGAAATCATTTCTGCGTTTGGACCTTAGAAGAACTCATCTTACAAACTAAATGAGTTCTGACCATTCTCGTTTGAAATACTCATTAAATATATAATTATTATCATTTTATAGAAGCCATTATTTATATTAAGTAATACTAATTTAAGTATATTAGATTTATTGAATTTTACTTTAAGAATTTGATTAAGCAAACCAATTAATTGATAATCAGATATTTGAAATATTTTAAAGAAAATCAATTTTTTATAATACATTATATATTAGATTAATTGGTAAGTTCACATTTAAGATCTTAATTTTCTACAATATTTAAATATTTTACAAATATTATGGATCTAAATCTATAAAAAAGAATAGCATGCATACATACAACAGTTATACTTTTCAATTATTAAGATGAGATCAAAAATTTTATGAATTATATTTTAAATTGTATATTATATTCTTATATTATTTTTTTAATTATAAACAGATGACTGAAGAAAATTTACTTTATGCTGCAGATTACTTTGCTTTTTTGGGAAAAAAAATATCAGATCATGAAATTCAATCGATGTTGCCTTTTTTTGATTGTGAAGAACCTGGTCATTAGGGAAATGCTTTGGATTAGGTTTGTTTAGATTCTGAATGTAAGTATAAAGGACTTTGTTGTGTTAGATGCCAATATCAAAAACATAGATTTCATCCAAACTCAGTGTATCCTTTACATACATTTGTTTCATAATTGATAAATCAACTTTCTAGTCGAAAAATTATATTAGAAGAGTAAAGAAAAAAGTGTAACCTATATAGAGATGTTGTTATATCAATATTGAGAGATTATTTAAATAGCATCATAGAACACATGTCAATAATAGTAGCTTCTTTGCATAAATATTTTACAAGTTTTGAAAATTCATTCGAAACCACTATAATAAAAAGTCATATAATTGCTCACTCATTAATTTACAAGAAACATATACCTAAAGATAAATTTGAAAAATTTGTGAGAGAAGGAATTAAAGGAGTCTCTTTTTAAAACTAAGAACCAAAGAAAACAGTTTCTAATGATTATTATATTTTAAATTAAAGTAAACCAACTAGATTAGAGGAGAAACTCAAATAAGAATATGGAAATATCATCATAAATGAGCAAGAAAAAGCATTTGAAATGACTTAGGATTATATAGATATAATGTAGAATGTGGCTTAAAAATTATAAGCAGTTTTAAAGAAATCTCAAGATTATTTAGCATTAGAGGTTGATTTGAATAAATTATCACCGAGAATACCTAAATTTGAATTAGCATAATTATAGGAGTTTGATGAAAAATTTAAAAAGCAATTTAAAGTAGATGGAGCTTTTAGTATTTTCAAGGGAATTCCTCCTCCAATTCCTTAAAAAAAAGAATAAGAGTAAATTGTAAAATTAAACACTTCTGCTATTCCAACTTTAAATGATTATTTCCATAAAGAATCTCAAAATACAATAATAGATCCTTCTAGATAGAAATGTATATTGGGTATGCTATTTGAGACTTTGAGTAATTGTTCAATACTAAAATTAGGAAGTGTAAAATCTACATAATCTGAAGTTAGTTGTTTTGTTCCATTAAATTCAGAATTAATAGCAATAGCGTATTTTATATAAATTAGTATAGAGCTCGATTTAATCCATATATTGAGATTTATAGGATATAGGATAAGAAAATAATTTAAAAGATCGATACAAAAAGTTAATAGGGAGTGAAATGCTTATTAGCAATGAGTAAGCCCCTTTTATATACAAATACATCAGCTGAAAGTGAGATAACTTTGGTAGTAGGTCAATATTATGATTCTGGATAGTTATTGTCATATTAATTGCAGATTTTTAGAAATGAAGGTCGATATACAATAAATTCTTAGCCAGCAGGTTAATTTCATAAGCCTGATGGATCATCTGCGGCTACTTGTTTTGCAGAATTATATTCAGGGGAGTTTTTTGTAGCCGGATATTCTACTGGTAGTGTGGCAATATATCATGTATAGAATCCTTAGGCTTTGCATGGTATTTAGAATAAATTTAATAGTTTTGAATTTTCTATATGAAAAGCCAGTGTAAGGTATTAGTGTTGTAGAAGCAGGGAAATTGTTTATGACATTTTCATAAGATAAAAGCAGATTACATATGATTAATAGTATAAATTCTGAAAGAGTGGTGCATAATGTATCATAAGTCAAAATGTTAGCTAATAATACATTTTAGATTATAAGTACAGATGCATTAAATGATGATAAAAGTACATTAAAATTAATTCATTTTGTTTGTGGAGAACAGTATAAAATTGAATTATATTAAGAAAAGAATACCATGGAGGAGATTAGAAAGAATAAGGATTAAGATTTTTAAGGATGATGAAAGATGATTCTAAATTGTCTTTGGTAGAAGAAGGTAGTATATCAAATTTTAGAGATTTGGGAGTTTAAAATTCAGTTAAAGATTTAATAATTTTGGAACCCAGAAAGAAAATGAGTAAAATTTGGGTATTAGCAGTTGGTGAAAATAATAAATTATAATTATGGGAAGTGAGAAGGGCAATGAGTTAAGTAAGATTTATTTGATTTATGATAAGAATATAAAATTATGGGAAAAAGACTTAGAAGATTTTTTAAAACCAATTAATCATAGTATTATAAAAGGGAAAATGATTGCAGAGAGTTAAGAGTATACTACATTAAAATATTTTGATGTTGGACCAAAAGTGAATATATTAAGAGTGACTGAGAATCCATAGAATGGTAGATTTAACATTATGATTGGGATAGTAAATCATGAAACTAGAACAGATGTAGATATTTTTGATGTAGAACTCATGAGTTATTGATTATAATTAAAATATTGAATTGATTCATTTTATTACATGAGGCCAATTTTCAGGAAATGATATAGTTTAACGTTTGATTAATGGAATAGTGCTTTTGCCATACATTAAAAGATAAGCATCTTCTTAAGGTATTTCAGTTACATTTATTTGCTTTACTTACCTATCATTAAACAAATACCAATTAAAATTCTCTTTACTTCTTGCATAAGTGTAATAGTGTCCTCTATCACTTGTTCCTGTATGACAAACAACTCCTAATAATTCATATATAGGCTTTTCTTTTTATAGTTTTGGTAAACATTAACTTAAATTCAAACTCTCTAAAGGAAAATTAATTGCTTATTCAATCTTTTTAATACCATTCTCAACAAATTTGAACCTCTTTAAGTGGATTATTAGAATTGTTGGAAGTTTCCATAGATCTATCTTTTTTATTGCATCTACCAACTTATTACAATTCTCACAAAACCATTAATTCCCATTTGTCAATTGCTCTTCTTTTACATATTCCTTTATACATTCAATTAATTAACATTCCTCTTATTCTGGAATTGGAACACTTAAATACATTAATGGCTCAAATTTATAAGTGTACTTATCACAACTCAAACATTTTAATGAATTCTTAAATTATCCTTACATTAAATCTACTATTATTGATTTGCTTCTTTATAAATAATCACCCCATGTTTCTGCTGCTTATCTCTCTAACTCTCTCTAATTACAATCTCCCAAATATTCTCTCAATTATACACTCTTTATTGGAAATGTCACTCTATTTAAATCTTCGTGAATCATATCAAGTAAATACATCAGAAACTCCTCATATATTAATGCATATCTATACTTAAGCATCTTATTAACTATTATCTGAAAATGATTTGTTGCAATACCCTATTATTTTATTAAATTCTTCCGGAATTATTATTGGTGTTCCTTTCACTGTTAGTTTCTGAATATCCATTTGCCAAATACTCTTTATCAAATTTGCAAATGCCACTGTTGCTAAACCTTACGTGGAGATTGGATTCTTTCGATTAATCTCTGTTAATTGGAAATCCTTTTTTTGCTCATCCAAAATTTACTTCAATAAAATAATCCGACAATGGCTACAAATTACTAAGTAATTAGATCGACGCATTCATATAACATTTGTTTCCCAAGTTTTTTAATCCTACTAGTCCTTTCACTGCTTCTTTCTTCTGAAATTTCTTTTTCCCCTTCAACTAATAACTTGTTGGAATACTCTAATATGAAGGTATAATCTCTTTGTTATCTTAATCTAATTAATTTAACTTAAATTGATTCTAAAACTTCTTCACATATTAAACCAATTAATCACTCTTTGTTTTTCGAATATTTGTCCTTATACTCTTTTTTCTACTTAATTAATTTTTTATTTGTTTCTTTTATTTTTTTTAAGAGGCCATTTAATAAGAAATTTTTATTCTTATTTTATTTTTATTAAAAAATAAATATCAATATTTTTATCATTATTTAAATTAACAATTATTATACTTTTTTTTCTTATGACAGCATTTAATGATTAAAAAATTATTTTATCATCTTATTTATTTTTATTTCATTTACCTAAAGCAATCAGTCTTTTTAATTTTATTGGATTTAAATAATATAAAATAAGAATTTAAGTTATATATCTCACTTTTAGGTTCATGAAAATTTATATAGCTCACATTTGCATCAATTTTCATTTAATTATTTTTATTTAGAAAAACCTCAAAAATAAGATAAATTTATCTTCAGCAGATATATTTATTTTATTATTTATATAAATATAAATTTTAGCTTTTCTTGAGAAAATAATCTTTGAAACTTAATTAATCTTAAATTTTTTTTAGAGCAAGTACAATATAATTTTGCTCTAAATTATTCCTTAATTAATCATTTTCATTTTTAAAACACATAATTATATCAAATTAATCCTATTATTCTAAGCAAAATATTCAATATAATATATTCATATTAATGAATTAATTTCATTTAGGGTTCATAGATCCTAAAATAGAGAACTAATACTAGCAGTTTCAATTATCAAATTCGAGATCAGCTATTTTCAAATTAGTGTCTTTTGGATTAATAGTTACTTTATTTATTAGAGTCATGTATTCTTTAATTGAGAATATTGATTTTCTATTTTATTACAAACTTACAATGTTACTTTATCTCATCATTTAATATGTAGTTGTTTAGTGGTAACCATAATGGACAAGAATTGCATTTTTTATAACGAATATTTGTGTGATGGGGTTTGTGCTGGAGTAAGAGAATTCTCCAGAAATCCAAAATATGAAAGGAGCAAACTTAATGGCTGTTAATCTAATGCTGGTATTATCGGGAGAATTTTTTGATTCAGTCATTTAATTAGTGGTAATAACAACTTTAAGAATATCATTGCCATTTATTATAACAAATAGTTAAAATTATATGGTACTCACAAGCACAATAATAGCTAATTTATCATTTATATTTTATGTGTATACATATCATAAAGCCAAAAGATCTTAATATTTATTAGGACTAGTGGAGAACGGTTGGGATAAAATATTTTTTGAATTGGTTAAAGATCCTTATATCTTATTGAAATTTTCTTATACAAATTTGAGTTTCACTGTCTAAAAGTAAAATAGATTTCCTTTTAAAGATTGTTTAGATTTTGAGGAAGACCTTTAGTAATGCGATCAGGATGACAGAACAATAAGACATTTTCTATAGAATTCAACTTTAGGTAAAACATCACTTTCAGAACATATATATGGTAGTATAAAAAAATTCTAAATGGATTGTTATGATCATTTTAATTAAATATTAAGAATTCGATTTTAAAAGTAGCTATTATAGGTAGAAATGTCAATATTTTAATTGAAAAATCCAATGATTTTATTGCGAATAAATTCGATAAATAAGCATTCATTAAAGTAACTAAAAAAATATAAGAAGAGATTTATTTTATATAATAATATATTCATAAACATATTAACTAAATTAGAAACCTAATTGAAATATAATTTGATGATAAAAGAAATAAGAAGGAGATTAATTCTTGTTTAATTAATAGAAGAATTACATGATCATAAATATCATTTTAATACAGTCAATATATAATTTGTAATATCTTAAATAGAGAATCTTTATCCTGATAAAAATATTATATTCTAAAATGCAAATAAAATGGAAACATTATTTACAATACCAAATGCACTTTTAATGTTATTACTAAGTGTATTTGAGAATAGTGAAAAAGGTTTGATTAAATGTAATTTGGTGAATTTGAAAGAGGAAATGGAAGTGATGATTGAGTTTAATGGTAACTTTTAAGCTTCTAAAATATTGAAGATATATCAGTGTACCAAATATCATGTTAGACTTTTGGTCTCTAGTTTATTTATATCTTCGAAATGTAATAAATTTAGATATAATATAGTGGTTTAATTTATATTATTCTCTGAGCCTCTTTGTTCATCTAATATTGACATCTACACTTATGAATACGATGACTTATTATCTAGTGATCATTGAAATTCAAGCACTTCTTTTAAAAATGATTTAATTTATCAATTTCGATAAAATTATTATTTATATTAACATAACTTCAATTTAATCATCAAAGTGAATTTGCAATTTGTTAGGTTTTTTAGAAGGTTTTATTGAAATATTTACGTCTATTAAGTATATCTACAGGTCTAGCACCAAACTAAGTATTGACTCTTGGAATTTAGAAAATACAAAGAAAATGATGGTTTCAAGAATCACTCCTTAAAAAATCACTCTATTAATAGGGAAATAAATCATTGAAATTTTATGTTCTATAAATAAATGAAAATTTTTACATTTGCAACTGAAAACATTAGACCATTATACTAAGACAAAAGCAAAAAAATAAGAGGTGAAAGCATATTTTAGTGCTGCAGTTTTGAAACAAGATTATTTGGATAAAAAGTGAATCAGATCTATCAAAATATCTACATAAAATAATCAAAATATTGATTGTCCCATTAATCAGATACAAGATTCAATCTTTAAGTTTGATATTTTTTTAGTACCAATTAATAAAGAAATACTACTTGCAATAGGTTATTGATCTTTAGTAACCATAATAGCCTTTATACTAGTTGATTAACATTTTGTAATGGCTAAAAGTTCAGCGAATTTTAGAGGATTCACTAAAGATAACAATTCTAAGAAAGTGAATCTAAATTTAAGTGTTTCTACTGAATTAAAATTAAATTAATATCCTTTATGATATTCAGCTCCTGGTAAATTTGATTTAGCAAATCCTTGGACTCTTTATCCAACTTTTCCAAATTTTAAATTAACTAATTTGAACTTTTAAGTAACTTATTCATCAATAGTTTGATTTTCCCCTTCTTCTAAGAGATAACTACAGAAATTCCATAATTTTTCAGGGCACCTTTAATATAAGATAATTGATATGAATCATAAGTTTCCAAATTAACAATAAATAGTGATAACTTTGTTGGTTGAATTCAATTGTATTTTAGCTAATGATTTATCAGGTAATTCTGCAAATTATCATCTCTGTCTAGTTAATTCAATATCCTCTATAAGTTTAAAAGATTTTAATAAGAGCAGTTTCTGAAGTATCTCAAATAGAGTTCATGGTTTTTCTCCTCAAATTGCTTAAATGTGCAATCTACCCCATAACTGTTCTATCTAAAACCTGTCATTGAAANAACATAACTTCAATTTAATCATCAAAGTGAATTTGCAATTTGTTAGGTTTTTTAGAAGGTTTTATTGAAATATTTACGTCTATTAAGTATATCTACAGGTCTAGCACCAAACTAAGTATTGACTCTTGGAATTTAGAAAATACAAAGAAAATGATGGTTTCAAGAATCACTCCTTAAAAAATCACTCTATTAATAGGGAAATAAATCATTGAAATTTTATGTTCTATAAATAAATGAAAATTTTTACATTTGCAACTGAAAACATTAGACCATTATACTAAGACAAAAGCAAAAAAATAAGAGGTGAAAGCATATTTTAGTGCTGCAGTTTTGAAACAAGATTATTTGGATAAAAAGTGAATCAGATCTATCAAAATATCTACATAAAATAATCAAAATATTGATTGTCCCATTAATCAGATACAAGATTCAATCTTTAAGTTTGATATTTTTTTAGTACCAATTAATAAAGAAATACTACTTGCAATAGGTTATTGATCTTTAGTAACCATAATAGCCTTTATACTAGTTGATTAACATTTTGTAATGGCTAAAAGTTCAGCGAATTTTAGAGGATTCACTAAAGATAACAATTCTAAGAAAGTGAATCTAAATTTAAGTGTTTCTACTGAATTAAAATTAAATTAATATCCTTTATGATATTCAGCTCCTGGTAAATTTGATTTAGCAAATCCTTGGACTCTTTATCCAACTTTTCCAAATTTTAAATTAACTAATTTGAACTTTTAAGTAACTTATTCATCAATAGTTTGATTTTCCCCTTCTTCTAAGAGATAACTACAGAAATTCCATAATTTTTCAGGGCACCTTTAATATAAGATAATTGATATGAATCATAAGTTTCCAAATTAACAATAAATAGTGATAACTTTGTTGGTTGAATTCAATTGTATTTTAGCTAATGATTTATCAGGTAATTCTGCAAATTATCATCTCTGTCTAGTTAATTCAATATCCTCTATAAGTTTAAAAGATTTTAATAAGAGCAGTTTCTGAAGTATCTCAAATAGAGTTCATGGTTTTTCTCCTCAAATTGCTTAAATGTGCAATCTACCCCATAACTGTTCTATCTAAAACCTGTCATTGAAACTTTAGTTTATAAGCTGATAAATAGGGTGTGATAGAACCTGTTAAATAAATAATTGCTATCAAAAATTTATTATGAAAAATAATATCTAAATCAAATACATTTCATCACACGTTAAAACATAGATTGAAATTATGAACTTAAGATGCATCACTCAATAAATCCATATTTGTAACATTATATTTCGATAAAATTTTAATTGACTTCAATTTACACATTTCTACTCTATATTCCACTTCTCAATATCAGCATTTCTTTATCTCTTATCTTCTATTCATTTTATACTCAAAATAATACTACACTTTTATACATTGCACTTACAGAACATAGTCAATATCTCTTTTTATTGAGAATTTGTAACAATCCTATTTCCAACTATTTCCCGTATTTTATTTATTTTTAAGACAAAATGCAAGAAAACTCTAATCATCTTTTAGTAAATCTTATTACTTTAATCGAGAATCATTTAATAACATACAATTATTACACAAATATTTCATACATTAAAATAACTATTTAGATTTTGAATACATTTCAATCCTCAAAAACATAAACTCAGTAATTTTCGATAGAATTAAATGAAAACTAAAAAAACTTATATTTTAAAGTTAAATTATAATAATTTCAGCAGCATTTAGATGATTTCTGCTCTTTTTACTTTTCAATCATTTCTTCTGTCATTTATGAACCTATTCTCACACCAATAGACTTTAAATTTAAATATTCTATACTTCATTTGTTGCATCAATATCTCTCTATTCTATTTTTTTGAGAACTGCTTCTGCTGCTTCTTAAAAAATCTAAAAGCATAATGTAATAGAAATTACTTTATCTACTTAAAATCCTGTTTTTGCAGATGCCTCTACAAATATCAAATCATGTTTCTTTGCAAATGTTTAACCTTCCTCAATTGATATTACTCTCCTAATAGATTTTCTATATAAATTTACTTGTCTGATAAATCTGTTTTATTAGCAACCAAGACTAGTGTTATTTTATCATTTGCGTAACTTTTAGTTTCTTCCATCCATCTACTGATATTCTCAAAACTGTCTCTGCTTGTTACATCATATACAATTAATGCACAGATTGATCCTCTATAATATGATCTAGTAATTGATTTAAAACTTTCTTATCCAGCCTAAATCAATCATATTTGTTTATACAGTATCCCAAATTTATAGTTTTATATTCTTTTATCTAATGTTTAAAGTTTTGCTTCCAAACTCTACTCCTATTGTTGTATCATGATCTAATTTAAACTTCCTATCCAAAAATTGTAAAAGTAAACATGATTTTCCAACACCTATTTTCTTTATGGAATATTATTACTTGAATCTCCAATAATAATAAATTTAAATAGGTATGCATAAGAACTCATCAGAAAAATAAATTATTTATATAAATATTAAAATATTATTAATTATTACTACTCCATTTTAAATGCTGAATTTGTAGAAAACTATAAAAAATATATAGATTGTTATTTAGTGTCTTATAAATTCTATTCAACAACAAGAACTTCGATTTATTTTTTTCTTAACTTCATGTACTACAACTTATTTTTTTAAACTTCTGATTCCCATCAATTCTTCTATTTTACCATTTTCTTGATTTTTTTTAATAAATTCCAATATTTCTTCACTAAATTTTGCAAAAATTTAAGGAATACTCTAGTAATTTTCATCTTAAGCTAAAGAAATCACACTGCTTGAAGTTTGAGAATATTACATTTAATGAGTAGCTGCAAACTATTCACCCTCCTCAAATTATATGTAATGTCTTAAAAATTAATATGAATTCTCATTACCTATCATTTGCCCCCTCTTTTCCTTAATCAACATCATTATAAAATAATTTATCACATTTATTACCGACCAATCTAATTATAATTTTTTCTTAGTCAACATATTATTGAATCTCTTCGTACCACTTCTTTAGATTCTCATAACTATCTCTACTAGAAAGATCGAAAATTAAGATTATTCCTATACAAGTTCTATAATGAACCCAAGCCATAGAACGAAATGGTTCTTTACCAGACTTCTATTCTAAATATATACTTACAATATCAATAAGTTTTAATTAAACTGTCTTTTGTCCTAACATAATCTCCTTATGATTAATTGTTATTTTATCATTATGTCTTAGTACAAACTAACCAGTTAAAAACATTTATAAAAATGTTGATTTTCCTACTCCTGAATCACCTATTATTGCTATACTCAATTCCCATTCACTTTACAACATTTCTAAATTTTTTCGATTTTTCAATTATTAATAACATTTATATATAGAATCTGGAAATAATAATAAATTATATTCATTTTTAAACCTTTTATATTTAAACTAGATTGTGATAAACTTACTATTGTACTTGTTTATCCATCTAGAATTTCTTTTCTTTCTCAATATTCTCCAACTCTAATAACTTAGATTTCAAAATAGAATTCAATCTTTCAACTTCCAATATTAAAGTTGTATTTTTTTATTCTAATTCTTTATGATATTATACACTTTAAGAACAATTACATTTTTATTAACTTATTTCCTTTATTAATTTATCTTTTTATCTAAATTAATAAAATACCTTACTCTATTTATGATTGTAACTTTTAAATAATCACTTTACTATCTGATATTTAATTTGTTCTTATCATTAAATTTATTTGATTATCTTACTTTTGTAGTTAATCTAAATAATAAGTTTCTATTGCTTATTTCTCTTTATTCCATTAATTTTTCTCCTCTTTAACTGTCTAACATTAATGACTCAATATTGACAATTAACTTTACAGTTATAAAATTTATTAATTTAATTAGCTCTCTAATTTTTATTACTATTCATAATCCTAAACCAATTAATGATATTTAGATTGAATTTCTTCGATTTTACTATTCAAATTATTTAAAAATATTTACATTTAATCTAATTATTTCAATTTATCTTAGTAATTATTTATTTAATCTTATAATTGTTCTATTTCTTTCAATTTTTTAATTTTAAATTCATTGTATTCAGCAATTATAGCTTTTAACTAATTCCCATCTTCAGCCAAATTTTTTTATCCATTTTTTATCTACAATTTATTTAACTCTGAATATAATAATCTAATAATCATATAAAGAATATACTTATTATCTAGTTCTTTATTTAATAATAATTATTTCATTTATAATCTTTCTTATTAATAAGTATTATGCATAGTTGTAATTTTCTCTTAAAGAATTTGCACTTATACTTAAAGGGAATTTATATTCTCTTCCTTTCCTTCAATTTCCTCTTTTGAGATTTCTTATTAACTAAATTACTTCTGAGTATTCACATAAACTTATTCAAGTTCAAATTGATAATTGTTTAATTCATTTTGTAAATATTCTGTTTGATTAGTTAATTCTGATATTTTTTTCTCAAGAGCAACTACTTTCTCTAATGCTAGATTAAATCTAAACCTTAATATAATGTTAATTAAGTTTATAGGTATCTATTGGTCATTTTCAATTCTTCATTTTAAGTTGTATTTTTTGAATTTAATCCTGATATTTTACTATAATCTATATTTGAATTGACTATTGGATTTAAAGGGTATAAAGATTAATTGTATTAATTCGAAACTCTTTCTTAGCTTGGTCTCTTAGAATTCATAATCAATATTTTTCTGTTAATTAATGTTGTTAATTTTATAATAATACAATTTAGAAAAGAGAGATTCATTCAAAATATTAAGATTTAATTTGTCTGTCTTATAAAAATATCAAATCAAAGATAAGCTGTTTTACGTCATTTATATTTGATAAAAAATAGAAATTTGTTATTATTCTAAAATATTTTAGTGTTGTTTTTCAGATTAACAACTTTTATAAATTTAAATTATATGTTTAAAATAAAGAGACTCTAACATTCATTTGAATAAAAGTTACTTGAGTTCTTTATAAATTGGAAAAGAACAACGTGTAATCTCAAATAATGGAAATCCAATATAAAATTTACGTATGAATGTAATTTTGGACTATATTAGTTAATACATATATTAATAGGAGTAAGAAGAAGTAAGAAAGTTGTTAATTTAACAGGAATAATAATTTTATCAATCAATATACAAATTCAAAATGAATCATAATAAAAGTGATTAATTTGATTAGTTAAGCAATTTTTCGATATTGTAACATTAAGTCTAACTTTTGGCAACTTGTAGATATTTTAATTCATATTAGAGGTTTTATAGGGAGAATTAAGAGATAAAATTAATTTTAATAACAGAAGATCTGAACTTTTGATGGAATTATATTATGCTTTAGAGGAAGTTCAAACTAAATCAAATATTGTATTCATTGAATATAAGATGCAATAATTAGAAGTAAAATAAAATTAACAATAGATATTAGGATTAGTTAAAGGATAATTAAGCAATTAATATATTGATTTAATTTGTAAATTGTATCTTCATGAAGAGTTTTGGTTTGCATTATAATAAACTTTTAATGAAATGTTGAAATAGAGAATTTTTAACAGCAATTTTTCTAAATTAGCAAAATGTTTGTATATAATCAAACCAAATTGCTAACTCTATGAAATAATAATAGATTTGAATAATGAAATTGATGATGAACAAATTGAAAAAATAGTAAATTTTATTTTATATTTTTAGTTTCATTTAAAGGCAATAGAAATTGCCATTTAGGAAGGATATTAACATTCATTAAAGTTTCATTTAGAATAGTGTTTATACTATAGTTGGAATTAAGAACAAATTGATAATTTAATTTAAAGTTGTTTAAAATTATCTAAGCTATTTGAGGAAAAAAATCAATTATATTAAAGATTTTAGTAAATGGAGAAGTAGTGAATTTTACTTAAATTTCATACTTTAAATTATTAATATAATTATGATAAAATTGATCTAATTGTTTAACTTTTTCAAATTGTAAATCCTTTCTTTTTATAAGTTATTGAAAAAACGGAATTTCTAATTTAGAAATAGAGAAGTCAAATAAAAAATAATAAGCAGATCTAGAAAATAGAACATCTCAACAAAAAAAAAGGTTATGTTGCAAAATTGAGTGAAGAAGTTATCACAAATGAAATAGTAACATTTTTAAAAAAGAAAAGAAGATGAGAGCAAAAGAGGAATATCGAGAGCAGCAATGTTATTTGAAGTAATTCCTAATAGAAAATATGATTTCAAATTATATGATACTATGGTAAAAGAGCATATATAACCCCTTCGCCTTGGAACTTTAATGGATTGTTTTTGCTATTTTTCAATTGTATACAATATTTAGAAATGATTAATGGTATTAAAAAAAGATGGAAATATTTTAGAATTTTCATAACTTCAGGATTCATATTAACTAAATTTATTAAGATTAAACAACTTGTTTTCTAGATATATTTTGAATTTTTTTGCATAGACAAAGCTATTTATCTATTTTTTAAATTCAATTCTGCTCCACATTTTTGATTTTTAGCTATTAGATGATAATTTTTAAATTAAACATTTTTGTTTAGTATAATCATATAATTATATAATATTCATCTTCATATTTTTTGTAATACTTCTGCTGTCAAGCAAGACAATTTTATAGGTATAGAGTTGAAAAAGTAGTTTATAATATGAAATCTAAATAATTTAAAATTACAAAAAGAAATATTTTTGAAATAAAAAAGACTAAATTCTCTTAAAGAATCATATTATGTATACATCCGACAATGACTTAAATTTAAAAAATAAAGTACATTAAAATTAATATATTAGAATGGTATTTAATTAGATTTAATCAGGTTTGGCTAAAGAAAGATTTATTTTCTCATATTTGATTTAGTAAAATATATCTTAATATTTTATATTAATTTCTAAAAATAGTTTAATTTCTAACATCTTTGAAACTACTCAAATATAATCTTTGATTTTTAAAATCTAAGTCTTAGAATTTAAATTAATAATATTAGATTATATGAACAAATTTAGTTTAATTTTTCTAGATTAAGGATCTGAGAAAGAATATTAAGAAAAGAAAATTAATTAGCTAAGAAAACCAATCTATACCTTTAGTGCTGTTGGATTGTTTTTTATCAGCATGATAAAAATGATTACAGAAATTTTAGAAAACAACTTGAATCATTTAAGCATAATAATTGTTACTTAAATTTATCTCATATTATCTATTTTCATTATAAAGTGGAAACCTTCATTAGTATAATGTTGTTTAATGATTTTAAACTATTTACTAGTTGCATATTAATATATGTTAACTAGCACAATATCGTAGGAAGCTCATCAATTATTTGCTAATAATTTTGTTGCTTGTAACTTTGTTATCATTTTGGCAGTAGATTAGTGTCAAGGAATATTCCTTGTAACCACAACAATGTTATTAAGATTGAGTTTTGCAATATTTGATGCTACAACACCATAATATAATGTTTATTTTGCTACAATTTTACTTATATGTTTTTTAAGTTTTTATATTCGAAAAATAAACTACGAGAGTAGAAGTTTTTTCTTATTGAGTTTAAAAGATAATTTGATGGAATAAATTTTACCAATTATTGTAAATAAATCATATATTTTATTTCAATTTGAAAGTAATCATTTAAGATTTTCATTAATATCATCTCGCTAATTAGGATTTAATTGTGAGAATTCAGAAAATTTAAAATAGTTTTTAAGAGAATGGAATTATAAATAGTAGAATCTTGAATAATTTTGTTTTTTAGAAATTAAAAGAAAGCAATCTTAAGAAATTAAATCTTATAGCAAATAAATTGAAATTAAAAAAGGGCCAAAATAGACACAAATGATAACAATTTGCTTTTTTAGTTATTAATAGCCTACATTTTTAATAAAATTTGAGAATTATTCTTAGGCTTAAGAGAAATTAAAAATTTTTTTAAATAAGACAATTGAAAAAGAGAGACAAATACAATTCAAGATTTTTAAATGTATTGTAAATAATTTGTCTATTTCGTTAAAATCAACTAATTTAAATCAATTACATTTGTTAAGAATTTGTTGCTTCAAATAAATTTTAAATTATAAAATCTTAAATAATTAGTTCAAATAATAATATTTTGAAATTTATCCAATTTTTATAAAATTGAAAGAGTTATTCTAATTTAAATAAGTAAATTATTAAATAATCCCCTAATCAGAAGGGAAGGTATTAATGGTTCGAACTTATTTTATGAGATTAGTTTTTGATATTTTCAGTCAAAGTAAGGAAAATTCAACAATAGTAATCAATTTTGAGCATATTAATTAACCATATATAAGATATTTTGGAAAAGATATAAATGAATTTACAGATACTGCTATTTTAACAGTAGTAAGAACTTTGGTAAAGAAGAAGCAGAAGTTGAAAACTGGAAATCAAACAATAATTTTAATATTATTAAATGAAGAGCCAAACTACCCATTTTAATGTTCACTCTAATAATGATATTATTATTTTATTTTATTTTCGAATATGAAATTAAATCAATATTCTGAAATGGCCCTTTTTCTTTTTTGAGATTCAATTGATTAAAGAATTTAATTACGAGCAATTTTAAAATTCAATTCATTCTAATATTTAATAGGAGTATCAATAAGTATAAGAGAGTTATCTGTTTAATTAAGTATATTTGGATTATGTTTAGATGTGTGAAGACTTTTTTGTTTACTACAATGATTATAATTAGGTTTTTAAAGTAAATTATCATATTAATTGCCTCTTTTTTATAGAAGTTAAGCATTTTTGAATTATTCAAACATGCCTGTTTTAATTTTAAATGATTATTTAGAATAGTTTGTATAATTATCTTGGAAAGCACATTTTTAATCTAAATATCTACCATTTAGATTAAATTCAAAGGATCTATTCGAGATTTTATCATTGAATCTACATTTAGTTGATTTTTATCTAATGACTCTATCTTCAGATTCTTGAATAGATTCATTAACTTTTTTATCTTATATTAAACTTAGATTAGGTCTTAAAGTAAGTTAAATATCATGTTAAAGATTCAAAGCTTTACCATACCATTTAATCCTTTTATATTCCAACTCTTATGAGTTTATTTGAAGAAAGTATACCTTATAGATTGGCAACATTAGTTTGTTTTTAAAAGAGAATATCTTCAACATTGGCATGTTTAAATTAAAACTCTTTTGGTGAATCAATACTAATGGCCATTTATTGATGAACATGTCTTTATCTATTAATAGATGGTTTTGGAGTATCGTCTCTAGTAAATGATAAAATATTAGGTTTTAGCATAACTGATTAATTTATATTATAAATAAATGTAATCAAGAGGTCTGTCAACTCCTCCTGGAAAACCAAAATAAGAAGTTCTTTAAATAGTTTTTGATCTTGGAGAAAAGCAACAAGTATATTAACAAATAATAGATTGAAGGAAACATTACATGTTTACGATGATTCTGATATAACAATGATTGCAAAAGAATTTGTTAATAAACATTAATTAAGAGAAGAAGCTACTATTTTAATAGAATAAACAATCTTAAGTAATCTTTAAGATAGTCATTGTTCTAAATAAAGCATTTTTGATCGATTACATAATGAAGCTGCCGTTAAGACCTAGAAAAGACAATAATAATTCATAACAAACAGTTTATCTTAAACATTCAGTCCTTAAAGAACATTACCATACAACTCAGGAGAATAGTTATATTTAAAATCAAAACAAAGTCGAGTTTTAGAATCTAAATAAGAAATTATATACTCTTTTAAACCATATATAAGTGAGAAAAGCTTGGCTTTGGTTAAAAGACCAAATATGCCAACATAAGATTATTTAATTATGTAAGGTAAACAGATGGCTTAAAGAAAAGAATAATTAAGAAATAGTAGAATGGCTGCATAGAATTAATAATGTTCATTTCAACCTGTAATAAATCCTATGTATAATTAATTTAACAAATTATTTTTAGAAGTTAAAAGATTTCTTAAGAAAAAGAGAGAAATTATTAAAGTGCTTAAAAGAGTTAAATACATGACCGATTATATTAATAAGGATTAAATTCATTAAAAAAGAAAAAAGAAGCTAGTCAAATTATTAATTAATCTGGCATGATTTCTCCTTTAAAATAAAAACCATCTACTTCTGATATTCCTTTCTTAGAAAGAATGCAAATATCGATATAGAAAAGATAAAAAAAATTAGAAGAAACAGTTATGACTGAAGAACCATCACATGATTTAATAAATGGATAAAAATTATATCGTCCAATTATTGGAAGACCTCCTAATAATGAAGTATTCATTTACTAAAAAATATATCATAGAGAAATAATTCCAATCTTCCAATAGGAGATTATCTTTTTCAATTAAGAACTGTGCAGGAAGATCATCATAATTATTTAATTGAATAATAAAGATAATCCATTATTAATTCTATGGCCAAATCTTCAAATAAATCTAGTTAAATTTATGAAGATAAAAAACAGAAAATCTTATAAGAAATATTTTCATTACTTGATTCTGATGGAGATGGTTATATTTCTGCTTCCTCTATAGAAATTTCTGGAATTCAATCAGACATTTTACAAATTTTGACACCTCTTTTGTGTGAAATGGAATCAATTTAAGCCTAATTAGATCTTGAATCATTTATTGAAGCAGCTAATAGATTAATATCATCTTTAAATGTATCTGATAAAAATAAATTATTCAATGGCTTAAAACAAAAAAAAATAATAGATCTCGATTAATGTACATTCTAAGTAAAACTCTATTATAAAATTAGCCTAAATTATGCAAACATTCTATGAAAATAGTTAAATCTGCTCCAAAATTACAATAAAATGTAATCTACCATAATTTAATTTTAGAAATTTGATTTAGTGAAACAAGAATAAGAATAAAAGATTATGCAAGAATGTACCTTTAAACCTTAATTATATAATCCACTTAAAATTTATGATTTTATGCTAAACCAATGAAGAATCCTGAGTGTTTTCTTATTAATTATATGTGTTATTATAACTATTGATAGAAAATTTAATGACTAAAAGATTTTCATGATTTCTATTAATTTTCAATGGTTGCCAAATTTTGCTAGTATTAATCAAACCTAAATACATTAAGGAAACTTAGAATATTCTTTAAAATTTCTTTATGTTTGTTTCGACTGTTCTTTCAACTAACTTAAAATATGCATAAAGTTTATTATTTGCTTTTAAGTTATTACTTTTGGAATATCTGAAATCAATTCAGATTTGGCTTGAGGAACATTAATAAAAAATTTTCAGAAATTCAGAATAAGTCAGGATTTCAGATATTTTTTTAATTTATAGAAACTCATCGACAAACTTATAATAAAGAACATATTATGAATCAATACGATGATAGAGAAAACAAATATCACAATTGATTTAATGATGATTTATTATTGTTATATAATCTTAATTAAATTAAAATCATTTGAGATAAATAAATAAATTATTGTTTGAGATGGGCACTTGCTAAATAACAAAAAGAAAATTAACTAGTTAAAATACTGCTACAACTCCAGTGAGTCAGTTTTCTAATAAAATAATTTCATATTCACAGAACTGCATCGACACAAAACCAAAACCAAATCTCGTTATTCAAAAGCCTCCTAATGTGGAATATAGTGACTATGATCCAACAAGTATCTATGTTTATTAACTTTAGATCCGCATAGACAGTTTAATGTGATGATAAATGGAGTTCATTTTGAAGTAATAAATTCAGTTGAAGAAGACATTTTAGGATAACTTGATTGATACAATTTTAAATGATATATGTTTTATGTCAATCGATTTTTCATTCATTTATGAGCCATTATCATTATTAAGATATACTCTCTATGCATCAATTACTCAAAAGCTCTTTTTATTCGTCATTCACAAAAAGACCTCTAAAATTTAAATATGAGTATCTCAATTAACAACTATTATAGTTTGTTAATAAATCATGTATGGAAAAAAATTAAACATTGATAAAACTATTTTAATGGAAAAAAAAAGATGGCAAGTTAAAGAGAATGAGAATACAATATTACTGTTCAAATTAAGATTATTAAAATAGTGGTTTTGATTATCATTAGAGATAATTTATTTACTTTCATTTCAGAGTTTATTATAAGTCTAATTAGGAATTTCTCTATTATTTTTACAATTTCTTGTTTTCACAATAAATGTAATAGATTTCAATTAATTAATTTATATTTATAAATCATTTCATGCTATTTAATTTTATTTTGTGTTAAATAAAATTCTTTTTAATTCTTATATATTATTATTTAGCTGAAAGCCTTCAATAAGTATTCAATTTTTACTACCAGATATAACCTTTAGATTAATCTTAAACATTATTACTAATTATTTTCTTGTTGAAAACTTATTCATGAATCAATTGAATTAAATTTTAAAATTTTTGAAAAAAAAATTAAAAATAATTATTGATTTTTGCGAATGATATTCAGGCTTTAGAAAACTTTTATTTTAGCTATATATAATTGAATATTATTTCTCTTGATATATATATTTATTTTATTCTATTCAGGTAGTCTTAATAGAATCATATAATGTTTATTTAGATTATTTAAATTTAAAGTATGTTTATTTTAAGAATTTACATATACTAACAGTTATCTAGAAATTAAATGAGTTAATTTTATCCATTAAAATTTTTTTGTAAATGTGACAAAAATTTAGTATTATTTTTAGTGTCAATAGGTAGAAATCTAAGTTTAATGATATCAACATTGATTATCAGAGTGCTTTATAATAATATTTAGAGATCCTTAGAATAATAGTGAGTTTGATTGTAATTTAAGAAGTAAAAAAAGTAGAAAAAAGTGCCATATCTTTAATTTAAGTACATGAAGTGTCCTGATTGTGTATTTTGAAATAAATAGCTAAGTTTCATTTTAAATAGACTATAAATAGTACTAATTAAAAAGAGCAATAGTTTAACTTTTTATTAGTGAAATATATTTACATATAGATAATCTGGGAATTGAAATTAATCGAAGGTGGATTAGAAGGTATTTTAGTTTTCTTTTAATAATAATTTTTGATTCTAAAGGAATGGTAAACTTCATTATCGAAAATGATTATTTTATTAAAGACCTCTATGATATAATTAGTTACTAAAAAGGTTTTTCTGATTTAAAAGAGAAAAGTATTTTGTTATGAGATTTCTTTTAGTGTGAAACAATTAGAATAATTAAAATTTATAATTGGTAAATGGAATATTGGTCTGAAATAACAAATGAAACCTTGGAGAATGCAAGAAAGTATAAGAAATAGGAATAGGAAAGATAACATATGTGCATAAATGAAAGTTTGATAGATTCAGAAGCTTAATAACAATATGAGAAATGTTCTGAATCACTTTTTCGTAATTGGTAAGTGTTTATGCTGAAATTGGAATGGGAAAGACATAAACTTTAAGATTGTTTAACAATAGTAAAATAAGCAAATATAAAAGCCGAATCAGAAATAAAGAAAATGTGTTGTAAAAACATCAAGTAAAATATTCAGAGTTATTATGATTAATTATAGAGAGATGATTTATATATTATTAAAAATTTATGATTCCTAAAGTTGTTGGTTATGCAGCATTTTAATCTTATGGAGATTTACCATATCCATCTCTAAAAGCAGGCAAACGTACATTAGACTCAAATGAAATTTGGGAATAAAGTAAGTTCAATTACCTACATTAACTTAGCTGTTAGAAATGAAGATAAAGAAAGCTTTTATAAGAATTCTAACTATCATTATTCAAATAAATAAGTATCTCTAGATTCAACAGTACAACCTCCACATTTTAAGAATGTTTATAAGGCAAACAAAGTAAGAGAATGTTATTCTAAATTATTTATAGGCACATTTAGAGAGTGCAACTTCTAGTGATTTTTTTTAAAAAACAGGAAATTCAGCTATTACTCCAGAAAATCCTCTTCTAAAGACTGGCTGTGAACATTGGAAAAGCACTTATTAAGCATCAATTGTTGATCCATTTGCTAAAAATAGAGCAAAACCTCCTGAATGGAGTTTAAATAGACCTCCTTATGTAGTTGAAACGTATTATCTATTCAAAATAATTATAGGAAAGTTGGACCTTCTGAATATAAGAAATAATATGGATAAATTGGAGAAAATCCAAGGGATAGATTAAATTAATTAGATGAAACTCATCCTAGAGCATTTGATGAATTGAGATTGGGAACTTCATAAGAAGCATAACATATACCTGGATATACAGGATTTATACCAACAATTATTACTAATTCAAAAGCTATTGAACATGGAAATGGAACAGAACCTAGAACAGATTTTATGAAAACTAATTTAAAAGAGAATTAGTATAATTATTCAATTTATTTATAGTCATACGAAAATCCCTGGATATGCAGGTCATGTTCCAAGATCTGTAGTCAATTAAAGAGACTAACCAAGATAATCCTGCTTTAGTAATTGATACAGATTTCATTTATTATTAATAATTCATATTTCTATTATGCAAAGTTTATTAATAATATTTGTCCTATTTTTGATGATATTATTATTTAAGAATTAGTTTGAACTCATAATAGTAATAGAAGAATTTAAAATATAAATCAAATATCATTTTTAATTACTATTTTTAAATCTTTAACATTATTAGTGAGATTATGAATGGATAAAATAGTATCTGGCTACTAAAAAAAAGAAAATAAATTCTTTTAATTCTTGACTAATGAAAGAATTAGTATATAAATTATTTCAATTTTGTAAAATATATTAATGGACTTAGATATAGCTATAGAGGCAAGAGAAAAAGTACGCAATCCGACAATCAAATTGAATAAGAAATTAGCAATTGCTATTGCAGTACTAAAATAAATTATAAAAGGCACTTACTAAATCAGAGAAGAAACCATTTGAAGAATTAATTACATAGGAACCAACAAATAAATTAATAGCAGTTCATTTTGGTGTTGGAGATTAAGATGATTATAATACAATTTGTAATTACGTAAAATAGTTTGGGTAAAACAAAGTAATGATATACCCTATAAAAAATTATGCATTTATCGAATTTTAAACATCATAATAGTGTTTACAATTAATCCAAGTATTACTTAATGATATCGAAAGTCTTTATAAATTTTTGAGAATATTAAGTATGCAAATCTAAAGTACCAAAATAAGGAAAGAGCAACAATGTTTTTTTACACAAAACAATAAGAATTAAGTGGAGGAGGAATGTGTGATATACCAAATGCTATGAGATAAGTAAATATTCCAGGATTGTATCTAATACATGATTTCATAACTCCAGAATATGAAAAATATATTTTGGATTTAATTGATAAGCAAGAATGGTCTAAATTGAAATAAAGAAGAGTTTAACATTACGGTTATGAATTCATATATGGTGAAAATACTGTTAATGTTAATTAACCAGCTGAAAAAAACATTCCTGAATTTCTTGAAGATGTTAGAGCAAAAGTATCTGATTTAATCAAACCTCAAGCTGAAATTAATTAACTTACAATAAATGAGTATTTACCAGGTATGGGTATTCCACCTCATTTTGATGTTCATCCTCCATTTCACGAAAAATTTGTTTCTATTAGTTTACTAAGTGGTTTAGTAATGTCATTTAAATCTTTCAAAGGAGAAGAATAACATTTATATTTACCACCTAGATCTTGTGCATTATTTACAGGAGAAGTCAGATATGCTTGGTTTCATTCTATTGCATCAAGAAAAATTGATAAAGTTGAAGGTGAAACACATTTTAGATCTAGAAGATTAAGTTTGACATTTAGAACTATTAGAAATGATTTAAAATGTGATTGTGAATATTAATTCTTTTGTGAATCTCAAGGTTATAATCCATTAACTATGAAAAATAAAAATCCATTACTTTAAGAATATCTTGCTAAATTAAATTAGATTGGAATTGTTTAAGACAATAAAGTTGTTCCTAATAAAACTTAAGAAGAAATTCTATTACTAGAATAATAATAATAATAATAATTATTATTATTATAATAATAACCGAAAGCTACTGAAGTTGAAAAAAAATATGTATATGAAATTTATGAAAAAATTGCACCTCATTTTAGTTCAACTCGTTACAAACCATGGCCAAAAATAGAATAATTTTTAAAATCTTTAGAACCAGGATCTCTTGTGGCTGATGTAGGATGTGGCAATGGAAAATATTTAGGTTCAAATCCAGACATTGAAATAATAGGTACAGATAGAAGTGAAAATTTATTGAAAATATGCAAAGAGAAATGTGATACTTATTAAGTATTTAGTGCAGATTCTTTAAAATTACCATTAAAATCTGAAATGTTTGATGCAGTCATTTCAATTGCAGTCATTCATCATTTCTCAAATAAGTAATTTCTATTATTTAAACTGTAAGAATTCTCAGATAATAAGCAATAAAAGAATTATTAAGGATTTCAAAATCTAAAGGCTTAGTATTAATATATGTTTGGGCTATGGAACAAGAAGAGAAGACATTTAATGAACAGGATGTTTTTGTACCTTGGAATTTGCAGTTTAAATATGAAGATGAAAAAGTAATCAATTAAGAAGGTATTTCATTCATTTCTTATTAAAAGTATAATAATAATTTAAAATTGATGATTAAAAAAAAACAGTTGTGTATAAGCGATATTATCATGTGTTTAAATAAGGTGAAATTGAAGAACTATTATCAGAAATGGAAGGATTTAAGATAGTAAATAATTATTATGATCATGCTAATTGGGTAGTTGTGTTATAAAAAGACTGAAAATTACATATTCATTTTAATATTATTATTAATATATATTAAATGGCTTAATAAAATAATCATCTTCATCTTAGATATTGGAGTTCTAGTGATTGGGATTTTAAGAAAAAGAAAGAACTTTAACACCAAATGTTAGTTACTAGATAGAGATTCTTTGAATCAATGAAACCATAAGAAGTAAAACGGATAAATACTACGAATTTTCATCAATATGTAATTGATATTAGAGAATATTATGAAAAAAAAAATTAACAGCTTCTTTCAAGCAAAAAATTTAGTAGAAGCACTAAATCCTTAAAAAATTTATTTAGTAATAACAATCTACTCCTTAAATTTAAATCGTAACAATTCTTTCCAGATATTAATTGATTTGTATTATTTTTAATATCTTATATACACATTCGCTTATGATTTTTATACATGCTCTATTAAATTTGTGAAATTCTCAACGTAATTGCATTAAGTTTGTACTGAAATTCAATAGCCAAGAATTGATAATTAATATATTTTAACTAAATTTAATAATATAATACCCCTTATTAATCATATAAATATTTAATTTCTATTAATATGTTTTAAAAAATGTTGGCAATAGATTAAAATAATATATTTCTATGGGTATTATGAATTGTATTTTCAAACTTAACTACATTTCAATTGTTTTTTCATCAATTCAATTTAAATATTTAAAATAAAATCCAAATCTATTTTCTTTCTCAATTCACTCTTATTCATTTTGGCCGCAAAAATTATTATATTTAAGTTCATCTTACTATATTTTATAAAAGATTCATGCAATATATTTCTTAATAATGTTAAAAAAAATGAAAATTTTACAGTTTTACATTAGTGGATGCTTTGAGGCTTTTTAATATAAGGGATTCAAAATTATAATACAATAAAAATAGTAAATCTCAAAATTTTTCTAAATTTATTACTACAAAATAAAAATAATATTGATTATATTCTATAGATTAGAATAAATTAAATGTAAAATATTTTTATAAAAAGTAATATCAAAATTTCTCTTAAGATAATCCAAAATATAAATTGAATACTAAATTTGTTTTCTTTTGCTCTTTCAAGAATTTAGTAAAATATCTTTTTTGTCGTAATATAAGTTTTATTATAAGATAAACAAAAATGAAAGATTAAATTTATAAAGAAAAACAAATAGAAAAAAACCTGATATTTAAAAAGTAAAATTTTGTTGAAGGAACTATTTATTTAAGCTTGAAAGAGAGTGATTAAATATTTATTATATATCCCTAATACTAAAAATATAATTCAGAGGGTTGAATTTCTAGTTATGTTAAAGTAATGGTAAATTAGATTGAAATTTTCTTGATGGATTCATTTATTTATTAGAAACTATGAATAAGAATTGGAAAAGAGTTTTTGAAATAGTCCTTTATAAGCAAAGTTTCAAGAACAGAAATAAGTTATTAGAATTAAGGGGCAAATCTTTAGAGAAATAGTGATCAGTATGAACCATTCTTCTTCATTTTGAATAGTAGAAATTGTGGAGATATTTTTTTCTTTCATGATTTCTTTAAGTTATGCTAAATAAGTATTTTAATATTCGTGCATATCATATATAACAGTTTAATATGATCTTATGTTTTTTTATCTAATGGTTATATCCATTAAAATATCTAATAAATGATATTGTTAGAGTAAAAGCTTAATATATGAGTTTTTTTCTTTTATTTCTGTTTTTA
>CAJJDN010000021.1:149473-164646 GCA_905182985.1 Paramecium sonneborni | reverse complement strand
AAATAGTAAATCTCAAAATTTTTCTAAATTTATTACTACAAAATAAAAATAATATTGATTATATTCTATAGATTAGAATAAATTAAATGTAAAATATTTTTATAAAAAGTAATATCAAAATTTCTCTTAAGATAATCCAAAATATAAATTGAATACTAAATTTGTTTTCTTTTGCTCTTTCAAGAATTTAGTAAAATATCTTTTTTGTCGTAATATAAGTTTTATTATAAGATAAACAAAAATGAAAGATTAAATTTATAAAGAAAAACAAATAGAAAAAAACCTGATATTTAAAAAGTAAAATTTTGTTGAAGGAACTATTTATTTAAGCTTGAAAGAGAGTGATTAAATATTTATTATATATCCCTAATACTAAAAATATAATTCAGAGGGTTGAATTTCTAGTTATGTTAAAGTAATGGTAAATTAGATTGAAATTTTCTTGATGGATTCATTTATTTATTAGAAACTATGAATAAGAATTGGAAAAGAGTTTTTGAAATAGTCCTTTATAAGCAAAGTTTCAAGAACAGAAATAAGTTATTAGAATTAAGGGGCAAATCTTTAGAGAAATAGTGATCAGTATGAACCATTCTTCTTCATTTTGAATAGTAGAAATTGTGGAGATATTTTTTTCTTTCATGATTTCTTTAAGTTATGCTAAATAAGTATTTTAATATTCGTGCATATCATATATAACAGTTTAATATGATCTTATGTTTTTTTATCTAATGGTTATATCCATTAAAATATCTAATAAATGATATTGTTAGAGTAAAAGCTTAATATATGAGTTTTTTTCTTTTATTTCTGTTTTTATTTTTCTTAAAAGTCAAAAAAAATTTTAAGATTAATCAGAATTATGATGCTCTCTACTTAGAATTATTTTCTTATAACACTTTGAGATTTACTCTTCTCATATAATTAAAATTAGTTTACTTTGCTTTAATATTTTCCTAATGTAAGTAATTATTCTTTATTTAATTTCAGTAGATTTTGAGATCATACGAATGAAAAAAAGGTAAATATTATTGTTTTAAAAGTTTAATATAATTATTTGATAAATTGAAAATTTTCAATGATCTTCTTACAATTGATCATTTTACCAAAATCCAATAACTTCTATACCTTAATAAGTATATTTTCCTTTGCCATTTTTTTTTCCACTCTTCCATTGTCCATCATATATAGACTACTAAACTTAATCATAAAAGTATCCTTAACCTTCAAATAATCCATTTACAAATTGACCTAATCCAATTTCTATATATATTTACCTTTATAATAAGAATTATTAGGGTAAAACATTTCTCCTTATCCATTGAATTTAGAATTCTTAAATTGTCCTACATACTTCTTACCACTAACAAAGTAATAAGTTCCTAAACCATGAAAAAGATCACATTTAAACTCTCCATCATACTTTACTTTTTCTACAAGATCTTCATAAAATCCTTTTCCTTCCATTCTTCCCTATACAAAATATCCTGTATAAGTTGAAATACCCTGTCGTTTCAAAATTCCTTTACCATGTGGCATAGAATTTAAACATTCTCCACAATAATACACATCTTTTGTATTTATTTCCATATTCCTCTAAATTTTATCTATTTCCCAATAACCAGACTTTTATTATATTTAATCCTTAATACTTCTTGAGTGTTTTAAGTTAAACTTCTTCCCCATCCTCTTCTAACTCCATCTTAAAAATTTCCTTCAAATTATTCAGTTTATGTTAAATTTATTCCATAACCATGTCTTTTGCCTTTCTTGAAAAATCCCTAGTATCTTTATTTATCATCAATTTAATAATTCATTATAAATTCTGAAGTCTCATCCACAAATTTTTCAGGAGGCTCATATCTACCAATCCTTTGCAACTTTTATTTTAACCAAGGCTAATAATACTCTTCAATACTAATCTAAGTGGTTTGAACTGACTCAATATATATTATTGGAGCTATTCCTATTTATATTGTTCCTTCTATATTACCATTATCTTAACTATATAGAATAATTGTTACTTTATTAATTATTATTAGTTTAATTTTATGAATTTTAGGTTTATTAAGAATTTATTTGAGTATTCTATTCCTTTCCTTCATTTTTCTTCCCACTAATTTATAAAAATACAATCATTATTACTCAATTACTTGTTTAGGCTTTCCCAAAAAACTGTATATCTTTACTTCTGAGTTTATTTCATCTTTAAATTTAAATTCATCTTAAAAGGGGTCATTATTTATTTGTTCATCTATTATTAAATACTATTTAAACTTTTTTTAGTATCTGATGAATTTTTAGTCGTTTTAGATTACATATAAGGATTCACTTGATAATCTTTCTCTTTGTTTTGTAATTATACATCTTGAGACTCTTGATTACCCATTTTATAATTTATATTAAAAAAACAAAATTTTAAATTGATTTATACACTAATCTCTCTATTAGAACAACGTGATTTAGATATTTTAAATTAAAATTTTATATTTTTGATCATAAAATGTAGAATTTTTACAAACCATCTTTTACATTAATTAAAAAATACAAAAATTTATTTGTTTTTTTATCTTTTTTGTTAACATTTTTTGCTTATTTTTGATTTGAATAATATAGAGTTATATAAAAAGGAATAATTAAGATTATAACAAACATAAAAATATATTTTTTAAAATAAATCTTTACTAGAATTTAATATTCTGAAAATATTTTTTTAATAAAATAATAAATTATTGAATTTAATTTAATTTAATCTAATACTCAACATCATCAATAGGTTCATTTATGAGAGTATTGGATAATAAACAATAAGGGAATCTATTAAAGTAAGTAATCCTATTTCATCTCACAATTATGAATAATTGAATTAATATTTAATGAAATAGATGTAAGATCTAAATGTTCTTCACTTAAGATAAAGGATTTGTTGGATATTATTTAGGATATAAAAAAGTAAAATATATCTTTAGATTTTTTGTGCAAAAAATATTAGATTTTTTCCATTAAGAAGACCAATTTATAAATCTATTTATGTTCAAAATATAGAGTATATATTTAAAATAATCAATAATTCCTCCTTATTCAATTGTAAAATATATTTAGTAACCTAAATTAAAATTAGTAANTTATTTTAACCAAGGCTAATAATACTCTTCAATACTAATCTAAGTGGTTTGAACTGACTCAATATATATTATTGGAGCTATTCCTATTTATATTGTTCCTTCTATATTACCATTATCTTAACTATATAGAATAATTGTTACTTTATTAATTATTATTAGTTTAATTTTATGAATTTTAGGTTTATTAAGAATTTATTTGAGTATTCTATTCCTTTCCTTCATTTTTCTTCCCACTAATTTATAAAAATACAATCATTATTACTCAATTACTTGTTTAGGCTTTCCCAAAAAACTGTATATCTTTACTTCTGAGTTTATTTCATCTTTAAATTTAAATTCATCTTAAAAGGGGTCATTATTTATTTGTTCATCTATTATTAAATACTATTTAAACTTTTTTTAGTATCTGATGAATTTTTAGTCGTTTTAGATTACATATAAGGATTCACTTGATAATCTTTCTCTTTGTTTTGTAATTATACATCTTGAGACTCTTGATTACCCATTTTATAATTTATATTAAAAAAACAAAATTTTAAATTGATTTATACACTAATCTCTCTATTAGAACAACGTGATTTAGATATTTTAAATTAAAATTTTATATTTTTGATCATAAAATGTAGAATTTTTACAAACCATCTTTTACATTAATTAAAAAATACAAAAATTTATTTGTTTTTTTATCTTTTTTGTTAACATTTTTTGCTTATTTTTGATTTGAATAATATAGAGTTATATAAAAAGGAATAATTAAGATTATAACAAACATAAAAATATATTTTTTAAAATAAATCTTTACTAGAATTTAATATTCTGAAAATATTTTTTTAATAAAATAATAAATTATTGAATTTAATTTAATTTAATCTAATACTCAACATCATCAATAGGTTCATTTATGAGAGTATTGGATAATAAACAATAAGGGAATCTATTAAAGTAAGTAATCCTATTTCATCTCACAATTATGAATAATTGAATTAATATTTAATGAAATAGATGTAAGATCTAAATGTTCTTCACTTAAGATAAAGGATTTGTTGGATATTATTTAGGATATAAAAAAGTAAAATATATCTTTAGATTTTTTGTGCAAAAAATATTAGATTTTTTCCATTAAGAAGACCAATTTATAAATCTATTTATGTTCAAAATATAGAGTATATATTTAAAATAATCAATAATTCCTCCTTATTCAATTGTAAAATATATTTAGTAACCTAAATTAAAATTAGTAATTAATTTAATTATAAGATTTTTAAATAATTTAAAGATTCATAAAAGATGTAAATTAATAAATATTATTGTTTTTTATTAATTTTATTATAATTAATTATAATAGGTTAATAAAAATCTTTTTTAAATAAATAGAATAAGATGTTTAAATTGATTAAATTGTTCGAAATTCACTAATAATATATTGAAGAAATTAAAATTAAAGGCAAGAACAAATGATTCTTCAGATTTAAATTATTTTATAACTAAGAGATAAAAAATTAAAATTCGGATTGAGTAATAAAATTGAAAATATAGTATTTATAAATAAAATTTTAATAAGATATATCAATATCGTGAATACTAATTATTATTGTTTTTATTAATGAGGATATAAAATGAGAGCAATAAGGATCTTTTGATTTTAGTAGCTTAGTTATTATGATGGTATCTAAGAATAACTACATAAGAATAGAGTTAATTTTTTCGATTTAATAATATTAAAAAAAATATTAAAGTTATGAGTGCTACTTGTTGTTTAGGAACACCATAAACTTAGGAGATTAATACAACAGCTCCTGCAAAATTAGATGCAACAGTTGAGGGATAAGATTGTTAAGAAACACTAAAGCCAACGGAAGCAAAAAATGAATGTTTAGAAAAAGAGCCAATAAAACCTGAAGAATCTTTTTCAGCTAAAATTGATGAACCTCAATAAAATGCAAATGTTCAAGATGAAGTAATAGAATTGATAATTTTTAGGCTTAAAGAGAAAAATTAAGAAAACAGATTTAAACACATGGTCCAAATCCTGAAGATGCTAAGGCATATGATAAAGATCTTTAAATAGAAAATGAATAGGTTCGTAAAACTCTAGAAAAACTTGGAGATTATTAATATGATGAAACTTCTCTTTAATAATTTCATGATTGTATTGAATTTGGACCATATGTATTTAATGAAGTAAAAAGAATAGTAATTTGAAAATGGTGCTATATATGTTGGTCAATGGAAGAATCATTAAAGATGGGGTAGAGGTAAACAATTTTACCCAGATGGATCAATTTTTGAAGGATTTTGGAGTTAACATACAATAAATGGAAAGGGAAGAGTAATTCATGCAGACGACGGAGAGGCATATGTAATAGAATTATTAATTTAAAGGATGGAGATTGGGTTGATGGTAGAGCATAAGGATAAGGAACATATTATCATGCTGATGGAACTATATATGAAGGAGATTGGTTAGAAGATTTATAACATGGAAAAGGCACAGAAATGTGGGCGGATGGTGGTTAATATATTGGTAGCTACGTTAATGGAATAAAAGATGGAAAAGGAAAATGTAAATGGAGCGATGGAGCAACTTATGAAGGAGATTTTAGAGATAATAAAATGGAAGGTAAATTAACTAAATATATATAGGATTTGGAGAATATGTTTGGGCAGATGGAAGAAAATATAAAGGATAATGGTTAAATGAAAAAATGCATGGTAAAGGAGATTTTAATTGGCCTGATGGAAAATAATATAGTGGTAATATTAAATAATAATATTTTTAGGTGATTATGTTGAAGATAAAAAAGAAGGCTATGGAATTTTTAAATGGTCTCATGGAGACTAATATAAAGGTTATTGGAAAGATGGAAAATAACATGGAAAAGGAATTTTAGTAGATAGAGAAGCAAGAGAAGTTGAAGCTGAATGGGTTGAAGGAAGAAGAGTCAGAATGGATAATTGAATTATCAAACATTATTAACATGAATACTTTTTAGATATCTTATTTATAATCAATCTATATTATTTCTTCCATCTATATCCTTTTTAATCAAAAATTTTTATTTTATTAATAATATCTTATTCATCTTTAAATTTACATAGATTGTTATTACCCTTCAACTGAAATGTTTAAAAAAATTTATCTAAAATTTATAAAAGTATTATAAAACTATTTTCTAAAATTTTAAAGTAATATTAAAATATTGTTTCTTATCTATGTAAATTTGCATGATTTTTATTGTTTATTTTCCAAAACTAATTATGTTATCCTCTATTTTATGCCATTATTTATATATATAACTATATTTAAAGTTTTAATTTATTTTTAGATAATGTTTAATAAAACTAAGAAATTCCTAACATTAATATATTAACCAATTAGGCATCCCTTCAAAACATTTTAGAAGTCATTTGATATTGAACAAGAATGGACAAATGTCAAATTAGTTCTTTAACCACATAAAGGAAAAATTCTAACACTATTTGCATTAATAACTTATCCTATTTATAAGGATATGTTTCAAACAATTAGAAATTCCTTTGTTTCATAAGTTTAGAATGAATTAGGGCCAGGATAACCTTTTGAAGTGTTTATTAACAGTTTTGTTAAAGTAAGCTTGTATTGATAATTAGACTGAAGTTTAAACAATTCTTAAAGATCCTATTGTATAATAAGAATCAGTAGATTTTGTCTAAAGGTTAGGAAAATAACATCAGGTATAAGATAGCATTGTTACTTTGCTTAAATAATCTATATAAGATCCTTCATTTTTAGATGATTCAAAAGTTTATGGAAAAAAATTAGTTTTAGATTTGCTTTCAGATAAACAAATTTAAGATTAAACATAAAATTTAATAATTTAAGTAGTAAATGATCCAATATTCAAATATGAAGTGAAAGAATTTTGTAAATCATTATCATAAGAACAAGAAATAAATCAAGCGTACATTTTAAATTTATTTGAGAGTTGCAGAAATCTTAAAAAATGCTGGAATGGACCCTAGCTTTAGAGCTGCATTTGCAAATGCATTTTCTTATGCTTTTAACGATGTTATCTTAAGGTAAGACACCACAGAAAAAATAAGAATGTTTTTATTTTTCTTAATGGAGCATGATAAAAAATAGGAATAAGGAATCAAAGGATTTATAGATATGGTTATTGCTAAATTATTAAATAAGTATATGTAATTTTTTTAAAATTAGCAAAACAATGATAAGCAAAACAAATGAATTTGATCCTTTAATGGAAGCCCTTTTGGGAAAAGATAAATTTAAAAATTTAAATGAAGAACATAAATTTTCAGATTTTAAAAATGCAGATGTATATTGAATCCTACTTGAGTAAAAATTAAAAAATAATCATTTAATCATAGATTTTGAAAATGGAATTTCCATATCCTCATCTTCATCAGATTGTTAAGGTTATTATTATTATGATCTTTACTCATTCTCTTTATTTTTTATTCCTTTTTCTATACTCTATTTATTACTAGTCTAATCTATACTTCCTTTTTAAGCACTTTTTTAAACTTTTGTTACTATTTAATTAACTTCTTTCTTTGTTAAACCACTTTACTATTTTAATTTATTTCTAAAAGAAAATTCTTGTTTTATAGCTTCCTTCTTGAATTCCTCAGATTTGTTGCTTTAGTGGAATTCTTAACTTTTTGATTCATAAAATGCATAAAATTTCTGATAGGTTAATTTATCTATTTACAAAACCTTTAAAATTTTCTAAGGCTTGTGAAATATAAAATTTAATAGTCCAAAAATATGCAAATTATTGATGTCTTAAAATCCATATTGGATCATCTCTGCACAATTATTTATAAACTTGATTCTTTTCTCAAATAAATTTGCTTTTGTTACTGAAATTAAATATGTATTAATGCATAATTTAACAAATTCATTAAACAAATCATCTTATTATTATTCTTATTTAAGTTATGAATAATGCATCAAAAATTTCCAAAATTCATCCTGCTTCGTTATTTGATCATTTTCAACCACTCTCTATAATGATTGTTAAAGAGCTTGAATTATAGAATTTTTTAAATCTTTAAGGTAATTATGGTTTTTTATTAATTCCAATATTTAAGCAAGATATTAAATTCCAAATTCCTTGATTAATAAAATTTAAGGGCATTAATTAATTAATTTAATCGAACTATTAAGTAATTCCATTTATTGATCACTTAATTAAGGGAAATTCTCTATAATCAAGTGAGTTTTTCTTTTTTTGTTTTCATTATTATATTCATCATCATTTTTAGACTATCTTATCAATTCAGCAAATAAATAATCATGTAAATACATATATAGTAATGTATAAGTTTATGATTGTATATCTTAATGCAAACCTAAACGTTATAATTTAAAATTATTTGTATAAATCAAATTGCATATAACTAATTATAAAATTTAAAGATGAAATCTCTGTTTATGTTTATTTTCTAGTATTTAAAAGCAATAGTTATAAAATAATTCTCTTATTTCTTTATAATTACGTTCTATTTCAATATCTTAATTTTTCATTTAATTTAATAGAACTTTTAAATAATTTTATAAACTTGAAGCAAGCAAATTAGCAATAATCAATATACTTTTATCATCTTTAATTTCAAAAATTGTATTAAATGGATTTAATACCGCTTTGGGACTCACTAAATTGACTTTTATTAAACATTCAATTTTTTATAATGTGATAAGATTTAATTTTTCTTTAAATATTTTTTAAGAATATTTAATAATTTCTTTCACATTATCTTTTACTATTTCTGAATCTGAAAGCTCCTAACTACAATTATAGATCATTTTGCATAATTAATTGATTATTTAAATATTTTAACTTTTTTAGAAAATTTTTTAAGCACTATTAAAGATACCTTTAATAAATTTGCTCTATATAATTTTATAATTCAAATGAGAATAAATATGTAAGTAGGGTAATTATAAATTCTATAATAGAATAAATATAATTTACTTCATCTATCAAGTCTAATGTAATTTTAGTATTATTAATAAAATAATTAGTGAATGCATCATTATATTATGGAGGATCATCAGCTTCCTCTAACCACCAAAATTTAGAAGAAATGAATTGATATTATAAAAAGGAAGCAAAAAAATATAATCCTAAAATTTAAAATACTTCCGATTATTGATTCTCAAAAAATATAGCATATTATTCAGGTGAACAAACAAATGGATGACTATGAATGAAAGAAATTATAAAATTAAAACTTTCTTCATATGTTTAAATTTCAAAAGGGGCATACTTCATATAGAAATCTGCCAATTTTTCAACTGAATTTATGGGTTTTTCAAATAAATATAAAATAGATGTTGAATCATATCGAATTCTTAAATTTTTAGAAAATAATATTCTTATAAATGCTTAGCAGGTTCTTTGACCAAAAAAATCTTAATCAATAGTTGTAGATTAAGATAATGCCTAAATTAATTATAATATCTAATACTTTTAAAAAGTTTATTAATCTTAATTAAACACTTTCATTTGGATCAAAAATTAAACTTACAATGGATTCTTATTATCCTCTCAAAAATTCTAGAATAGGTCCTAAAGATTTTTTTTTATCTACTAAATTCTTATAAATTTTTTCTAATTCTATCATTGATGCTTCTCTACATTCATGACTTTCACTTAAAAATAAACTGCCTAGTTAATTATGATATGGATCAATAGGAATTGAATTATTTAAAAATGCACTAAATAATATTTAAATTGATTTTTTTTTAATAGTTGACTAAACATCTTAGGTTCTATTATTCACTAAATATTAGAAAATATTATTGATAAATTATTTTATCTCTTTTTACTGTTATTTATTTTCTAAAGAAATGATAAATAATTTATACTAACTATTTCTAAAAAGCTACTTAAGGAATTAACAATTATTGAAATGATCTCTATTGTGGCTAATCTTGCACTTCGAAATTTTGTTTAAGATAATGTTGTTAACCAATTAAAAGTGTGCTAAAAAAAATTATCACATTCAAATGGCAGCTCTGTTTGTGTTGAAAATAAGGCATCAAAAAATTAAATAAGCTATTTATTATTTTCTACTTTTAAGCATTATTCTTCATCTATAAGAGTTTATTGATTTTCAGTTTATAGTTGCTCTAATTTATTAATGATTTCTTCTAAATTGATTTGGCTCAAATTTATTCCTTTCATATTTTGATTACATTAATCAAGTCCAACTAATTTCAAATAGAAGTTTAGAAAGCTTAATAAAACAATCTCACTGTTTTCTTGTTATAAATCTTCTAATTTTACTATTACTTAAAATTATTTCATGTCTGGATCCTCCATCATATCTATATATGATTTAAATAAATACCAAAAATATTGATTATTTTGATTTCATCTATTGATTAAAGATGTGACTGCTTTTTATTTTATTTTTTTGTTCCTTTTTTCATGAAATTGTGTATTCAAATTTTAAATTTAATTATAATTCGATTTCCCTCTAAATAAAAATTTAGGAAAAAATTTTTTGTCATAAGATATTCTTTTAAAAATTAAACTTACTTTTGAGAAAAGAGTTTTAAGATGAATTTTATAAATTTAATTTTGAAAGAAAATAATTTTGACTTATTTATTTTGCAATATGATTTCAGATCATTTAAATAATTTGTTGTTTAAAATCTGAATAAAAGTTACTATTTAAACCATTTTGAATCTATATTTAACCTAAAAAATTATGAATTTTTGATAGTAAATTATTGAAAGTTCAATATATTTATTAATTAGAATGAGGAAAACGAATAAATTACAATAAATTAAATGAAATAAATAAATTTTTTAATTGAAATATAAAAAAAAATAATTAATTAGCTTAATCAATGTTCATGATATTCAGATTATATGTCACTTAGATGAAAATTTCTTGTCTTTCGAAATATTTTTTTTTTGACGTCATCATGATGTTCTTCTTTAATTTCTGTTTTTTATATATGTTAAAGTGGTTTAGCATTTTCTGATAATTAATCTTTGGAAACTTGTCCATTATTGATATCAATTACAATAATTGATTTACGAAACGAAACAGTTTTTTTATGTTGTGGTGGCTAATGAATATTATTTGTTTAATTGATCTATTCAGGAGATGAAATATGATTTTGTTATGGATGAGCAATTTCTTTTGAAATTCTATAATCAATGATTTGAGTTGGATGTTCTTAGTTTAAAACAATTGTACCTTATTTTGTTAAAGGAGAGTGAAAAGGTTGAGATTCAATTGTTATATTATTGAGAGTTGAAATATAATTCTTAGGAGTAGAATATTCAGCATTTTTATTGGAATGATCTTCAATTTAAGGTAAGAATTAATGAGATTGATGGTGGTCTTTTATAAATAGTTTTTATTTTTTTGATTTTCTGAAAGTATTTTTTAAAAATAAAAATTGATCTTCAACATCTTCTTCAGTTTAAGTTTTTCTAAAGACAGGACTGACAGCTTAACTTTTAGGTAAAGTTTATTTAATGATTTAATATTCAGTAGCTTATTTTTTTTAAGGAGATATTAATGGAAGATGAAAATCTTCATTTAAAAAAAGAGAAGGTCTTATAGTTCTAGCACTTAAAAATTATGTTGGAGTAGGATTATTTGATTGTTCTTATATCTTGATTTCTGAAAAGATTTTAAAATGTGTATTAGTATGCATTGTAAATAATGTTTATATAAAAAATTTTAATATTATAGTGAGAGTTAAAGATGAGATGAGATTAAGAGAGCTTAGAGGATGAAAAGATTAAAAAAAATATAAGAATATATTAATATTGAAATAAAATAATGAATAAAAGAAATATTTATATTATAAAAGAAAATGTCTGTGCCATTAATTGAAGATTCAGGAACAGGGTATAGAATGAATCTTTGTTAGATATTTGAAGATTGGATTTGCGGGAGATAATTTTCCAGCACATTCATTTCCAGCAATGGTAGGAAGACCAATACTTAGAGCAGATGAATAATTAGATGATATTTAATTGAAAGTAGATAGAAATGATTATAATATTAGGAAATAATGATAGGGGATGAAGCATAACCATATAGAGGATTATTAGAATTAACTCATCCATTAGAAGAAGGAGTAGTGAAAAATTGGGATGATATGGAATTAATTTGGGGATATGGTTATAAGAAGGTATATAGATAAAATAATAATAATTCAGTTAGGTATAGATCCAAAAGATTAAACAGTATTAATGACAGAAGCAGCTGGAAATCCTAAAAAAAATAGAGAAAAGATGGCAGAAATAAAATTTGAGAAGTTCGAATTCAATCAACTCAATGTAGGAATATAAGCATTATTACCATTATTTGCAGAAGGATTGAGAACAGCATTATTACTTGATGCAGGTGATGGTGTTACACATTGTATGCCAGTATATGATGGATTTTGTTTGAATTAAGGAGCTTAGAGAATGAATATAGCAGGAAGACATGTAACAGATTAATTGGTCAAATTATTATTTTAAAGAGGATATGCTTTTAATTCTTCAGCTGATTTTGAATTAGTTAGAGAAATTAAAGAAGCATTATGTTTTGTAAGTTCTGATATTAGAATGGATAATAAATTAGCATAAGAAACAACATGTCATGAAAGTCTTTTTAGATTACCTGATGGAGGAAAAATCAAAATTGGTTAAGAAAGATATATGGCTCCTGAAATATTATTTTCTCCATGGTTACTTGGTAAAGATGCACCTGGATGTGCTGATATAGTATTTAATGCTATTTAAGTAATATTGTTTATATTCTTTAGAAATCTCCTATAGATGCTAGAAAAACATTCTATGAAAATATTCTTATTAGTGGTGGTACTACTATGTTTCCAGGATTTCCTACTAGATTATAAAATTAATTGAAATCCATATTCGAAGAAACAGTATTAAAAGGAAATACAGCATTTGCTGCTACCTCTAAAATTAAAATTAAAGTCTTGGTATTTATTTCTGATATTATATTTTACTTTAGGATCCAGCAAGAAGAAAATATAATGTATTCATTGGCGCATCATTTCTATCTAATGTTATGAAAGATAGAGCTAATTTCTGGATATCAAGAAAAGAGTGGAATGAATTAGGACCAGAAAGAGCCATGATGAAAGTTATGGAATCTTTATTATGATATAAATAATAGTATTCCTGTATGATATTCACATATAATTATTAATGTATAAAAAAGGTAGTTTTATTGATCTTACTCCTATTCCTTAAAGAAAATAAACACATTTAATCAAAAACAAATCTTTCTGTCCTTCCTTATTTCTAAATCAAATTGATAGTTAACCTAAAAAAATAGAAGATGAACACCAAGAAAAAATCTTAGTATTGGAAATTCCTGAAGATATTATACTTCCAAAAACTGTTAGGAGGAGATGTGCTATTGGAAATGGATTGTCATCTTAGAAAATTGATTAAATCTTACCTATCATTCCTAGTCTTTCATTGCATGTAAACTTACATTAAAGGAATATGGAAGATCTCTATTAACTTTAAGAAATATAAACATAAAGATAATACATAGAAATGGAAAACATAAACAAAAAGATTAAATCCATCATCAATAGTAATAAAAAGTAAGTTTCTTTTTAACCTACACATGTTATTATTGATGAATTTGACAATTATTAAGTTGTAAATGAACAATCAACCTAAAGACATCATGTTCCTAAAAGAAGAACTCATCTTAAATAGTTGACAACAGAAATATGATTATAGTTATTAAATACATTTTATCATATATATAATTAACTCTATCATTCATTTTAAAAGATGTATTTCTTCACTGATAAACAATACTTGTATTTTCATATTATATTCAAATTTTTAATCATCACTTTTGTAAGATTTATCTTCAATAAATAATTATTAAGTCTTTTAATAAATTATTATTTATAATATGTTTTTAAAAGGAAAAAAAGAAACTAATTAAGATAATTTTAATCCAGGAGTTGGTCTTTACGATATTATTACTAAATTAGATAAACCAGCAACACTTATGCATTCCGATAAACATGATAAACATGGACATCATAAAAAAAATGAATCATATCCATAAACTGATTCATAGCTATCTTACGATAAAAAAGTTGATTTAAATTATCCTCTACATAGTTATGCAAGTGGAATTTAAAGAGTTAGATAAAATAAAATTTATTAAGAACTTAAGAAATAAGTTAAATTTAGCAATAAACCAAATGAATTTAACAATGAATTCGATAGTCAAGCGCGTTCCTTTATTAAAAAGGGAAAGCTTGTTAAACTCTAAAAATTATAAAGAACCTCAAAATTATCGTTGAATGACTCCTAATAACTCCATCTAGGAACATAGTCCCCTTTAAATAAAAAAACTGCAAGTTAATAATATCTAAAACATCCACCTAAACTTCAATCATTAGAAAGTTTAGAAATCTTTCTATTAAGAGATAAACTATAAAAACCTTAAGATATTCCAGGACCTGGCTCTTATGAATTGCCAAGTGTTTTTAAATAATCAGAAAGCAGAATTTAACCATTTGGAAAACAATAAGGAAGAACTAAAGACACTGATCAGGAAGCTTCTGTTGGTGTTGGATAATATAATATACAAGATTAATCTATTGTTAAAAGTGTCATAAGGTTTGATAAATATTCTAAAAGGGCTAGCATTTTTGAAAACAAGTAAAGTTCTCCAACAAATTACGATAATAATAATTCAAATCTTATCCATAATTAATCCAAACTTAATCTCGAATTTCCCATAGCCTTTGGTTCTACCTCTAAAAGATGAATATTATAGATATGTATTGCTTAATGCAAATATAGTTTAGCTTTTCGAAAATATAGAGACCATTAGTTTATATTTTCCAACTAAAAATTTCTAAATCATTTTTTAAAATGGTACTTTAGATGTTAATATTAAAAGTTGATAGAAATTTTCTAAAAATATATTTTTGGTGTATAAAATTTTTTTCATGACTAAAGACCATTTGTTACAAGATCTTATAATTTTTATTGATATATAATCGATTGGCTA
>CAJJDN010000021.1:50851-148735 GCA_905182985.1 Paramecium sonneborni | reverse complement strand
TAAAAAATGTTCATAAAAATCTCAGAGTAGCTGTATGAAATTTAAGCAAAATTAGATATGATTTTTGAATAAATTTAAAAATCTTAGATGACTTTGAAAAAATGAAATATTATGAGCATAATAAAGTGAAGATTTGAAGGAATTTCAATAGGGTAGAATTTTGATACAATTGCGATTTTTAAATTCGATTTCTTAATTAGAAATTTTTTAAATTCTTTCTTAAATAAAGATTTAGCAATTATCTTAATGATATTTTCATAAATGATTCTTTCAAATAATCGATAAATTTAAAATTTTATATTTGATACCCATAATTGGTTAATTTATTTTTGATCGATTCTAACTTATTCAATAACCTTTGTCCTAAAATTTAGTGTTATAGTAGAGATAATAACAATAGGAGATGATTCTCTAAAAAAAGTAATTAGATCATCCTAGTGAGGTATGTGATGAAAATAAATCATTTTGGAATAAAGAATCAAATAAAGAAGATAAATGTAATAAGATTTAATAACAGTAAGTAATCTTGATTGCACCTTCCAAATCTTAAAGTAAAAAACCTTAAGTTTTATAATGTGATACATATTAGTGTGTAATGATATCTAAAGTGGAATCTAAGCCAGTTTTGGGAAGTTGTCTTATCTGCTTTTGCTCCTTTTTTTTTCGTTTTTTTACATTTTTGTATGATAATATTAAGTTTATGATAAATAAGTACTACAAAGATGCTCAACATTATTGTTAATCCTGTCAAAATAAATTAGGTACATATTATTTTATTTTTGAATGAACATATATAGTTTATTATCTTATCCTTAAAATTTACCAAAATATTATAATCATATATTTTTGTATGTTTAAATTAAATTTTTTTTTCGTAAATAGTATTTTTGGTTTAATTTATTGAACTATTTTATAACTATCAAAGAGTTGATCAGATGATATATTAATCAAAAGTTTCAAGTTGAACTGTTAAAATTAAAAAAAATCAATTACAATATATATTATTTTTAAGAATTTAGATACTACAAAAAATATCAGTTAGATTAATGATTGAATGAATTCGAGAAAACTAAAATAATTTATTTTTATATATATAGATTAGATTTACAAAAAAATGAGAAGAAAAATCAGATTATTAGGATAATACTTTATAATAAATTGTTACATTAAATTAAAAGTTTATTCATTATTATGCTTCTTATTAAACTAAATGAATGGTAATAGGATTGCTATCTCTAATTTAACATTTAACGATATCAATTTAAGGATGAAATACATCTTTGATTCTGAAAATATTGAGGTTTTAGGTTTCTTCATCCAAGACATAAATAGAATCTTTATAAACAGCCATAGATAAATCATCTTACAAAGTTCTTTCATAATCTCTTGGAGCTTTTTCAGAGTAAGCTTCTAAATTTTCTTTTTCATTTTTTTTTTTGGCTATAGGATTTTTAATTTAAAATTTTAAACTAACACCAGCTTTAACTAATTCAAAGACTTCGATAAAAAATTCTTCTTCTGTTTTATAATATGAAATAAATAATTTTGGACTTACCATGTCTACAATAGGTTTAGTAAAGCGTGAATTAACAAATGGAGATTTAAAAGATAAATCAACATTAAAATCCCAATTATCTTTTAAGATATCATAAGTAAAATAAATAAGTTTATCGGAAGTAAGATCAATTTCACTTGAGACACCACCAAATAAGTATATAATATTTTTATCCTCATCATGTAAAGCAGTTCCTCCATAGATGTTAATGGGTAGGTTTTTTAAGGTTTTCCTATATTTGATTAGAATAATAATATTACCATTATTTCGTTTTGATTGTATATACAAAGAACTTATCAGTTATTTATTTATGAAGATTTTCCTTCAGTTCATATCCTCCAATCACATAGATTTTACCTTCAGCATATAATAAGGATGGACTTAAGATTGGAGCTGGAATGTCAGGCAATCTCTTTAAAGTAACAGTTTATGTATCTTTGTGTTTATTGTAAGCACATTCGTAAAGATGTTAAGTTTTTAAATCTTCTTTAATTGCTCCAGAAATATAAATAACATCAACAAAGTTAAAAGTGAACATACAATGTTTAGATATCTTAAAATTACTTTAATTTGGTTTTAAAATGGAGACTTTCATGAATCTAGGATCTTTCATATTTTCTAATGGAGTAATTATTATATAATTCTAACCATAAGAAACCCATAAGATTGCTTAAGCCTTACTTTACATTTCATTGAAATCTACATTTTAAGCTGTCAATTATTTGCTTAAATTTAATGCTGAATTTAAAATATTCATATAGGGTGTTTTTTTTGGTAATTTGTAAGTTGACTTTAAAAATTCACTTAATCCATCATAAACCGATATTGCTGGATCTGCAAAATCCATTTATTCAATATCTTATACTCTTTAAAGTGTTGCCAAACAATATAATACTTTAACTGCATCATCAATATCAGTAGAAAAATTTTTTCTATTGGCTACATACCAACCTGATATTTTAATTATACCAGCTTTTGTAAAACATAAACTATTAGTTGATAAGTTTCCATGTTCCATTTAATTGTCTTTCAATTCTTTTAAAGCCTTAAAGATAATTTTTACAATTAATGCTAATTCTTTTGCTTCAAAAGGATTTTTATATAATTTTCTATTTTCCACTTCAGAATCTAAAGTAGTTGAAATTTCTTCATTTACATAATACATATAAAAAGAGTTTTCTAATTTTAAATGTTTTTGATACTTTCTTCAGAACATGCAAAATATTCAATTGGAGTTAATAGAATATTTGATAAAATCTTCTTATTGAATGCTTGAAATAACTAAGAAACCTCGACTAAGGATTCAACCTTGATTTGATGTAAATAAAACTTTTATTTTTCTTCAACTGTTTCAGCACTCAAATAAGCTTCATTATGATCTGCATATAAATCTTTTATCACACCATATTATCGTACATGCTAAACTCATTACTAAATAGAATTTACTTTTGAATATCTTCGAAACACGCTTTCATCCAACTATTTTTATTAGGCTTTTATAACAAAATTCAAAGTTTTTGGAATAAAAAGCAATAAATCTTAACCTGTATGTAAAGAATAACAATTCAATAATTCAATACATGCTTAATTTGGAAGAATATTAAATATACAATGAACAGTCTCAATTTCTTTTCTTGCTAAACAATGTAAATACCCATTCTAAAATAAATAATTATGTCCTCCAGCATCTAAGCATTTTAATTCAAATGGTAAATTTCTTGTTTCATAAGCATTTTAATACAAAATTGGATTCTCTTTATTGTTTTCTTTATAATTTTGTAATTAAGTAAGTGATGCCAAAGAATAAAAACATCTAAAATTAAAATCCAATATAAATATGTTTTTTGATGCTTACATTAAAAACACTCCATGTTAAACTTCTATACAAAATACAATATGTTTTATTTTAAAATTTAACAAACAAAATTACTTGAATATTTCATCTGTGCTACAAGCAAATCTTAATAATCCTTCTTTAAAATTTCCTTTTCTCTTTGAAATATCATAATAACAATATCTAATTCCATTTTAGAAAACATTGTTGTAATCAGGTATACAATAAATACAATTGTTATGTGGATCAAAAAAATGAAAGGAACTTCTATGCCATTAATAATTTTTAGGACCTTAATATATCTTTATAACTTTCTTGCTTATAAATTCTTCATCTCCATAATTATAAATATCTTCTTCATTATCATTTTTTACCAATTCTAAATTAAATGACACTTCATAAGAATTAAAATAAACTTCTTAAGTAGCTTCATCAAGAGATTATTATTAATTCATAATCATAATTTTTGATAATAATTTAGGTTCTTAATCTAAGACATTCTGTTATTATTATTATTACTTGTTATTTTTTTTTATATCTTTTTTATCTTCTACTACTTCAAGAGGTTACTCATATACAACATCATCTTCGACTGAAAAATTAATAACCAATAATTGTGGATCTTCAAATTTAACACTTTTAATATTTCTAAATAATTCAACTTCTCTTTTTTAACTAATACATCCTCTATCATGTGATTCATCATAAACTTTTAATAAAAAAGTAGATGTATTATGACTAAAAAAAAAAAACTTATCTTCATTCGGATGATAAATTACATCAGATTCAATTTTAAATGGTTACTTCTTTCTATAAACCTTCAAAAAATGAAACTTATTTGTTTCATAATTATACAAATGAATTTAATTAGCTTTAGTGAAATACATCCATGGAGAGGCTTCAGTCAATGTTTTTTCTTTATGATATTGTAGATAAGCACCAAGTGAATCATTTTTAAAATATGTTTACATTCCTTTTTATCTAACACTTTTAATAGCATGATTAATATCACTCATTTTAGGAATTTCAAATTTATCGAATACACTCATCTATTCAATTAACTACATAATCATTTATGGGACATCATTTTCAAATTAAGATGCAATTGACTATTTATAATTATCAACTAATCTAAATTGAATTAATAAAATATATATATTACCCTTCCCATTCATTTTAATTTAATCTAAGCTCTATGAGAGAATCAAATGTATATATCTTATGATCTACTAAAAAAAGAAATAATAATGAAAAAATGACACAATCGTAGATATAGTAATCACTCTCTTATTAAACAAAATGTTTGATAATTTTCTAAAATAATTTAATTTATTACTTATTCTTTATGATTTGTTTAAATTGAAGGATTACTTAATAGAAACTTTTTACCATCCTTTGTCAAGATACTTTCAGGTCTGAGAAAACGATAAGCAAATTTCTCTTTATGTAATTAATTTAATGCATCACTTACTTGTTCCAAAATGAGTAAACTTTACATAAGAGATTCTAATTTTAAATTTTCTAGAGAATCACTTAAAGTATTGTATTTTGGTATCATTCTATCAATAGCATAAAGAGTTTTATCAGGTCTTAATTAAACATTGATTGATTCAAATTAACTAATTGTTAATGAAGTAAATCTTAACAAACCATCTGTACTAACTTTATTCATGTTATACAAATATGATATATTATTTGAAGCATTATCAAAATTATCAAAAAGAGAGCGTTTAAATATTAATTATGTTCCAAAACCCTAAAATATTTGATATTTAAGTTACATCTAGAACTTCAGCAGTAATTGATGAACTTGTTGTCTTAAGTATTCTTGCAACTTTAAAGCCTTTTGGTTTAAGTAGATTTGTGCAATGCTTCATAGGATCATCCCAATTAACTAAATCTTCATCTTAGATATCCAATTTATGAATTTGATTAATTTCTTATGTTTTTTTAGTTAATTATGGTTAGAACACAGATTATTAGGAGATTGTTTGACCTGATCTTAAACCTAAATGTGCTTTCTTTGTTTTTGGAATGACTCTTTTATTGGAGGTTCCACAGATTGAACCCATGAAAATTTTTATTATAATTATGATTGTTATTTTTCAAAATCATTTATATAAACATAGTAATTCATTTGTATTAGATTAATGAGAACATAAATGTGGAAATAGGAATTAAAAATATTTATATTATGTTATTTATATAAATCATCCATAATAGGGTTGATTAGGGTTTTAATATCCTTGTGGATTTTAATTTTGAGCAGGAAGCAATACTCCACCAGTTGCAGGTTAATATTTATAAGAATCATCAAATTGTACAGAAACAGGCTAGAATATTAAAGATTGTATTATACATTCATAACTTAAGGATTCCATCCAGATGGAGCAACAACTGGTTGATCATAACTTGGTAATGGTTTAGCAACAATTCTTATAGGAAATTCAATCCCTGGAGTTTATGTACAACATAAACATATTCCATCTAATTCTCCAGTAGCAGATAATTGATAATTATTCATTACAACCTTTCCATTAGTAGTTGGATCCAAAGGTTTATGTTTATGTTAATCCATTAAAGTTAAAGTCATATTTTTTCTTTATTCATTCATAGCAGATTAACCAGGTTAAAGTCCTGGAATCATAGAGTTTCCACATACTCTATGTATCAATCTAAAATGTCCTTATTTACTCACAATTCTTAATGTGTTTGTCAATCTTCCTGTGATTGTAGGTATAGCAACTTTAGATTGTGAATTATCAATTTCCACTTATAATTGAGCAATATCTCCAGGTTAATAAGCGGTTTTATCAAATTGAAATTTGAAAAATATAGTCTAAAAACATAGATTATATTTAATTTACTCCTAAAGGTATACAACAGCATGATGTAGGTTACAAAACTTATTATCCTTCTGTTTAGTTAACAATTTCTTTAATAGGTTCTCTTACTAAAAATTCTTATTTATATTTAATTTTATCTAAACTCTTATTTGGTGAATCTATTTCTGCCTTTACACTATATCTTATTCTACATTCTAAATCTTTTTCTGAATATTCAAATGATCCTGGAAGATTCTCTTTTAATTTGAAGCCAAAAGGAAATGTATATTATCCTTATGGTATCATTCTTTTATATCAATTCATATATAATACCCTTATTAAAATATGTAAACTGGAATCTTATGTTGATAAAACTCATTTTCATTATCATAATGTTCTGTAACTTATTTTGATTATCTTTATGGAGGATTTGTTCCTGGTATTGTTTCCCAAACTGTTTTTGTTTCTGACCATTTTGCTTTCTCAGATCCTTTCACTTTTAAGTAAATTGTTGAGCTAGGAAAAGCACCTCCACCAACATTCAAGTAAATATTGCCTAAAATTTAATTATTCAAATACCTTTGACTTCTTCACCTGCAAAATAAAATGGTTTCTCTGTACGAATGTACAAACCACTCTATTTTGAATGATCAAATCCTTGCCCATTTTAGTTTCCCATTAGTAAATTTAATTAAATATATGATAATATGATTATTAAGATATTTACTTAAGTATTCTAATTTTATTCATAGATCAAATTATATTAATTTTAAATAATTATTTTCAACATTTTCAATCATCTTATCAAATACAAATTAATAAAGAACATTAAAATATATATTCATTCAATCTATATTTCCTTTAAAAAATGTAAAAATTATATTATTATAAAATAATCAATCACTACCTCCTCCTGGACATGCTGCTTATGGTTTTTAAGAATAGAAATCATAAACTGATTATTTTACTTGATTTATTAAATCAATTTAATCTTTTCTTACTTGACTAGCCTTATCATACTCCATAAGAAAGTCTTTACACATTTTATCAACTGAATCTAACATCTATAAATTTCTCACCTATAATAATTCAATAAATGAATCATACCTTCTTTCCTCTTGCTGTATCTACTATTGCAGTCTATTAATTTATACACATACTCATTGCTGTTATATGATCTCTCAATTATTATTCTGTTCTTTTTAAATTATTAAAATATTCAACCAAATGAATATTACGATCATCATATTCCTATATTTATAAATCTTCAACATCTTAATAATCTTATAAATTTTTTTATAAAGTTTATTCAAAATTTACTATTAGTTATTTCAGTTTTTCATAAACTTCTCTATATCCTCCATTTTCAGTTGCTACTTATGCAAATATCTCAGATATATCTACCAAAGGTTCCTCATTCTTTGCTATTACTGCTGTTTAAATAAAAGTCATTGCTACTTTTCCTAATTCTGCTAAAGAACAATCTCCTCCTGTAAATCCATCCAATGTTAACAATACTTACTAAAGTGATGTTAAAGCATCTAAATGATCTCTCTTTTTATTTGCAAATAATCTTGCTGCTTCATCTCGAATTCCTTTCAATATTTTAATATCACTATCTGTAGTCTATTTAGAATTTACAAAAGTACTTTTTAAGATTCTAAATTATTATCTAATTCTGATCTTGCTTTATTATTTGAAGTTGAACAATTTTCCAATTATTCATTTGCTCTAGAACTAACCTATTCAGCATCTTTTATATCTTTTTTTCTTAATTCTAATTCTAATGAACATTAATTTCGCTATTAAGTATACAATTAATCATGTCTTATTTATTCTTCATCTATTGTTGATTTTAGATTATCTAAAAATGCTATTGTTGTTGTTTATGCTCCACCTGATTTTATTTAAGTTTACAATTCAGTTAAAATACTTACCAAACTTGGTTTCGGATTTCCTATTATTTGATACTTCTCTAATAATTAAGATTATCCTATCATTGCTATCAAAAATACACTGATTACTCTCATAAAACGAATTAAAATATATTATGTCTAATAATAATAATATTGAGAGACATAAAAGAATACTAAACATTGTTTCTCATCTTGGTTTAAATAAGAAAAAAAGCACAATACCTGCTTTTGAAAAGAAAAGATTATCTTAATCAAGAATAGTATTTTATAAACCAGAATAATGTTAAGAAGAAGAAGAAGACTAATTAATTGTTAAAGCTAAAGAATTATTATCTAAACCAATTAAAAGAAAATAAATCAGATCAGAATCCTAATTGGTATAAATGATCTCTGATAAATATGATATGCTTAAAGATGATGCTGATGAAAACAGTGCTTATAATCATATTCAACTAAGTTTAGTCAAATTGTAAGAACAAGAAATCTTAGGTTAATATCATGAAGTAAAACATAATCTAAAAATGTCAAAAACTTCATATCCTGCTCCTATAACACTTCCATAAACTAAAGTTTAAATATAAAACATGTTCCAAAAAAGATGTAGTCTGCATACTATTGAATCACCTAAAGACAATACTATTAGATAAAAAATTAATGATTTCTTATACAAAACTAGAGAATCCTTTATTGATTTCCAAGCCAACGTTTCCCATTATTAAAATTTTAAATAGCATCATCGATTGTATAAATAAAGAACTGCCACATATTTTTAACAATGACTTTCTATTTTAGATTTTTTATAAATTTCTATTATCAAATATTACATTTAATAATCATTTTTTCATGAATGACCAAACATAGATAACAATAAAAGCAAATTTATTCAGTGTTTGATTTTTATTCAGAAATAGAAAAATATCAAAAATAAAAATTGAAGAATAAAAACTATGTTACCATTAGATCAAAATTGATTAGTTAATATATTAATTAATTGAATAATTAGATTTAATGGTCTGTTAAGGTACCTTTCTGTAAAAGAAATAACTAAAAATAGTTGAATTAGGTGTTGGCAGAAATATAAAATGAAAATAATAAGAGATTTAGGTAATATGTTAAAAAATGATAATGGCAAAATTCAATGAACCCTAAGATTTTTGTATAAAAGTATTATTTAAATATAAATAATATATATTCGTTTTAATAAAAAAGATGAAAAGTCTAGTTATGATAGCTTTCATAATTACTATATCTAATTGTCTCAATATAAGATAATGTAATCCTGCTATGTGTAAGGGTACAGCAATGGAATGTATGGAGTCAAGTGAATGGTATTAAATTGAGATATCAGTGATATAGTGCCAAACAATTAACCACTTGTTTAAAAGATCTAAAGTCACACATTGCTGAAGATAATTCCTACGAACAATTTGAGACATGTTTGAATAAGAGTTATGCATCAGGAAAACTTTTAGGTTGTGCTAAAACTTAATGTCCTAATTCTGCAGCTTAATTTGTGACCATGATATTTAACTCGGCCTAATCTTAATCATACATATCAATAGACTTTAAAAAGTCCATCATTTGATTTAGAATCATCAAAAATTCAATTAAAATTCATAATCCCTAAAATATATTTAAAATGATATCAAGATCATTTTAGTCATGAAAAAAGATCGATCATATAAAACAATTTTATTTAATATATCCTTTCTAAATGAAGTGATCTTTATTTTTCCTCATCTTCAAGTTATTAAAATTTATTACATAATAATTGAGAAAATAAATAACCAAATCATTTTCTTAATTTTATTTTATATTTTTTTATTATTTTTTCTTTTATCTATATTATTATAACTTAAAACAGTATTCATTCATACCTTAGAACTTTTAAATTTATTATTTATGTTTAAAAATGAAATAGTAATATTAAACAAATATAAAATAAATAAATAATTATAATATGGGATAATCTTGTAAGAAAGCTTCAACAATTGAGGAAATAAATTATGAGAAATTTTCCCCTCTCTATGATAAAAATTAATAATTAGAATGTGAACGCGAATATTAATTTACTTCATATCAAGAAGAAGAATAAAATAGCAACATGAGTATGTAAATTTTTAACTCAAAATTAAAAGGAATTTAACAAAGAAAAGGAATGGATTGTTAAAGTTATTGAATTAAGGGGAGCTATACTAAGAGTTTCAAGATAATCTTAAAATTCAATAAAATAATTCAACATAAAATTTACAAATTATTCTGAATGTAAAAAGATAATTTATGTCTTAGATAAATTTATATTGTAATTTTAAGAAGGAAGAAATTAACTTTTGTTTACAATAGATAAATGAAAATATAGAATACAAAGAAAATCTATAATTAATTGGGATATATAGATAATCTCCTTTAAATTACCATTTGAAAGAAATTTGCTTATTATGTTCTTCAGAAAATATAGAATGTTATAGTTTAAAATGTTCACATATATTTTGCAAGGATTGCTGGAGTTAAATGATAGAGATTTAATTATCAAACTATATACCTATTGTGAAATGCTTACAAAATTAATGTTTAGAAAGATTGCCTCATTAATTTTTGGAATTAAACTAATCTTATAAGGATATATTAGTGAAGAGAATGTTAGAAAACGATAAAAGTTATACATGGTGTCCTGGTAAAAAGAAGTATAATTATTTTTTTAGGAATTGATTGTCCAAATATATATAAGGTTTATCAAACTTCATAGGAATATGAATGTAAATGTGGTGTAAAGTTTTGTTCTCATTGTAAAATAGAAAGTCATTATCCAATTTCTTGTCAAATATTTAAAAAAATTACAGAGTATAAGGAACCTATGTAATCATGGATCAAACTAGATATTTCTCAATGTCCTAATTGTAATAGGTATATACAAAAAAGTTAAGGTTGTATATAAATTTAATGTGTATGTGGTAATGATTTTTGTACCAAATGTTCATTGGCTTGGAATTAAGAACATGGTACAGACTTTTACAATTGCCCTTTTTAAGATTATAATAAAAATCCTTCTAAATTATTTATTTAAATGTCTAAGAAGGAATCTTCAATTACTAAGGTTCTTTCAGAATTAGAATATTACTAAAAGTTACTATGTTAATAAATAAAGGATGTTTATGATGATTAAGATGAAATAAGTGGTTAAATATTTGTTTATAAAAAAAACTTGCAGAGGTTAAAGAATTTTTTAAAATTTGAGAAAATGTAATAAATTATTTAAATTCTTTAGTGCAATATTTTTTAATTATTATTTAAATGAAATTTTAGCTGAAAATGAATTAGATCATTAATGTGAAAAATATTCATTAGAAATAATAAATTATTATAGAATTCTGCAGAATTAAGTATTAGGAATACTTTTCAAGGAATAAAAAATAGAAAAAATGAGCTTCGAAAATTTTTAAAATATTATTTGCTAGATGGATTAAAATTTGAAAATCTAAAAAAAGTGTCTTAAAAAAGAAATTAAGAGAATTTAAGGAGAAATGTTATAATAGACAAAATGACTTAAATAAATAGATAAATAGTTATTACAACTAAATTACTTATTAAAATAAATATCAATTTATATTTTATATCAATCTGAAATAAAAGAGAGTGGAAAAATTAGTTAAAAAGTGTTGATATTAGAAAGTTTAAAGAATATAAATGTAATTTATAAATTAATTGAAAATTATGTTTAATATTGTATTATATTATAATAATAAAATTGAAAAAGTAAAACCGATAATTAATAAAACATGGTAATTTAAAATAATTGATGAACGTTATTAATTGTGAGTTAAAGATGCAAGATCAATTAATTCTAAGTTTAAGTTGAATATTAATATTGACATAGAAATACTGAATATAATTATATTTAAATTAATATAAATATATGGGTTGTGGTTCTTCAAATTCTTCTCAATAAACAGCAGAACCAGATTAAAGATAGAGTAGAGCTTCAATTAAGACGGCTTCAACATCAGAAATAGAAGATCTAATTGGAAAAAAGATTCCAAAAGTATTAGAATGATAATAAATAATAGTTATTAGTCTAACCTGAGTCTAAGCACAAATAAACAATAGACAATGAGGAATAATTAAAAATGTATAGAAAGATAATATTTAGGGATTCTTAACAAGCTCCTAATTAGCCACCACCTGAAGAAGTGGTTAGAGCATAAAAAAAATAACAAAAAAAATACAGAGGTGGGGATGATGTTAACCATTAAATCCATGAAAACGTTACAAGAATTGATAGAGAAATGCAATGTACTAAATATCTATATCGTAGAATCTGATATTGAATTAATAAGAAAAAGCTTCAAAGGTCATTTCGTATTTTTTAGTTTGCCAGAAGATTAAATAGCTTAATTAATAGAACATATGTTTTATTGCACTTTAAAATCTAATTAATTTATTTTTAAATAAGGAGACTAAGTATTTTATTGATCTCTAATAATTAGGCAAGTTCCTATTTTGTTATAGAAAGAGGATCTGTAGAAATAATTATAAATGATAAATAAATTCGTACATTGGGAGAAGGCAGTTATTTCGGTGAAATTGCACTTCTATACAATGCAACACGATCTGCTTCTATAAGAACACTAACAGATTGTGGATTTTGGTCTTTGGATCGAAGTACTTTTAAAAAAACAATAGAGGAGTTAATGTTGAAAGAATATGATGAAAATAGAAAATTTATAGATGAAGTATTTAATCTTAATAAAATAGGTTCCATTTTTTTCATTTATGACATCAGATTAAAAAGATTCAATTGCTCATGCTTTAATAACAACAAAATTTGCTCCAGGATAATCAATTGTTAATGAAGGAGATTAAGCAGATTCATTTTATGTAATTAAAAGTGGAGAGGTTTCAGTATTAAAAGGAACAAAAGAGATTAGAAAAATGGGTGCAAAAGATAGTTTTGGGTAATTAATATATGTATAATATAATTAGAGAATAAGCATTATATGAAAAATCTAAAAGAGGAGCTACTTGTGTTGCTGAAACAGAAGTAAAATGTGTTGCTTTAGGTAGAGAAAATCTAACAAAGATATTAGGAGATAAAGTTTAAATAATCATTTTTAGTAATATTATGAGATGGAGTTTTGAAAAAAGTGAAGTTTTAAAATAATTATCAAAAATTTAATTGGAAAAAATAGCTTAAAGAGCTAAAATTGATAATTATAAAAAAGGTTAAGTAATATTAGAGGCTGGAAAGGCATGTGATAAATTAATTGTGGTTTTAGAAGGAGTAATAACTAATGCTAAATAAGATTCAGTTCCTAAAGGATTATGTTTTGGAGATTAATTTTTAATGAAAGAAAAATATGGATAAATAATTGAATCTTAATATGAAATGGTTAGAGATGGTGTTTTAGCTACAATTTCATATTAATCTCTCTTTAAGATATTTGGGGGAGATTTAGAAACTGCATTAAAGAAAAATGAAAATTCTCATGAAAAGAAAATCAAATAATTAGGAGAGAGAGCAGATGCATCTCATATCTCGGTTGAAGATTTAATTTATATAAAAAAATTAGGCGAAGGATAATTTGGTATGGTATATTTAGTTAAACACAAATCTATAAACAAGGTTTTTGCTCTTAAATCTGTAAGCAAAGCATCAATTATTGAATAAAATTTAGAAAAACATATAGTTCAAGAAAAGACTGTGTTGGAACAATGCAATTTTCCTTTCATTATGGGTTTCATAAGAACATTCAAGGATGATATATCTATTTATTTTCTGGTGGATTATATTAGAGGAATGGAATTATTTGATGTAAATATTTAGATATAATTTTGTAAGGTAATTAGAGATATGGGCTTATTAACTAAATATGATACATAATTTTATGTTGCTACTATGATTTTAGCATTAGAATATTTACATTCTAAATCTATTGTCTATCGAGATTTAAAACCTGAAAACATTATGGTAAATGATGCAGGTTATATGTATCTTATTGATTTGGGAACTGCAAAACCATTAAATAAATAAAGAGCATTTAGAACTTACACTATTATTGGTACTCCCCATTATATGGCTCCAGAAATCATTTTAGGAAAAGGATATTCATTTAATGTTGATTTATGGAGTATGGGTATATGTATGTATGAATTTATGTGTGGAGGAGTACCTTATGCTGAAGAATAAGATGTAAGATCATTGTTATTTAATTTAGGATCCATATGAAATTTATGAAGAAATTATGAATACCTAATTAAAATTCCCTACTTTTATTAGAGATCGATAAGCTAAAAAATTTATGGAATAATTACTTAGTAAATAACCAGAAACTAGATTAGGATCATCATTTTCTGCTTTAAAAGCTAATCCATGGTTTGATGATTTTGATTTTGATAAATTATTTAGCAGAGAATTACAAAAAGTTCCAGTATTTATTAATTTCTTAATCCCTAGTATGTTCCACCTAAAGATAGATTGATTTCAGAACATGATATTGAAAAGAGATTTTAATAAGGTAAACCAGTTGTTTAAGAAATCAAATAAGAATAATCAATGCAAAAACAAAAGTATAGAAAGGAATTAGCCAAAGATCCTAATTGGGACAAAGATTTCTGATCATTTTCTTATTCCATTTTTTGACCAAAATAGTTATGTCAAAATATTATTTAATCATACTTGTTTTATTTTGATTATTAAATTGATAAATTTTATGTAATAAAGTTATCTTTAGTAACAACAAGAAATTTTAGAAATTAATGATTAATTAATCTTATCTAAATTTATTTAGAAAAAGAAAAGAAAAAATTGGTTAGGTAGATAAAAAATTTAAGAAGAAAAGATTAAGAATCGGATAGATATATTTATAATATTTTGTTCTTATAAGATATATCAATATCATCCCCATAATTCTGTTATTAGTTATTATTTCTATTCTAATTCATATATTTTTTTAAATGCCATATAAGGTGCAATATTTTCTATTTACTTATACATATCTTGTATTTTGTTAGTTATGTCTCTACCCATTTATGAAGATCCACAAATATAGATAATTCCTTCCATAGTTATATGAGAATGTATTTAATTAAGATCCATAATATCTGTAACATATTATTTTATAGCCTTTCTTGAAAAAGCAACTTTTAAATTACTTAAGGTGCCATTCTTTTCATACTAGTTTAATTCTTCCTAAAAAAAATATTCATCTTCAGTTCTACATCCAAAGAGTAATTCCATATTTCCTTAAAAAGGAGATTATTCTAAATTATTTTATTCTAAATAATAATCTCTTTCCTAAATTAATGCTCTCATTGGAGCTAATCCTGCTCCAGGTCCTATTAATAAAACTGGAACTTTAGGATTTTTAGGGAATGTAAATTTAGAATCACAAAGATATCCTTTTAAAATAGATCCTTATTTTAAATTTTAAAAGTATTAACTACAAAGTCCAAGTCTTTTCTAATACAAAATTAATTAACTTGCTAAAATATGTATATTTTTTGGATATTTCAAGTTACTTGATGCAATTGTAAAGAATCTAGGAGTTATTAAAGGACAGATTTCTAATAATTATTCTATGGATAAATTGCGTATATTGTATTTTTTTATAACAGTAAGTAAATTTTCTCTTTTTTTTTGAAAATTTTCTTCATAGAAATCTCTACCTTCAAATGAAGCAGCCTTCAGTAATTCTTCTTTATGTAATTTATTAACAGATAGATTAGATAATTCCATTATTTATTTCTTTGTGATCAAACCAGTAAAGTCACAATATCTAATTTTATAAATACAATTCAATACTTTTTTAAGTAATTATAAATAGAAATTGGATTAGGAAAAGGATGCTTAGATGTAGTAAGTATTTCAAACTTTTAATTTTAATCAAATCTAAGTTAGTTACATAATTCATTTATATCTTAACTAAATATATTAGATAAATTATACTCTGAGTTTTATGGATAGATAGCAATATTACTGGCAGTTACATATTGTAAATTATCAGCAACGAGATCAATAAATAAAGTAGAATTACCTAAAGTTGGTTTCTTTTTTAGTTCTTTTATTTCATTTATTATAAATGTAATGCTAGTTTTATATTTTTATGCTAAATAATCCAAATTATCATAGTTTTCATTTTCTGGTTCATTTGTAAGTTTTATCTTTAGAATTGATTACTCAAACTTTTTAGGATCACAAACTTAAGCTGGATAGTTTTAAATTAGAGTTTATTCTACTCCTGTATTTATCCAATTATGATAATCATTTTCTGTAGTATTTTCAGCTGCATTTCCTTTTCCTAATACAAATAGTCTTTTAGCACCGAGTTCTTCTAATCTTTTATCTAATTTTATTCCAAATTAACAAAAATTTTCATGATTTGTATTCCCAAGCGCAAATACTATATAAGACATACTTTTGAATTCATCATTTTTTCTCTCATTTGAAAAAATCCAAGAATTAAATTTTTAAGCATCAGAACTGCAAGATCCAACTCCATAAGTCGAGACAAAAAAGACTGCTAGCTTTTATGAATTTATTTGATCAGGTTCAAATTCACTAAGATTAATTACTAAATTATATATAACATCTATACCCTTAGGAAGAAAGTTCAATTTTCTAGTTTGACTAGCAAATGTAAAGGCCAATCGACTTGAGTTTCCAGAAGTAGTACCATAATAAATGTAAATTAAGCCTCTGGACTCAAAAAATGATGCAGATGATTAACCACAACCCATTTTTAAATAAGATTTTCTAATAAATTTAATCGAACAATATTATTCTCTAATATACTAATTTTTATTAATATAATTTAACGTAATTTAATGAGCTCACTTATTCTTTAAAATCCAAAATAATAAGTTATTTATCTGCACATCAAACCATATATAACACTTAAAGGAAATGATTTTATACTCATAAAGGAATTTGAAAAAAACTACTTTAAAAAAAAAATGACTATAGAATAGATAAATTACATGAAAAAATGAATTGTAATATTAATTAAAAGATGTTTCCCTTTTTCATCAATAAAATTAATTTGACAATAAATAATAAAATGAAGCTCTTGTATAATGTGTTGTTACAGAAATAAGATTAAATATTACTCTAAAATAATGGAATGAAGAATTTAAGAGTATTATATTATGAATCTCATCACTACTAAAAGATCGCATTCTTAATATATGAAAGATTCTTAAAGTTTAGTTTACTATAAGGAATTAATAAAAGAAAAATTATTTAATAATTGATTTCATCATTATGAACATTCAATTTAATCTATATTATATTCAAAATCTTTAAAAATTTTTTGAAAAATAATGATTAATAGAGGTTTTTACAAATTAAGAAAAAAATTTACTTCTTTTAATAAAAGTTTTCATGATAAAAATTTTAGTTACATTTTATATATGCAAGATTTAGAAATATAGCTCTGTGGAATTAAAAACATTAGTTCAAAAATAAAAAGAATGATTAATCTAATTTGATTTATTTTAATAAATCTTACGATGATAATAATTTACAATTATTTAAATATAGAGTTGTGATAAATATAATTTTGTTTATTTAATTATTTTTGAAAAATGAATGATGATTGTTAAGTCTAAATTGAATATTAAACAATTAAATTCTTTGAATATTTTTGAATAAATTATTATTAATGTTTAACATTGTAGTAAAAATAAATAAATTAATGAATAATTTATTGGCTATCTTCCTAATTACATTAAATGTAATAAATGCATTTGAATTGGATGTTTATAGAATGGTAGGCATAGAATAAGATCAATTTTGGAGTGGAAGTAAGATAGCTTCTTTCTAAATGCTCACAACTCACTGGTCAGAAGTGTCATTAAGAAAAGTGGCATTAATTAAATTTTCAGAAATAAATGCTAATTCAATGTCTGAATTACTTACAAACAAACCTAATGGTGTTTTGATAATTCTAGATTAAATCTCTGGAGATAATGAATATTAAATTTGGGACTTAATCACAACTAATTTGGGTATAACATTGATTGAATTTAGGTCCTAAGGGAGCAACCATACCTATTTATTTTACTTATGAATCTGAGAATATAAAAAATCACTATTAAGAAATTTAAAGTGAAACAGATTAGGAATATTAATTATAAGTAACAAGTGTGGATCAAAAACAAATACTTACATTGGAGGATTCTTATGTAAATTTAAAATCTAAATATTAGAACTTAATAGAAAGTATATCTAACTTTAAGTAAAACAATCCTTCCACTCTTATTGTATTAGGAATTGATGAAAATTTACCATCCGCTGAAATAACAATCCCAATTGAAAGGTTTGGAATATAATCATCCATCTTTTTTAAGATTGCTAGAGAATTTAAATATTAATAAAGATTGAGGTAATAAATAATTCATTTTTTTAGTCGTAACATAATATTTTATATATCAACCTCTCAATCCTTAAATGAATATGGACTTAAGTAATTCTATAAAAAATAAGAATACCAAAGAATCCTATCAACTATAGATACTATTATAATCTTTGACTAAATAAACTAAGATGAATAACTACACATTGAAGTTAATTCTGCTCTTTTAGCTTAAATTTAAACTAATTTAACTTAAATTAATGTAGCTCTCAAAGAGATTGAAACTACTACTATTTAAAATAAAGAGATTGATACAATCAGAATATATACTTAAAAATAACTCAAAATATTGACTCAATAATAAAATTTTACAAAAGTGCAAGATAACGAATAAATTGTTATGAATTTAGTTAGCTAATTGATTGATGGCAAACCATATGAATAATAGCATTAGGATTTATTGTTTGATTAAGCTTTAAATTAATTCATCAATACTCCTAACAGACATCCAACAAACCTTTAAAAGGACTCCAAATTCATGAATGATTTTAATTCTGTAATAATTTTAACTTAAAAATAGTTATTAAGATAATTATTTAAACATACAACCAAAATGTAATATGTGGTAAAGGATAGAAAATTCTTTACATCATCTCAGTTAAAAGGACAAATTATTAAATTTTATTCAGCATTTATTGATTTATATCTCATTCTAGGAGTAGGTACATGGTTAGTATTTATTTATGCTATAACTAAAGTAAATTTAGATTTTTTATTTTATAGTATGTTCCGATATTTAGAATTGAATAGAATGCCAATAAAAAAAGAAAATGATTTATTTATCAATGTAAATAAATTTTATTTGTTATAATTTTAATAAAAATGGGAAATCATCACTCTCTGATAAATTATCATGCACCTTTGAACTTTGCATAAGATCTAAGTGAATAACTGATTGATTAAGGAATGCTTCTTCATCCAGGTTTAGGTTAAATTTAGCTTTGGAAAATAAAAGAAATTAATCAACCTATGTTATTTTCATTTGTAAAATTCTAAATTACTATTTAGCATGTACATATATATGAAAAAGATTCATCAATAATTGAAATACATAATTTTCGTAGTTCTCTTAACCATCCTAATCTAATAGAGTATTTTGCCTGTACAAGTTCCTAAGCCCTTAATATTGGTATGGTTTAATCATAGTAATTCTTTTTTGCATATCATCAAAAAACTATAAAAGAATTCATTTAAACTACCAATTTGGTTGAAGTGTAAATATGGAAAGTAATAAAATTAAAAAATTTCATAGATAATTGAGTAAATTGTAGATGTTATGGTTTATTTGTAAAGAAAAAATAGATATCATGGAAATATCAATTCAGAATCAATTTTCATAACTGATAATTTTCAAATCAAGTTATTAGATAAAATTGGACAGAAACCAAACAGTCAAGCAATAAAATAAGATGTACATGACTTAGGAATTCTTGCGATAGAGCTTTTAACTAAAAAAAGTAAGCTTTGTTAAATACTTTAGCAAATTAATTAAATTTTATTTCTTAAATAAAAAATTTACATAAAAAATTTACATTATAATTGCTTTAATTGGTTGCAAAAATGATAGATGAAAACATTGATAAAAGACCTGATTTTCTTTAAATCTAGAAGATGATTTTAAACAGATTAAAAGAACCAATATTTTTCAACAGTCAAGAAAGAAAATATGATCCATATAAATTAAGTGCAAGACTTTCTAAATAAGAAAATCAAATGCCATTTTCAGATGAAATTAAATCAAATTAATGTAACTCACCTTTGTCTAATTAATTATCTTGTTTTGGTGTCCCTTAAATAATACTTCGATGCAACACATCTCAGAATCTAAAAGGTGATTAATCTAAAAATCAATCTCCTCATTAAATTTTAGGAATTTAACCTTCACCTTAAAAATAATTAATTTAAACTCCTTAATAACCTACAACAGCTACTTAAAAAAAATATCGAAGTATTTCTACAATTAATATTTTAGTATAAGGACATGATGATATATAAGTTTAACCCTACATTCTAGATTTTAATATTGTAAATTGATATTCTAAATTTTACATTTTTCACTAACTTCAATAAAAATTACTTAATATATAAGATTTAAATTAAAATTAATGAAATTACTCAAAAAAATAATATAAATTTCCATTTTTTGCATAAAAAAAAATTAATTAAAATATAATTTTTATGACAACATAATCTGGCCCATTTTCTACTCCAGCTTTTATAATTAAGCTTTATGATATTTTGGATGAATAAGTAGAAATAATATCTTTATATGAGAAGTAGGTTCAGTTTAACTAGATTATCAAATGGAGCGATGATGGAGAATATTTTATTGTATTATAACCTAAACTGATGGAGAATGAAATCTTATTGCAATACTTTAAACACAATCATTATTAATCCTTTCTTAGATAACTTAATATGTATGAATTTATCAAAGCCAGAAATTCAGAAAATTATGAGATATTTAGTCATCCTTTCTTTAAAAGAGGCAATAAGTAATATAATATTAATGTTTTAGGAAATAATTGTCATTGATTAAGCGTAATCCTATTAAAACCAAATGCAAAGTTAAAAAAGAATTGAAGTCAGCTGGCAAATAATATGATTTTTAAAAATAAATGGATTCAGAATTATTATTTTTAAAATAAAGACAAACTAAATTTGAAACATAGTTTTAAGAAATAATCTCATAAAATGAATAAATTATGGATTAACATAAGCAAATATGGTAAGAACTCAGTAACTCTAAAAAAACATTAGATGTTAAAATTGATAGAATTAGTTATTTGCTTAGCTTTATTATATAACAATAAGGAATGAATAATTAGGACTCTATCGAAATGTTAAATTAAATTTAGTGTAAACAAAAATAGGAATATTAACCAGTTGAATCACTATCTCCACTTTTAAAAATGATGTAAAATTAAATGACCTGGAACTTAAAATTACCTACTTAGTTGGGTACTTTTAGTCCTGTATACAATGATTAAGGTATTAAATAACAATATTTTAGCATATTCACCATTAGCCTTAAGGAGCTAAGAAAGCCTTGATAGTTACTAAAGTTTAAGTCCATTCTACTAATAATTCAAAGACTAGTGATCATATAACATAACTTTATTTATTAATTATTAATTATAGTTCTATTCTTCAAAATAATAAATAGAAAATATTTTATTTTTAAAAATTATTAAATGTCTTGTTCTTAACAATCTTTTTTGAAATATAAACAATTATATTCTCTTCAATATACATTTAATATTTTTAGATTCTCACATTATGTATTTTATTGAGTCAGTTTTAATTAAAATGTCTTTACATTTTATAAAGTTTAAAGATATTTATAATTAATATAATTCTGAATAAATTTATTTGTAATAATAATAAAATTAAGTTAATGAATGGATTTAATTTGAGTAATTCTTAATAGAGAAAATTTTCATTAAATTAAATAAAAATTGATAAAAAATTTCCATTGAAAAGTTTAAATTAAATATTATAAGAAAACTAATTTACATTTCTCATATTTGGATTAAAAGCAGATGAAAGTCAAAAAAATATTTACATTAAAGAATTATTAAGATAAATCTTAAATTCTTATTCTTTAGGAGAGTTATGAATATTGCTGATTTATGGTCAAATAAATTAGTTAATAGGTTTATTGAAATATAAAATTTTTTTAAAGATAAATTCTTACAGTCTTAGCTTTTAAAACAGAGAAATAAGAATTAAAATGGAAAAGTAAGATTTACAAGTTTAATTTGATTATGAGAAAATTTAGAGAGAAAAATTGACAATTTAGAAGATTCTAGATTTTGCAAATAAGCTAAATTTCAAAAATAATGATTTTAAATCAAATTTTAGAAAACTGATTATAAAAAGAGTTCATTCTAAGCCTATATGATAAAAATTTTAAATAAATGTTTCAAGCTTTTTAATACAATCAGAAGTAAGTTGAAATCAATTGAAATTATGAGTAAGAATTTCAAATATAAAGTAAAATTAGAAGCATAAAATTTCTTAAATATAATATTTTATTGATTATACTTTAACTTTAATTCTTAATTATTTCGATATACTGAGATAAGTTCAAGAGAATGTGCAATTAGGATTGGGCTTCTATTCATTTTCATAATTCTAGATTTTTAGGGGGTTTGTAAAAGTATTTACTTATGTATTAGTTTTGGATTCATTGTTAATAATATTAAAAAATTCTAAAGTTTATCCATTTTTTTTGATATCTATCATTTAGATCAGCCTCACACTTTTTTAAAGGATTTGTTTGGAAATTTCTAGCTTTTGTAAAGTTCTCCTAATGCTTTCCAAGTATTGTAAATAATAATTACAATATAAGTGTTTTCTTAATGTATTTGATACCAATAGATATAGACAGATATAGATTTTACAGTAGGATTAAAATAATAAAGATGTAAAATAACCAGTTCTCTTTGTTTAAAATCTATTTATTTTTCTTTCTCGGAGATCTTTTTAAGGATTTCTATTGATATATAACTAAGGTTCATATTTTGTATTTTTTATTAATCAAAGTTTCTTATTACTTTTCCTAATCTATTTAGATATTTTTTTTATTGTCATAATATTAATCTATAATTTAAAGAAGAGGAGGTTATGGAAAAAAAACTATTTCTTTTATTAAAAGATAGTAAACGAAAGAAAGTAAATTGATTTATATTTAGGGAACATTCTCCAAATAACGAAATATTATTAGAAGTAATTCGAAATAATGAGGACATTTATAAATATTTTTTAATGATTGTATATATGATTTATTTCTCAATGCCATAATTTTAATGGATTATTCTATTCTTAAGTTTTTTAAGCTATAATTTGATCTGCATTTTAATCTCGCAAATAGATTTCAGGTCTATAGACTGATCTAACTGGATTTTAAGCAATTCTAAACAAATTAGTGATTTAATTTGTAGTTGATAAATTAGCCCAGACTCCTTCAATCAAATTCTTTTTTTATATAATGATTATACATACATATCCAACATAAAATACAGCTATTGATGCAATAGTACCAAAAGTAAATGCATTAGCTCTTTACAATCTTAAGTGATAAGATCTCTATTTTGCATCTTATATGCTAGAAATATTTTGAAATCTTACTAAGAATATTCATACAATTTTTTTAAAGATTCTTAGGCACTTAAATGCGAACGATTTTGATTTACCAAGTCTTCCATTTTTTTATATTTTATAATTATTTACAAAAATGTTGTGAATATTAACACTATTATTCATTCTCTTTAACATAAGATGCTGTTTACAGGAAATTAATTTCATTTAAATGATCAAAATCATGCTAATAAATCAATGTTGAAGACCTTCTGCCTATATAGAGTATTTGACTCTAATAAATTATAATCCTTTAAAATTGTCTTTATGATCTCATAATATAAGGAGTTTTATATCATAGAATTAATAAATATTATTTTGTATTTTCATTTGTTTTAGACTCAAATCAGATGTTAACGACTCTGTATAAATAATACTTGAATTTTATATAATCTTAAAGTATGCATCATAACGGTTAAGATCCCATTAGTTAAATTTTAATATTCTTGATGATGTTCTTTTCTAGGATATCATGAAAAATTAGTTATAATATCAAAACTTTTAATCCTTTAATAAGTATTTTTATATATATTTAATAAGGATCAATCACTTTTCTCTCCATTCATCATCTGAACTACTTTCTACTTTTAATTTTCTAATTCTTCTACCTTAGACTTATTAAGATATCTATTTTGGATTATCTTCTAATATGTTTGATTCTTTTGAACCTTATTTTTATTATTTTAAATTGAATTAACTTGGTTTGGAACTAATTTCGCTTTATTTATCATCCTATTTCTTATATTTTGATAATATTTCTTCTACTGGATCTTTACTCTTAATGGCTTTTGATTTTTATACTTTCTCTTCAATTATTTGATCCTATTTATCATTTTTCTTTTTAGGTTTTTTCATTTATTTTCCAGGCATTTTCTCTTACTAATTTATTAATCTCAATTCAATTTCATTCATTTCTTCATAAATTTCTAAAAACTTATCTAAATCTTCTCTCCACATTAATGCAACTTCTTTATTTATCAATGCTTCTCTACTTTAAACTCTTTAATTTAATTCAGCTTGTAATTTTTCAACTTTTTCAAATGTGAGTGAAAATAATGGCATCGATAATAAATAATTGAATTCACTTATATCAATAGATGGTGTTGATTATAACTTTTTAGAAATTTATTTTTTCTATTCTTTATCTTCATCTCCTGAAACTTCTTCACTTTCATCTTCATCTACATTTTTTTATTATTTCTAAGAATCACCAAATGCTTTAATTTTAGTTGATTTAACTTAAATTAATTATGAAAAGCGAGTAAATCCAAATTTATCTAATTATTTAACTAAATCAATTTTTTTAATGTTTCTTATTTTAATTTCTTCAGTAATAACCATTTTGATGAATTTTAATTTATTATCTAATAGTTAGACTTCCCTATCTAACTTGGAAATAAGATAATCTTTTCTTTTATGATAAAATTATAATCTTACTAAATAAAACTCTTCTAAGATTTCTTGTACAGATTCATATTTTTTAATTTTATTGTTTGAATCAAATAATACCATATTAGTACATGAAGCTGGTGTTGTTAATTTGAAATATTCTAATGGGTTTCTTAAATCTTATACAAATCCATCAACCATTTATATTTCAAAATGTATTTTATATTTAGTATGATATTCTCTTAAATCTACAATTGAACTACCTTCTTCAGCCATTTCCTTATCTAGCCATTCTTTATAATTTTTAGTCCACTTTTTAACAGGTAATTCTGTAATAGTGATAATATCTGTATCTACATTACAATCAATTAAACCTTTTATAATGCCATTCCCATTAGGTAGATTTTCAATAATTCCATCAAAATTTTTATAAAAAGGAGTCATAGGTTAAAATTATTGACCATCTAATCTATTTTTAATTTATTAAACTAATTCAATAGGATTATAATTTTAAATTTAAGTTGACCAACCAGTTCCTATTCCTTCAGCTCCATTAACTAAACTCATAGGTATAATAGGAACATAATATTCTGGTTCAACCATTTATCCATCATCTTCCATATATTTTAATAAATGATCATCTTATTCTGGGAATATATGTCTAGTAATTTTATTAAGTGCTGTAGAAATATATCTTGCAGATGCATGATCTTTTCCTCCCATAGCTCTACTACCAAACTAACCTTTTGGTAATAATAAATTTATATTATTAGAACCAACAAAATTCTAAGCCATTCCTATTATCGTAGATACTAATGATATATCTCCATGATGATAAGCCGAATGTTCAGCTATATAACCACCTAATTATACTACTTTTATTTCTTATTTCAAATTTCTCTTAAAACAAGAGAATAACACTTTTCTTTATCCTGGTTTTAATCCATCCATAATTGAAGGAATAGATCTAATATTATCAGCCATCGAAAAATGTATCAATTCTTTATGTATAAATTCTGAATAACCTAATTCTTTTTTTGTATGATCCACATACAAATCATGATTGTATTATGCTAACCATTATTTTCTATCATTAGCTTTCTTTTTATTAAAACATAAATCAATTGAATTATCATCTTCATCTCCATCATATCTAAACATTATTGTATGTGTTCTTAAATTCTTAAAATACTCCTATGCCTCTTGATCATCTGATGTACCTAAACCTTTGTAATATTTAATCTTCCATGTTTTAATATCTTCCTCCTAAGCAAACTTATTGAAATCCTAAACTGTAAAAAAAGGAATCGTTTAATTTCCCTTAGTGGCCTTTATTAATGGAGTTACAAACTCTTTAAGAAATCCTCTATATTTAACTAAAGATGGCCAAAAATGATGTATAAAATTGATAATCAAACCTTTTATATGTGATCCATCAATATCTTGATCTGTCATAATCATTACTGAACCATATCTCAAAGACTTTAAATCTTAATATTATCTTTCTTTTTATAAACCAAGTATTTTTATTAAATTTTCTATTTCTTCATTTTATAATATTTATTTTAACGATGCTTCTCTTACATTCAATAACTTACCCTTTAAAGGAAATACACCATATCTATCTCTTCCGACAATATCAATACCTGCCATAGCTAATGCTTTTGCTGAATCTCCTTCTGTCAATATTAATGTGCAAAATTCTGAATTCTTTTTACCAGCATCATTTGCATCATCTAATTTCTCTATTCCATGAATTCTACCTGTCTTAGTACCTTTTAATTATTTATTTAATTTAGCGTCAGCCTTAGCTTTTGCTTATTAAAAAATAGTTTCTATGATATCTGTTTTTATTAAAGCTTTAGAGAATTTATCGGTTACTTTAAATTTCTCTTCACTTGTGCCTCCAAATTCAGATACCTTTGTAGTCATATTCTCTTTTGTTTAAGAATCAAATGTGGGATTATCAATTAAACAATTAATAAATACCCAAAGAGATTATTTTATTTGATATTTTTATACTTCAATTGATTTGTACTTTTTATTATTATTCATTTCATTTTAAATATCTTATATAATTTTATCTGTTACATAATTTACATGAGTTCCTCCTTTTGCAGTGCATATAGCATTAACAAAAGATACATGTTAAAATTATGTTGGTGAATAACTTACAACAACTTCCCATCTTGGAGTTGTCATTTCTTTATCATATATTTTAATAGCTCCTTCACTTGGTAAATATAAATCTACATATTTTTAGAATGAATTGATTTTAATCTTTTCATCATTCAAATATACACTGATTCTATTACCATATATGCCAGCTAAATCATATACTCTTCTGGTTAATAATGCTTAAGTATCATTTTCTATCTCTTTCATTCCAAACCTCTTGTAATCTGGTTTGTATGAAATACTCACATAAGGATCTTTTTTAATTTATTTTATTATTGGTATCTGTTTGTTACTCATATTATTACTCCAAATCAATTTAAAATAATTTTTACCATCACAAACTTCCAGCGTAAATTCGGAAGAATAAACATTTGTTAATTTGGCTCCATATCCATTTCTTCCTCCAACTACTCTTTTTTCAGTATCGTCAAAGTTGCTTCCTGTTAGAAACACTCCAAAAATCAATTCTGGTACATATATTTAATATTCTTTATGTATTTCAACAGGAATAGGAAATCCATCATTTTTAATTGTAATTTCATTTCCTATGTCTACTTTGATATAAGATTATTTATGTAAATGAGTATCTCTTTATAAATTATCAGCAGCGTTCACTAAAATTTCATCAAATATTTTAAAAAACCCAGGCACATATTCAATTTCTTTTTAAATCATTTTACCATTTTGAATAATCCACATTTGATCTGAAGTTCTTTATAAACTGCCTATATATGTATCAGGCCTTTAAAGTATATGTTCAATATGAGTCATCTTCTTATATTGTTCTTCAATTGTCTTTTGGCGCATTATAATTGAAATTATATACAATTTAAAATAATTCAACCTGAGAAGAGAGATTAACTACGAGGCTATTAAACTTAATTTCTTTTCTATTTATCATTCATAAGAGTCTAAGTTTTACGATGTTTAGGAACATTCTCAACTATGATACAGCTCTCTTCATTCAAACTGCCTTCCTCTCCATCTACATTACATTATAGTGTGATATGAGAATCACTGAATAATGAACCATAAATAGATTCATAATCTTTCATGAATTTATTCACTGGTTTCACACATTATTTGTTAGCCATGAATTTTAAAAAAGGAATCAATCTAAATAAACATTCATCCTCATCTGAATCTAAAAATGAGGGAATCAATAATCCATTATCAGGTTATAATTCAAAAGCATTTGGATTATTCTATCATTCCTATATATATCAAATACATCTATAAATATTAATTAATCTAATGGACGATCCAAAATCGTAAGATCTTTCAAACAGTTTCCATTTACAAAAATACAATTTTATCTTGCAAAATAATCACTTATATGTTTATCCACATCTATGTATTACAAAACTTTATAACAATACGATTCATAACCAGCAGTAAATATTATGATCTCGTAAAACACACTCATTTGTTTTAAAAATTCTCTCAAAAATGGTCTTCTACATAAATACACATTGTATAGAACTCCCCTATGCCAAACATCTAAAATAGTTTCATAATTGAAATTTTAATTTTCCTTGAATTCACAGTGCACTAAGGTTTCATCCAAATCTAGAACTAATGTTTTCTTTTTTTGACCCTCTGATTCCTAAGTTGAAAGTCTATAAGACTCTTCTTATCCATCTCTTTTTTGTTTAAGTTTTTGGTAGCATTTTTTTATATATTGTATACAATTCATTTTAATTACTCAATGCTATATTCAAGGATAACTTTCCATGATTTATAAGAAAATTATCAAAAGTTCTATTTAATATAGTCTTATGGAAATTCAAGATTACATTAGCCAGAAATACATTAACTTTTTGTAATTCTATTCAATTATCAAATGACTAAAATAATGTAATAATGCCATTATTTATATGTTATAACAAAAATTATTTCAATAACTTTCCGAATAAATTCATTAATATGCTTATGGAGATTCTATCCATTTTAGGTATGTTGTATTATATACATCCTACGAAAATCTTATAATTATTGCAGAAGACAAATATAAGTTATCTGTCTAAATAGAAACTTTAAAATGGAAAAGAGATCCCATCATCTCTATGAAATTCCAAACCTTTGCTGTACATATCCTAACAATGGAAGGTGAATACATAGAAATATTACTTTCTAATCTATTTCAATAAAACAAACAACAGGACAATCTTCTTTCAATTATTGAAATTAATGAAGCTTATTTACCAAATAACATGAAATTAAAAGAAGCTTATTAAATCAAGAGATTTAGTGATTTTGTCATTATGAACAAGATTAAACTAAAAATAGCCTTCATCTCTTAATAGGGGTAAATCCTATTCTATAGTCCTGATTAAAAGGTAATCACTTAAATTATTGCACTTCGATAAAGTCTAGTTTCATTTTAAACTATTGAAATAGATCAAAAAGAAATGATAGTTGGAGTCACTGAATTAAATGATTTAATTACTTTTAGTGATAATGAATAGGAACCATAAATACATCGATTTACAGACCCAAATTATTCTATAAATCATATATATTTTGTTGGAAATGAGAATATTTTAATTTTGTAAGAAAAAAAAGCTGAATATCGATTTGTTAAGTATCAATTAAAACAACTTAAATTTGTTAAAAAATATTATTATCTACCAAAAGATGATTGTCATTATAAATTTATTGAAATACATGAATTACCAAAAATATTTATTGCTTTAGTTTTTTCAACCTTTTCAGATTAATTCTAAATAATTTCTTTTTCTAAAAAAGTACTTTAGGATCGTATATTCAAAAATATTTAATTGAATTTTCAAAACGTTATTGATGAATTTAATAACCCTATTAATTTTAGCAATATCCTAAATTGCCCTGAAACATCTACTTTAAATATTAAAGAGATTTAAAATTAAGCAATTCATTTCTCTAAATATAATTAATAGTTTGGAATTAAAATAACTAAAAAAAAAATGAATGAAGTTTTATAATCTGATTCTTAAATTTTAAATAAAGATGATTAAGTTTCAAAAACCAAGTAAATAAAATAATTAATTTATTAATAGAAATTATGATTAGTTTTGTAGCTTATTAATAACTTCAACATAAATATATACAATATCAATATCATAGGATTGTGTTTAGGAACTTACATTTAAAGTTCTTTAGTAATTTGAAAACTATTAAAGAACTTTTGGTTCTATTCCATAAATAAAATTGAGTTGGTAAGAGTAAGTAATTTCTAATTTATGGCATCACTTAAATTGTGAGTAAGGTTTAAAACTCTATTTTTCAAAAAAGGATCAAGTTTCGGAAAGTATTCACTCTTGGGTCAATTCCTTAAAATTTACTTAATAATTGATATATCAAATCCCTGAGGATGATGAAAATCAAGAAATTGAGATTGAAACATAATATGATAAATGTTTGACTACAATAGCATTATTAAATTTCAAGAATCTTTCAAATGAAATATCAATATCAAAAATTGTTGCAATGGTATTTAACAAAGCTTTAGCATAATGTAGTAAGATAGTAACAGATAATTCTAATTCCTTTTTGTAATTGATTCAATGTATTAAACAAAATAGTAATCCAGTATTATGTTATAATTATTGGAAACATTCTTAGTAACTATTATTTATTTTAATTAATATTCTTGAAGTTTGGCTTACAAATACTATGATAAAATATGATGTAATTTTGCTTAATTCCTAAGAGTTTTTTGAACCACTTTTTTTTAATAAAATTAGAAGTTTAATAGTTTGTGCAAAGGTTCCTATTATGCTTAGATTAAAATTAATTATTTTCTTATAAGATTCATCATTCATAAAATTATTCACTTTAGGTGTTCAAACTATTTCAGAGAGATAAGAGTTAATATAATTTAGTAAAGTTTGTAATATTACAAATGATGCTCCTTCATTTAATATATTTAGTATTTCATATTTAATAGATGAGTGTGATAAGAAATACATATAAAATTTGATATAAATTTCAGGAAATTTGGGGTCAATGAATAAATATGAACCAACAAAAGTTAAAAATCCATCATTTGGATTAATAATTATGAGTATTTTAAAGTAATCATCTAATGAGTATGAAATTTGTAAAATCATAAATTGGTTTTTATCTTGATTTATTATTGTGTAAAATTATAAGTAGATTTCAAATTATGTTAAATTTTATGTATAATTGATAGTTAGTGCTGATAGAAAAAATATGGTTTAATATTTGGATTTTAAATTTAATATATAAAAATGTTAAAAGTAAATATATCAAATATTTTATAATTATATAAATATTCTTTAAAGTATTATTATGTATGAGTTTGCAAATGAGAAAATTAGAGGATTAAATGGATCAAAAATAATTAGATAGGATAAGACAAAATATAGAGTATGAATAAATTAATAAAAAATAGAGTCATAACTTTTTTACTGTGAATCCACATGTTAGGATGCTAAGTTAATTATTCTAAAAAAGTGCATATTTAACATAGTTTAAAGAGATGCTCTTCTTAAGTCTTTAGTAGATTTATTTGCGAACTTCATAAATTCTAACTGTTTTATAATGGATGCAACCGCCAATCATTTGTAATTCAACAAAAAAGAGAGATTAATAATATTTAAAAATAATACAATATGCTTAATAAACCAGACAATTAGGAATAGTGCCAGAATAGATCTACATTATTGAAATAGAGAGATTACTTAAAGTAATATAAAATGACAATAAAGAAATAACTTTAAAAATTCTATATGAGCTTTGTGTTTCAATGAATTGTATAATAAGAGGTAAATAGGAATTCGTGTTATATGACAAATTTTTTGCTTATTTATACCATCAGTTTAATTCTGGATCTGATTTTGTTCTTCAATCGATTCAATAGAGAGAGTATATAAAGAAATCAAAGGAAGAACAAAGGTTGAGTAAATTAAATTAACATGGTTTAAGAAGAGTAGGATAGATATCAACATTAAAGAATGAATTTTATTTAGAAGAATAGTAAAGTGATGGTATTAGTAGTAATCCTTAATTGTTGACAATAGATTCGAATTTAAAACTTCCAAATTCAAGATTGCAATCAGGAAAATTATCTTAATAAGTATAAAATGCTGAATTAGCTATGTAAGATTTATAAAAAGAAATAAAGGATTATTATAATATGTATGCAGAATATTTTTATGATTCAGTAAAAAACTTGATTTAATTTAAAGGTGGAAATGAATCATTAAATTATAAATTTCTTGGATTAAAATTTAGTATGAAAGATATCTTAACTCTTAATGCAGTATATCAACATGAAGAGTTTGCAACAAAACTCTATTTGCATCCATATTAACTTGTACCATTATTAAATGAAAAATAAAATACTTTAACAAAATACTTGACATATTAATCAATGTTAAACAACAACAATAATAAAGAGGATCAAGTTGAAAATTTATAAGAGTTTCTTCGACAGAGCCCTCCTTTATCACCTCAGTAATCGAATATTAATATAAAAACTGAAACAATTCATTAGTAGACTCATAGTAATGAAGACATTAGAGTAGAATATGAAGATGGTATATAAAATGAATATGATAATGAATTTGATGTATTATTAGATTTTACATTATTTGATCCATAGACCACTGTTTAATATTAAGTATATTCAGTTAATAGTGAATGTGTGGCAGGGATCAAAATAACTTTTCCTGAAGAATAGAGTAGTTTTAGATTGATTTAATTTCCATGTATAGAACCATAAGAAGGAGGTTATGATTGTCATACTTATTAATTTAAACCATTATCTAATATAAAAGGATGCTAAGTTGAATTAATTTAAATGACACCAAGTAAGAGATTCATTAAAAATTTCATATTTTTGGTTTAAGATTCAGAAAATGCTTTAGATTAAAATAAACTTAAATATTTTAAATTTGACTTTTAAAAAAATTAAGAAATGGGTGATATTCAAAACTTACATGATTAAATTATGCCTTACTTTAATGATGATTGGAGAAAATCAAAGTTTCCTCTATATGTAAACTTTCTCTTCTCTCATCTTCCTTAAGCTTAATAGATATAAATTGAAGCTTAATTGAAAAAAATCACTTATGCTATAAACACTATGTTTCCCTATATAGAATATTTAGAGAATAAAAAGAAACTTATGTATATATAATATAATTAAAATTTAGCAATCCTAATGTGTTTGAAATGTATGTGTAAGAATTAGGTCGATATAAAAATAGAGATCAGTATTAAAGAACTGTCTTTATTTAGATTGAAAATTGGTAATAAATTTTGCAAGATAGAATTATTGATAACATATTAGATAATATAATTATTTTTATTTGGAATGGAGGATTTGACAATAGGAAATTAAAGTGATTATTTATATTATTATTGTTCTTTTTAAAAAACGGTTTAAATATTATTATTTTTATGAAACAATTAGTCATACTCTTTGTTTTGATATTATTCGTAACAGCTTCCAGCGGTAATTAAACTAAATATAAATAATAGATCTGCTAAAGTCACTATCTAAATTTGCTGATGATGGAGATAATTCTTCCAAATTTGCCAAAAGTAAAGTTTCTCCATTTTCTGAAGAAGAATCAGAAGAATATGATGATGATGATACTGACAACTAAAAGAAAATGTCATAAAATTCTTAATTAAATGAAGATGATGAAGAAGTTGATGTTATGGCTTAATTGAAAAGTTATTAACAGAAACTATCCACAAACAAAGATGTTAAACCATCTTTACCTTAAAAAAAATAGGTTCCTATTATTTCTGAATCAGAATCTGAATATGATGATGAAGATGACAGTGGTAACATGTGGAGTAGAGGAATATCAAAAAAATTAGCTCAAACTGAATCAAAATTATTAGTGTTACCAATATAAACTGCTAAAGAATAAATTAAGAATGACTTCAACTAATTTACAAGTTTAAAAATGCCTGAAGTATAATAAAGACCTTAAGAAACAAAAATACAAGATAAGAGTGAAAAAGTTTAAGATGATTCTGAAAAAGAACATTCTGCTGATTTTGAAAAAATGAAATAAGCATAATTAGAAAAATATAGTAAAAGATTTCATCTTGATGAACCTAAAGAATCTAAGAGTATGTATGAAGATGATAGTTTAAAGGAGTTTATGCCAAAAATTAATTTTCAACCTATTAACATATAAGAAACTAAAACTTCATCATAGATTTAATTAAACCAAGATAAAAAATAAGAAAATAAATATGAAGAACTAGAAATTGATGAAAGTGATTCAGATGAAGATGATGAATCTTTTGATATAAAAAAAAAGAATTCTTAATCTAATAAATCAAATAATAAAATGTTAAGTGACTAATAATCATAATCAGATACATTTGATTTCTTTAAACAAAATAATTAATAGTAAAAATCAAATAAGAAAAATTAAAAAGTTGAATCAGAATCAGAAGATGAAGATAGTGATTAAAGATAAGAGTCGATCGATGAAGATGAAGATGAAGATTATGTTTAAAAAGTGAAGAAGAATAAAAAATAAAAAGTAGAAGGAGTAAAAAAGAAGGAATAATTAATCTAATAATAATAAGAGGAGGAAGAAGAACAAAGAAGATTAATATTAAAAAAATAGAAAGAAAAAGAATAAGAAGAATTGAGAATAAAATAAGTGGAGGATGAAAGATAGTAAGAACTCTTAAGATAATAAGAACTATTAAAATAATAGAAAAATAAATAGAATTTTGAAGAAGATTAAATTCCTTAGAAGAAAAAATAAAAAAAATAAAAAAAGTAATTAAGTTTGGAAGAATTTCAATAATCTTTAAAATTAGATGAATAAAAACCTTAAACAACAACATCTTTTGCATAAAAGGAAGCAAAAGAAAAAACAATTTTGGAATAAAAGACATTTACCTTAATGAAGGAGCCAGTATAATAAGTTTAAGAGCAAAAAGTGTTCAAATTGTAAGCAATTCCTAAAAAATAATAATAACTAATTTAAGAAGTAGAAGAATCTGATATTGATAGTGATGATGATGATTAAGAATTTGAAACTCCAAAAGCTATTAATTGTTTTGAGAGTAAGAATAAATTTATATAATAAATCTGTTAATTATGTTAAACTAAAGTGGCTTATTAGGTTAATTAATAGAATTGGTAGAAGATTGGAATAAATGATGGTTTCAGGTATTTATTAAAAATTGTATCATATATCTTAGGAATTTAGGCAATCCTTTGAGCCGCTAATCGAGTTCACTTTCAAAAGTATAGGTGAAATTGGATCATATTATTTAAGTTTTAAAGATCATACGGTTTGTTTAAGTGCTGAGAATTTGACTAAAATTGTAAATAATATAGTTAATGATTTTTAGACAAATGTTGATAAAGTATTGAAACATTTTACAGGAAATTAGCTTGCTGATTATAGTTCACCAGTTGATATTCCTGCTAAAAGCTAACCTATTAACTTTTTATTGAGTGCAGAATATGGTATGCAATATAAAAATTAAAATAGATTCATTATTAAATGGATTTTCATGTAGAAGATTTTAAATAGCAATAAAAACAGATTTGAAGTATAAATTGAGTAAAAAAAATGATATAAATGTAAAGCAAATAATATTTTATAAAAATAAAGTAAAATAAAGAATTATGAAAATTAGTTAAAATTAAAATATATTGGTTTGATTTAAATAAATGGAGTAATACATTAGGCAAGTTTTGATTAAGAAGAAGGAGGAGAAGCAACAAATTTAATTGTTACTCAATTGAATTTACCAAAAGAATAAGGTGTAATAGCTAGTTTGGTTGATAAATATATTGATAGCAATTTTGCAACTGATATGTTATAAAAATCAGGTAGAATAAAATAGTTAGATTTTAGATTAAATGATGGTTGATTTATAGATATAAACTCATGTAAAGAATGATGAAATAGGATTAACATTTAATTTAAGAAAGAGGAAAGGGAAATGATAAATATTAGATTTTTATTTTAAATTGAAAAATAAATCAAAATCAGATTTATTCTACAGTTTATTATCTTAAGACTAATTTATCCACTTAAAATTCTTAATTCCTTATTAATTAAGTTTTTAGTTTGCCATCTTAAACAACTACTTTTTCAAATTATATTAATCTATCTTTTCTATAGCTCTAACATTTTCGTTGCTTACTTTCTAACTCAATCTTTATATCTTTTTGATTCTGCTAAATCTCTATCTAAATTTGAGATATCTTATAAAAATATAAATAAATTATCTTACCATTGTGTAAAATCTAAACATTAATGATTTCCGGCATCATCTTCCTTTTATATAGCCATATCTTTCTTCTAAATCTGTTAGAGTTTAAAGTAATCTATCTAAAGGATCTCCTGTTTAAAATTTTAACCATATTGATCTTTTTGATATCTTAACCAATTTACCTTTAAAAATAATGATATCAATTTAAATTTTATAGTTTTTTAAAATAATGCTTGCTAATATATTGAGATTAAAATTCAAAAATTCATTCTAATCATCTTAATCTTCTAGGAAATAGAGAATAAAATCCTAAATTGTAAAATTAAATACTTTTGATTTTAACCGAAAATAAATTTAATAAAACTTTTTTCTAAAAATTAAAACATAAAATAAATAGTTGGATGAGAATATTTTTTGTCTTATATCCGAAAAAAGTGTATTTTTTCAATTTTATTGTATATAAATTTGATATTAAAAATTTAAGTGATATTAGAAAACTCTGATTTTTGCAAAGGTTATAAATTTTTATATAATTAGTTTTATTTGAAATGTTGATTAGTTCTTTGAAATTTTTCAACATATATAATTAACAATTATTTTTGTTATGAAATTTTTGATTGTTAATGGATTTACTGCAACTGCTTCTCATTCAAAGATCTTTAATCAATTTAAGCAATAAATATATGAGGTATCGAGTTTAAATATCTAGATCACCTAAGCCTAAAAGGAAGTTGCTGATATTGATTTTGATTATATTGAGCTTGATAGACATAATTTAGAAGAATATTTATTTGAGCCAGAAACATCTCTAATAAAGCCAGAAAATGGTTTAAAATTTAATTCATTAGACATGGTTTTTATAATAGCCTCACCAAATACAAGACCTTGGAATCCAAACATGAGAAATGTATAAGTATAAATTACTATTCTAGATTATAAGTCTAATAAGAATGTGTATTAAAACTAAGAAACTACTCTTTATGACCTCATTTGGAGCACAAGCTCTTGCATATTTATGTGCTTCCAATATTTCTACAGTAAATTTTATAGCATTTAAATATAGCATATTAATATTACAAATGGAAATGGAGAAGGCAGTAAATTAGTTGACTTTCCTAAATATACTCTTTAAGCATTAAAAAACTCTCATGATGATTATTTCTTAGATACTACTACAGGAGATTTATACACTTACAATAAAGTTACTGATGAATGGATGCCTAAATGTAATATAGGAATTCATCACAGAAGAGATGCTATGGAATATTAATCTATTGGAAAGTATGTTGTTAAATCTCCTGCTTATAAACCTAAATAACCAATGCTATGTAATCAAACAGAAATGACTTGTATAATTAAAAAGCCATTTTTACATTATTGGTTGTTCAAAGATGTCAAAATTGAGTTTTAAATTAAATAAACAAATACTTGGGATATACATACTATCACATTTACTAATCCAGAAAAGGTAATTGTGAATCTATTTTATAATATAGAGGTTTTAATCTTTAGCTGAAAATAACCTTAGAGGTCCATTAATTTTATAATGTGATAACATTATTGCTATCTTATTTGAATTAGATTACAAATAAAAAGATTAAATTAATCTGTTATCTAATTTTATTGAAAATGGAATTAAAACTATAAGATATTCAAATACATATGTATTAAAATATTTATTTTTTTAGAATGCTATCAGTATCACAAATGAAAAACAATTTTTCTCACCTAGAGGATTAGAAAATATTGAATTGATATACAATCAGGATACCAAAAAGAAATCTCAACATTTGTAAGAGGATTTGATGAAAAAGTAACATAAAGCCTATGTGAGAGAATATCGTAAATTAGTTAATAAGGCAATTTAAGATTCAGAAAAAGATAGAGATAAAATATTGCATGTTGGATTCTCAGTAAAAAAGAATCGTTTACCAGAGTATTAAATATACTATATAGTGTTGTTGAGTAAAATAACATTTAATAGAAAACATTAAAAGCAACTTAAAGAAAATCATTTTTTGCTAAGAAAGAACAATTCTATTAAAATTTTGAATCTATCAAATTAAATATAGATGAAAACTAACATTATAAGAATCCTTCGACCAATAGAAAAAACTTCAAATTGAAAACTGAACCGAAAGGAATTACATTTTAAATAAATGATGAACCTGAAGATCCAAATTCAATTTAAACTCATAGAGTTCTATCACAAATTGAAATTAGAAAATAATTACATCCTTCTTTAGATTAGAAACTTTTAGAAAACTAAAAAATATGGATTCCAGGATTTTTAAAATATAACAAATCAAAAATATCTACATCATAACCTAATTCTGGTAGACAAACATTTTAATAACTATTTGATTGATTTATTAATTTATAATTTATTAAACTATTTTAATTCATCATTAAGAATCATGACAAATATATTCAAGTACATATTTTATTTATTTAGTAAAGTTATCTTTTGTGAAGCTATTCAAATAGTTTTCCAAACCTTAATAATTAAATTTAATTTTACTTTAATATCCTATTGTTATTGGATCTATGATAAGATTTGATAGCCATAATTAATTTTAATACTCTTAAATCAATTATAGAATAAGATTTTAAAACTAATTTATAAATTATTATTAATTACTTCTTTTGGATCAAATAAAGATATCGCAAAAATTATATCAGAATTAGGCTATAAGAATTTTAGTATTTTAGGGAATGCTACAGTTACCATAAAACTGAATCTAAAAATTGATTACAATAGTTTTTTTCCTTGAGAATAGATTTCAGACATTTTAAGTTTAATCGTTTTTGTGTCTTAATCTTCTCCAATTACACTTTCCTGAATTAAAAATTAAATTGAATTAACTAAAATTGTTGCTAATTATGATAATTAAATAGCTTCTTCATTAATTTATTCATCACCCTTTATTGATTAAAAATTAAGAATTTCTTTTAAAACATTTTCTGATAATTCAAACAACTCTAAAAATGTTTCAGCACCACATCTATATGTTAATGTTTCGCTGTGTTCTTAACAAATACCTTCTAGACATTCAAAGAGATAACGTTTATATTTAATCAAATTTTAGAATAATGGTCTATAAACTAAAATTAGTTATAATTATTTTTTAAATAATTCTAAACAGAAATTAGTTTAATAGATTATAAAAAATCCTTAATTAATTTACTTAGAACTAGAGATTTATCCCATCACTTTAAGTAATTTAGCAGCCATCTTTAAAATATTTTCTTAAACTTATTAACCTTATTTAGATGAAATTTAAGCTTAAGTTATTAAATAATCAATTGATGCCATAAAATAATTTTTAGCTTATCCATAAATTGTATAAAGAACTAACTATATATTTTCATTAGATAATCTTGTATTTCTAAATTAAATTTTTAAATTTACTTATTTTTAAAAATAGTAAAAATTAAAGTAGTTAATCCAATAGATGAATCAAAATCAGAGACAAAAAATTGAACATTTTCTGGACATAATATTTTCTGTAAATCAGGTAAACTAAAATAATTATCTCATAGTACACAATTCGTAAAAAGATTCTATAAATTTTATCTATATCTATTTCATTTGCTAATCCGATTATATCCCATATATATTTAAGCATATTTATTTTATCTGCTTCTACAGCAATTGATTTCTTGATCTATTTATAAATGTCCACCAAAGCTGGAACATAATCATCCATTTGATCATCAATCCATACAAGAGTAATTAATTAATAGACAAGTTTTCTCTTTTTAATATACTTAATTTCATTAAAACAAGTCAAATCCATCTAAAGATAGAATTATCTTAACATAGTATTAACAGAACTTGCTTAAAATACTCTTCTATCAAGTTGTCTCTTTAATCTTTAATTTTTATTACAATATACTTTACTTCTCATATGTAAATTATAAAATTTAAAAACTGTATTCTACTAAATCAGGTTCATTCATAGTAAAAATTTGATAACTTAATTTATTTATAATAATACCATCTTTCTAAACATGTCTCCATAATTACTAAAAAATTCTATTAATTTGCTTAATCACGAAAAATGTTTGTTTATCTAAAGTAATATATTTGTAATTACAATTATGATTAAGTACTGATCATATTTGTGGTTTCATCATAATATACACTCTCTACAGTTTGCATTATGTAAGTTTGTATGAAAATCAAACAATTTGTGTGAAACATTTTTATAATATATTTCATTTCAGCAGTTGTGGCTGTTAAAGTGATCTTATTAGTAAATGATATTATTTCCAAAATATATATGATTAATTGGCCGAACTAAGGAGGTCTCTCTTATTTATTTTATTAACCATAATAATCATATCCAGTCAATAATTCTCCTTAGGTTGGACTAACAACAAAAGCTGATATTAAACAGAGTAGTGAATTCATTTTTTCTAAAAATAAAAAAATAAATTTACATATTAAATTCATTTGTTCCTATTCTACCATTTACTATATTTACTAAAATGAGAAATAATTAATACATGGATTGGAATTGTTTTAAAGGATTCCAGAAGTAAATTTGTACATTCAACTGCATTTTCTTAATACACTTAAGCACATAATTTAAAACTTTTATTTATAAACTTCTAAATTTTTTTAATTGGGATGTTTGATGGAATATCTACAAATGGATTCCCATTATAAAATGCTTGAAGAAGAAGTTTAAAATTGAAATTTATAGAATTTGATAGATTCTAATATTATGTTATAAAATGTTATTTGTATGGGTTTAATTATTATTAAAATGAATTCCAAACTTCTTGTAATTTAATAAATAAACTATTTGGTTGGATCTTAATTTAATAATTACTGAAGATTGCTTGATTTATTTAATTAAATTAGACTACACATTAATCAAAAAAATCTGAAAATTTGTTAAGCTTTTTAAGTGTGAAGTTTGACTAGATTAGAAAAAATATTATTTACTATTAATTTAATTGCAAATATACAAATTTCATTACAAAAATCATAATTTGTAATATAAATTGAATTGTTATTTAATAAATAAAGTAAACCTTCCCATAAAGTTTTTCTTAGTATTTATTTGGAAGGACGTTTTCCTAAAAAAAGTGAAAGTCTTGAAGCTGCTATTCTTTAAATAATAGTAATTAATTTGATTGAAATAGTTTAATCTAAAGTATAAAAGTCTATAATGGATTTGAAAATTTCTTGATTGAGTTTTAATTCAGTTATTATTGAAATGTAAAAGTCAGGAAACTAAATAATTTTTTTGATTTATTACATTAACAATATAATTATCTTTTTGATCTTGATCTGCCTCAACTTCATAAAAGCTTAGATTAAAATTAAAAGTCATGAATGAATATAGCAATTGAATTAATGAACTAATAAAAGTCTTATCATCTTGATATAATTATAGAAATGTTTTATGTTACAATTAACAAATAATTAATTTATGAGTAGAACATAAGAGATTACTTAAGGATGTTCTAAAATGAAGAGATTTATATTTTACTTCAAGAAGCTCATCATAATTTTTCTGAATTCCAAATAATTGGAGGCATAGTAATAAGATCTGACACAAATTAAGAGATTTTCAAATAGTTTACACCCTAGAGTTAAAACTGAGTAACTTTGAGTGTTAAAAAATGTGTTAATCAATTTATCTAATAATTAATCAGAGTTGGATATATCTGTCCAATATTTTCTAATTATAAAGGATAAAACAAATAGAACTGTATTTTATACATAATTAGGGTGATTTAAGTTTTTAGCAAAATAAGTGATAACAATATCTATATGTTGATTAACAATGGTATTATAATATTATTTTTGATTGCTAAGATAAAGACATAGTATACATTTCTAATTCTTCAAAAGTAGATTATTTTCTTAATGAAGGTTAAAGTACATTAATGAATTTGGAGTTTAAAGTAACAGATTTTTAAAGTATGTTATAAAGTACAAAAATGGTAACTGGATTTTGATCCTATTCAACAATGTTTTTAAAGATAGGTAAATTATTCCAATCTAAAATAAATGATTTAAGATTGTCAATAATTTGTTGGTTTTTCTAAAGAGAATATATAGAGATGAAAGTGATACCGTAAAATCTCCAGCTTAGAGTACTTGTAGACAATAATTATGAATAGTTTATTAGAGTGCTTAAGTAGTATTCATTTATTAATTTAATTATATGAGTGAAATATTATAGAATGAAGATGAAATTTAATTAGATTAAGAGAATATAAGAGGATATTTGGATGATGAAATTATGGGTTAGATAGTTTAAGAATATTAAAGTTAAGGACTTACAAATTAAACAATGACACAATATACTTAATTAGTATCTAAAGGTTGCTAATTGGTAAATTTAAATAACTTATTTTTCAGTTGCATCCTTTATTACCCAAATTACCAGATTAGAAAGGAGTTAAATTTATAAGTTAATAAGAATTATTGAATTTGGATAAAACTTTATTAGGAAAACTTGAGAGTGATTAAAGATTTTAAACATATAGAGAGAAGATAATACATAATTATTCATAATCATATGTTCGAAAATTTAATATAACAGATAAGAGTTAATCAATTTTGAATGATAGTTGTTGTTTAAAGGATTAAATAGCATTTTAATTGGATCACAATAAGAGTTAATTAAAATATTAAGAAGAGTAGTAGAAATAAAATATAATGAGAACAACATTTGCTAGATCTAGATCTTATAATTATAATAAATTACCTAAAATAAAGACATATCCTGCAAAGATAGATGAGGAAGGTTAAATAATGCCAGCAATAAAAGCAAAAGTTATACAAGTTCAGTAACCTGAAGAAGAATAAATGATACCTACTCATTATTTGGGATGGATAGATTAATTTTACGGGAAATGGAGACCTTAAATGAGAGAAGGAGCATCATTAAATAATGTATCTGGAAAATTATATTTATTTGGTGGAATAAGCAGTAAGCCATTTAATGATATGGTAATTTGGGAAAATAAGGAATGGTATCAACCTTAAGTAATAGGAGAGAAAGCCCCTTTTGGTAGAACTAATCATATTCATTGTGTATATAGAAGAAATATCTATATATTTGGTGGTGAAAAACCATATGATGGTTAATAAAAGATTAGAGAAAGTACTAATGATTTTAGAGTATTTAATACAGGTAATTTGTTAAAGATTTAAATTAGAAAATAATGAATTCAAAGTTTTAAGGTTTGGAGGAGAAGTAATTGAAGGTAGAAGAGGAGCATCAGGAGCTATAGTAGGAAAACATATTATGATTCATGCAGGAATTAATACTAAAGGAAAGTATTTAAATGATTTATATCACTATGATATTTTGAATAATAAGATGATTTTGAGTTAAGTCGAACCTAATGATTTTTTTATTAATGGAATTGCCTTTCATACACTTATCTCAGTTTTTAGTACTTCCAGAAATATCTAGATTTATAAAAATTATATGGATCCTGAAGAAATGAAAGAAATCAAATATAAAGTTGAAGGTGTTTACTTATTTGGAGGAGAATCTAAAACTGGAACCTTATACTCAGGTTTATATATGCTCAATCCGTGTTGTCGTCCTATGTAATGGTCTTTAGTTAATGGAAAAGGGAAATTACCAAGTAAATTAATAGAAAATAAATCTAAGTTAGTAGATACAAACATTCTGCTTCCTATTGTGAAAGATAGGGAATCATTATCATCTATGGAGGTATTTGTGAAACATCTTCTTTCTTAAATGATTGTCATATCTTCAAAGTAGAAACATAATCTTGGAGTATTGTAGAATTAGATTGTAAAGAACCAAGAGCTGGTCATTGTGCTATTGTTGAAGATCATAAACTTATGATATTTGGAGGATATAATCAAACTGGATTTCTTAGTGCTGAATTTTAGATTCTAGAATTAGATTCTATGATTGCTTATAGAAATAGAAGATAAGCTAACATTTCTAATCATATTACAACTAATCCTTTATAATTATCTGCTATTAATTAAAATATCAAAACTAAATAATAATATTACACTGATAGAATGTCCAAAATTAAAGAATAAATTGCCAGTCTTTCTTATAATATTAAATCTTTTATACCTAAACCTATCATGAAATAAATTTCAACCAAAAATCTAAATAAAGAATAAATACTCTTTTCTTAAAGATTAACTCAAGAAACATCTGATTTAATCAAAGATTTTGATTATGTTGAGGAAATCAGAGATGAAATGAAGACCTCAACTAAATTAGATGCCTCTCCGCATTCAAATAAAAAATTTACTGATAGACGTTCTATTTCTATTAAGAATTTATAACCATTTTCCCATTGACTACCATTAATTTATATTTTTAATCAATATTTTATATTTAAATTTTAAAAATGGTTGTCTAATCAAATTCCTATTTTATCAATTGATATTTGTTCTTTCTATCATATGATTTCCCTATTGCATACATGTTTTGATTGCTATCTATCTAAAAAACCATCTCTAAAGGTGATGAATAATTATTAGGTACAGCTTCAATGCTTTATGCATCTAAAATGGAGGTATCTTTATTTAATTTTTATTAGATAGTAGAAACCAAGTATATAACTGAATTTGAAAAGATGCCAATCATCGATATTTTATAAATTCAAACTATTAAATGGAAATAAATGTGTATTATTATTCAATGACATTTGAATACAATTAATCTGTAGATTTAATTCTACAATAAGGGATTAATTTATTACAAATAATTCACAGTTCATAATTCAATTTTATCTAAATTTAATTCTATTTATAATCTAAGTAAGCATAAATTTATTGTTGTTATTTTTTAGATATCTAAACTTTCGATTATAAACCTAGAACTTTAGTGTTTAATTAAATTTTAATTCAATCCATCTCATTGAAGAAATTAAATATGCAGCAAAGTTTTTCATTTTAATTTTAAATTTAGGTAATTCTATTCAAGATAAAATCATTTTAGTAAAAATCTATTTAATTTATTTAGAGACATAAAGACTTATTTATATTGTCAATATNTGATATTTGGAGGATATAATCAAACTGGATTTCTTAGTGCTGAATTTTAGATTCTAGAATTAGATTCTATGATTGCTTATAGAAATAGAAGATAAGCTAACATTTCTAATCATATTACAACTAATCCTTTATAATTATCTGCTATTAATTAAAATATCAAAACTAAATAATAATATTACACTGATAGAATGTCCAAAATTAAAGAATAAATTGCCAGTCTTTCTTATAATATTAAATCTTTTATACCTAAACCTATCATGAAATAAATTTCAACCAAAAATCTAAATAAAGAATAAATACTCTTTTCTTAAAGATTAACTCAAGAAACATCTGATTTAATCAAAGATTTTGATTATGTTGAGGAAATCAGAGATGAAATGAAGACCTCAACTAAATTAGATGCCTCTCCGCATTCAAATAAAAAATTTACTGATAGACGTTCTATTTCTATTAAGAATTTATAACCATTTTCCCATTGACTACCATTAATTTATATTTTTAATCAATATTTTATATTTAAATTTTAAAAATGGTTGTCTAATCAAATTCCTATTTTATCAATTGATATTTGTTCTTTCTATCATATGATTTCCCTATTGCATACATGTTTTGATTGCTATCTATCTAAAAAACCATCTCTAAAGGTGATGAATAATTATTAGGTACAGCTTCAATGCTTTATGCATCTAAAATGGAGGTATCTTTATTTAATTTTTATTAGATAGTAGAAACCAAGTATATAACTGAATTTGAAAAGATGCCAATCATCGATATTTTATAAATTCAAACTATTAAATGGAAATAAATGTGTATTATTATTCAATGACATTTGAATACAATTAATCTGTAGATTTAATTCTACAATAAGGGATTAATTTATTACAAATAATTCACAGTTCATAATTCAATTTTATCTAAATTTAATTCTATTTATAATCTAAGTAAGCATAAATTTATTGTTGTTATTTTTTAGATATCTAAACTTTCGATTATAAACCTAGAACTTTAGTGTTTAATTAAATTTTAATTCAATCCATCTCATTGAAGAAATTAAATATGCAGCAAAGTTTTTCATTTTAATTTTAAATTTAGGTAATTCTATTCAAGATAAAATCATTTTAGTAAAAATCTATTTAATTTATTTAGAGACATAAAGACTTATTTATATTGTCAATATAGTGATAATTTTTAATCAAATATATTTTTATTCAACTTAATATGCCTAAGGAATTACTATATTAAAAATAAAATTAAACTTGAACTTTTGTTTATTGAAAAAAATTTAAAAAGTGAAATATGTTAATTTAATTTCTTTTTGTTTTACTTATAAACAATTAAAATTTTACTTCAATCTAAATTTTTGGCTATTAGTTAAATTTTATAAATAGTTTCTTCAATTTAAGGTATGAGAAAATTTCATGTAATATTTTTTAATAAATGAAAAACTTTTCTTAATAATATATTTTATATAATTCTAATAATCATTTTGGATGGATTAAAATAATGGAAATTTGGGTTTATTATCGAATAAATCTAATAGTAAATACAAGGAATCAAAAAAAATCAACAATGATTTTCTGTTTTAAGATAATGGAGATGATTAGGAATATGTTTCATTAGATGATGCCAGTATATCTTTTTAATTAGCTTTCAGAAGTATAACATGCAGAAGTTGTTAAACCTAAGTAACTTGAAGAACCGATTGCTCATGCTCAATATAATGTTTATGTGAACCAAATAATTTAAAATAATTAATAAAAATAACAGATTTAATAGTAGAACTAATAAGCTGCATAATAATAAGTTATGTAACCCCAAATTTAAGAATAATAGAAAAAACCAATTCAGCAATAAGTAGTAAAATTTACATAATCTAAATAGAATAATTAATATATAAATAATCCATACATAAATTAATATTCTAATCTTAGTATGGATTAAATATTAAATTCTTTTTCTAGTACAAGTATTAATTACAATAATAATAATGAAATAACCTAATCAAATAGATAAACTTATTAGATTTGCATTCATTGTAAAACTCCTTAGACAATATTGAATGAAAAATAACCTTTTAGATGTTGTTAATGTAAGTAAGTAAACCAACCTAACTATGGTTACTTTTAATGTGGTACTTGTAAAATGGTTGTCATGTATTAATGCGAATGTATTCATTTACAATTTAAATAGTATCTAATATAATAAAATGCACTAAATGTAATACAATGAATTATGTCTAACAGCCAAATCTTCCAAATACGCTATAATAATATCAATTATAATAACAATAATAATAATAGTAGTAGAATATACCATAATAATAATCATAAGTGTATAATTAAAATCTATAGCAATCAAATGGGTTATAATAGAAGAATTATTCACTTAATCCATATGTCAGAAATAAGATTGATCCTATGTATCAGAAAAACTGATATAAAATATAATTATTATATATTATTAAAAATATTAATGTTATCATAAGAAATTGATATTGAAATCCTCTCTAAAAATTTGACAGGGATTTCTAATGATAATTAATAACTAATTAAAGATGTTTAAAATATTCTAAGAAGCGAAATTGTGGATGAAGAAGGGTTGATAAAGTTATGCCAATAAGGATTCACAAATTAAACAAGTAGATTAAGAGGAATAGTTTGGAGATTGCTTTTAGGGTAAATAATTATAATTTTGAAAAGGTATTTCCCTTTAAATAGAAAATATTGGAGTTAGGTGATCATAAAAAATAGAGATAATTACAATAATATAAAAATAGAGAATATAAAGAAGGCCCCTGCTCAAAAAAAAAATGATCATCCTCTATCAAGAAATACAGATTCTGAATGGAATAATCATTTTTAGGATTAATAATTATGGTCCAAGATTTAGAAAGATGTTATTCGTACAAGAGTGAAAGAATTAAGAAAAGAGGAAGATCGAGAGATGCTTACTAGGATTTTATTTTTGTGCTGTAAATTAAATAAAATGGATTATGTCTAAGGAATGAATGAATTTGCTGCATTAATGTAATGCTAAATAGATTTAGTCTTTATATGTGTATGAGAGATCCAAATGAGAAATTACAGAATGAGAGTGATGCATTCTACTGTTTTATGATATTGATGACAAGTTTGAAGGACAACTTTTAGCTTTAAAAGGAAAAAGTTAGAGCATTTTAGGATCTTTTAAAGAAAGTAGATTGGAAACTGCATGATCATCTAGTAAATTAAAAGATGGATTTCTCAATCTTATATGTAAAGTGGTTTATGATTTTGTTTGCTTAAGATTTTCACATAGATGATTCATTACGGATTTGGGATTGCTTACTTTGTTAGAAAAACAATAGAGAGGAATTTACATATTATTTGTCGATTTCTTTTTTAATATAGTTAAGGGAATTTTTAATAGCTGGAGATTTTGGATAAATTTTATTGATTTTACAAAATCTAGAGAAATAAGATATCAATTTAAGTGAAGTAATCTAAAGAGCTCATCTTTTGTAGAAGGAATAAAAAAAATGTTGACCGTATAAAACAAAACTTATATGTATTTTAAATAAATTATAATCATGATTAACTAAAAGAAAATTCCATTGGTTCTTTCTTTTAATGAAAATTGTTCTATTAAATTATTGAATGCTATAACAAATCATCTTTATCTACTCCTTTTAAATTTGGGAATATTTTGAATAGAAATCTTTTATAATCTTTAGAGTATGCACATTAGTTTTAATGACAATTTATAAACTCTAATGATTTATTAATATTTAGCAACTACTGTAAAGAAGAAATACAATTTAAGCTTATATTTAAGATTTTGAGGCTTTTTGTATTGCTTAATTGTGAAATTTAGTTATGTTGTGCATAAAGCTCAATTAAATTTGGCGGCAATCCCTCTAAGGATTTTAAATTATTTCCTACAACTGATAAAACCTTAAGTTCTGTTAATTCTTCAAACTTTAATTCTTTTAAATATATAGAATTGATGCTTAAAGCTTTCAAGTTCTTAAAAATCATTGTTACTTCGCGGATTTCTTAACATTTATCATTAAATATAAGAGTTTAGATATTAAAAATTGTTTTATTAAGGTTATGGAAAACTAAATAAAAGTCTTAAAGAGAAAAAGCACTTATTCCATTTAGAGTTATTTCCTATTCATTTAATTGTAATTATTTTGTCAATTCTTTTATTTATAAAATATGTGGCTTCTTTAGTTAATGCTACTACTTCTACTTCGTTAAATAGTCAAATAATCATACATATTCTATTTCATTTTCTATATCAGTTATTTTAGCTAGTATCTTCTTCTATGCCTCTTGAAGATTTTCAATTCTCATCCTTGGACTTTTAGAAATTTTTGAATTTCTACAACTTTATTGAGTCTTAATTAATTTTGTAGGATCGTGATAAGGTAACCTTATTTCTTATTTGACTTTGACATCATTCAAAGTTAGATCATTAATAGAATCTGCCAAAGAATTTACACAAGTGGATAATTATGGATCCTATTAATGAAGATTACCAATAATTTAAAAGAAATCATCATATGTTAATCTAATTTTCTTATATTTATAAACTTCTTCAATAACTTCATCTAATGAAAATAATTCATCTTAGAAATTAATTTAATCTGTAATAATCCCTTCCTTCAAAGAACTAATCAATTCTGAAATATCAAGCACATTCTCTTTTAAAAAGAGCTTCTTTATATTGATTAACCAATTTAATTTAGATGATAATATCTCCATTTAATGTTTGATAAATTAATAATAGTATATAAAGATTGGAACTAACTCTAAAGAAAGCTATTTCTATAAATTTTATAACTCAAAAAGTATTCCTGTGAAATTTATTACTATATAAGATTAAGATAATTTAATGTTTGTTTAGTTTTTATTAATTTGGATTAACCTAAGCCTTGGTGAAATTGTAATTTAAGAGAATCAAGAGTCTTCAGAGACATTTAAAATCCATTTTGGAGAACCAAAAATAATCAAAACAATAACTGAGGCAGAGGATGCTGTTTTAGATAGTTTCGAAAAAATAAATTTTTGTGAAGTAAAATAGCAATCTGTTTAAACAACAACACAATAATTTACAATAATAAGGCCTGATGAATTTAAAGAGTATATTGATTAATTGATAAATAGTTATGAATTCGAAAATGATACTCCATTAAACTTTAGATAGTTCATTGGGATGGTTCATGTTAATGATGGAATGATAGCAATTACTTCTGATTCCGTTGCATATTTTATGAAATTCAACTATAATAAAGTACTAAATGAACATAGTTTTACAACCTATGGAAATAAAGCTGATTTTGCAGGGGTAATTTGGAAGGCAAATCTATAAGACATAATATCATCAACTGAATCTAAAGAATAATTACCATAATTAGTTTATTCAAAAACTAGAAATCTTGCTTTCATTTTATATTCTGATTCTGCTCAATATTTTAGTATATCTGAAATGGAAAAAAATTCACATTTGCTTTCCATACATTTAATTTCCAATTTTATAGTAAGAGAAGAAAGAGGGCTAACAAAAGAAGTTGAAGGATATTTGTTTTCAGCAGTAGGTAAGGCAGGTTTAGATATATTCAAAATTCTTGATGATTCAGTATAATTTGAAAAAAATATATCATTTAAAGATTTTGATATCAAAGCTCATTAGTTGGATTTAAGAGATTTTGCAGTTCTTAAGATTGAAAATGCAAAATATTAATTATATTTATTAGATTCAAAATTAGGTTTAATTTTGGCTTATATATACTTTAATGAAGAGGGCGTAAAATTTGAAAAAGTTATGGAGATTGATCCTATACCAAATGGAATTGCAATTGATACAAAAAATGGAAAGAATGTATTTGCAGCCTATTAAGATGATGGTGTTTATTTTTATATAGAATATCTAGTTGATTTTACAGAGAGAACATTTTCTATTATTACAAAAAAATATAGTAATTATAGAATATTAGATATTGATGCTACAGATGAGTTTGCTATTATTAGTGGTGTTAGCAATCATTAAATCGTATTTTAAAATGGTTATGATTTTATTGCTCCTCACAAAGAGTCTATTAGATTTTCATAGATAGGTATGAGAGATTTTGAATTTTTTAAATATTCTAATTCAAAAGATGAGCTTAAAAATGCTGCTGCCTAATAAGATGATTATTAATATGATGATTTCTTTTTTGGAGTCACTGCTACAAATGCATTTTTAACTAAATTTAAATTTGTTCCTGCTAGAATAGTTTGTTTTAATGACAATAGTAATTTTATATTATTAATTTTTTAGAATAATTAGAAAACTCTAAACAATTTTATGTTTTGAAATATAATTAATCCTATATTATAAACAATACTATATCTCAAGAAAAGGTCATAAGAACAACCAAAAAAATATCAGTTGAATTTGTAAAACCCTTCTTATTTGAATAACAAATCAATATAATTTATTTTATTTTAATAGTTTTAGGAGTTGCAATATTTTTCTGTGGTATTAGTATAGATTTATTTATTAGTAAGTGCAATTTGTTATAAATATAAATAATTGAGGAATGAAGAAATAAGATTAGATACTGAAATAGAAAATCATTAAAAGAAAGATATTAATGAAACTCAGAACTAAATAAAATTTGATGAGAGTAGGGTAATCAAAGCTCCATCAATATAAGAATAATAGCTTTGATTTGATTTATATTTTAATAAGAACAAAATATTTATATTTTATTGTTTTCAAAATAACATTATAAAATGATAAAATAATGAATGCAATTCTAATTTTTGTAAAATTGATAGAGGGAATCATAGTTAAAGAAATGATTGACATAAATTAAACAAAGAAATTTCATTTAGATCATAAGACAACAATAATTACAATGTCAGGTGTTGGTCTCAAAAACTGCTATAAAGAAAGAAACAAAAACAATGAATATAATAACAGAGAAGAAAAGGATTTGAATGATTCTCTATCAAATTTTGGATAATTTATTGGAATTGTTAAAGTTAGAGATGGCTTTATAGCAATAACATCAAATGCAAAGATATATCATTTGAAATTTAATTACAATTACATACATGAGATATTCAGTTTTCCAAACTTTAAAAATTAGTTGATTAAACAATATAATGTTACTTAATTTATTGATGGAGAAGTAAACTGAGATTTAGTAGTAAGATATAGCTTTAATTTGATCGTTTAATTGTCATATTCGAAACCAATCTTAGAAGTTGTTTTAATAAAAACTTTGATTCTTGTTTTTAATGTTGTTATTAGGTAATATAATGAAATTGAGAATATTTAAGTTTGTTTGCTAGCTCTGGGATGTGTGGAGAAGATTAAACAAAGAAATGAGAATGAGAAGTTTAAGAGTCAAACGAAAAAAGTTGAAATTATAATCAAACATAATCCATATTCAAAAATAGAAATTAGAAGTTAATGAGTGAGTATACAAGCAGAAGTTAGATAAAAAAAATCATAGATACAAAACTAGCTAATATGAAGTGTTTATAAAAATAAATTTATATTAATTATTTTAACATATATATATCATAATTCTGATTCTGCTTCATAATATTGTTCTAAAATGTTAAAACATTTTTGATAGACACCCTGATTCTAATGTTTTTGCAATTGTTCAATTTTAGAAATGACCCCCATTTCTTCTAATTTGGTTAAGTAATAATTGTCCTCTTTAAAATCTTAGTCACCTAAATCTTAAAAATATTTAGAAACCTCTTTTCAAGACATTGAATATGGCTTCTAGAACTACAGTCATAGTTTGAGTATCTTCACCTTCTAATAGATGTTTGAAAACATTAAGCAATCCTTTTTAAACAATCAATTAGATATCTTAATTGCTTCCATGTTTAGTTGAATTGGAAATGGCCCAAGTGGCTTCCCTCACAATTTCTTCAACATCAGTGGTCATCAAAGTGAATAGTTTTTCCAATATAGCAGAATCTCTAATCACTTGACTAACCTGATTGCTACTACCAGCAGTGATATTTGAGATTGTCCAGCATGCCTTAAATATAAAATATTGATACTTCTCTTCTGATAGCCTTCTTATCATGAGATAGCAACTTAGGTATTTTTTATAATAAACCTTAATTTAATACATATGTTGTTTAGACTTCATCTCCAGTTACAACATTTCCTAAAATCCTTAAAGTTGGTATCACCAATTGTAGAGATGAATGATCAAGCAATCTTATTAGAGTTGGAACCACCTGTGAATCAATAACAGTTTATAATCTACTGTTATCTCCATCACTTAAATATGATAATGCCCAACAAGCATCTGTCAATACTTCTGGATCAGTATCATCTATTATGACTTTACAAAAGACTGGTAATGCATTCTTAACATACTATTATTATATATATTAAAATCAATACCTTAAATTCAGGAATTGGTTTTCCTCTGCAAAGATTACTTAAAGACCAAGTACAATGTTTAATAGTGTTTTTGTTTTAAGCATTTTACATAATGGCTATCAAAGGATCCACTCCACCTACTCTTAATATTAGATCTCTATATTGTGTACAATCTCCTGCAATATTACCTATGGCCCATACTGCTTATTCAGCAATATCTTTATATTATGAACTTAAAAGTTTCACAAATAAATATATTCCACCTTTGTCAATTATGGATTAAGTTTATTAAGTTGTTCCACTAGCTACATTTGTCAAGGCCCAAGCTGCTTCTAAGACCAATTGAGGTATTTATTCTTTTTAAATTATGTCAATTAATTTTGGTACCAAATTCGCATCAATCACCTACTATATTGGCGCACCTGACTTTATTATTTCTATATACATCTTACTTCTACAGATAACATCTTTCTTAATCCTGTCACTCCATAGTGTAATTATAAAATATCTGTTGAAAAGATCTTTTGTAGAACTTCAGGAAAATCCTCAAATGAAAATTGTCTTTTTTATAGATGTTCTTGTTGAGCTTTTAATGCCATTTACAATTCTTATGGAAGAGTTGATGGTATCAATGGTTAGGATTCAGGAAGTTTTTGTGTTTAGTTCTAAAATAATATAATCAATATGAGCTACATTTTAAGCTAATCTTTTATTGTTTATTATAGAATTTCGTTCCCTAGACCTGATTTCTGTTGCAAATTCTTCTCTTTTTTTCTTCACTTCGCTATTTTATTCAGCTTCATTCACTTGCACATTTCCAAATAATGAAAACTAATTTTATGGCTGCATAATAAAATATTTTATGATAAATTTTTTACTTTAATAAAAATTATTAACTATATTGAATTTATTATTCAAAAATAAAAATGAATTAACACAGTTAAACTAATCCTCCTTCAAATTTCTAACACTTTATGGGAGTAGCTCCGAATTAGTTCAACTCCAATATCAAAGGTTAGGTAAGCCATTCTTATTTATTTGTTATAGACTTTAAATTCCTAATAACAGAATCAGCATGATCAATCCAGAGTTTCATAATTACCAATATCTAGGATTGAAGAGGTTCCTTAACAACATCTTAATGAAATTAATCATAGTCATAATGATTAACATTAATTATCCTCTAAAGGTAAACATTATCATCCTCTCACTATCCCATGCAATTGGGATTTGGCTCGAAAACATGCTTAATCTAGAAGAACAGCTACTGAAAAAAAGAAAGACATTAACAAAACTACAAATGGTATGTTACTTAATATTATCTATCAGTTGAAACCTGTCCATGTTGTGGCTTTGAAGTAGAAAGAGATGAAATCCCCTATTGTTCTAATCCTATGGCACTCTCTTTTCTTGGTTCTGGATTCACTCTATTTTATAACTATCTCAAATATTGCATTATCATCTTATTCATAACTTTGGTCACCAAATAAGTTTATAATCTCTATACCAGTTATCAAGGTTCATATTGTAGTCATTTTAAAAGAGAAAAAATTGAAGGTCACTTTGTTCAACTTCCTAATTGCTAAGACTCAGTGTTCTTAAAATTATCATTAGCAAATAAATTAGAGTAAATTTTATTTTTAAATTAGTAATCGTGAAGCTTTAGAGTATGTACAAATTTTAAACTTTATAAACCTATTTATTGTTATGATTGTTCTCATCTATTTCAGAAAAAGCTAACGATAAATCGATACTACTATTGATGAAGAACTCTTAACACCTGCTGATTATACAGTCTGTGTCAAAAATATTCCTTTAGGATTAGGATTAAATTATAAATGGGAATTGTAACATATGTTTGAAACTTGTGCAGTTATTTCAGATACAGCACCAATAGTGGTGAAAAAGGTAGTTTTAGTATATGACATCGAAGAAATAATTAAAATGGAAAAGGAGCTTGATGAGTTAGTGGATAGAAAGAAGGAAATAATAAAAGAAAATGATTATAATTTGAATCATGCAAAAGTGTTGTAGATGGATTAGAAAATAAAAGAGTTAGAACATTAAATACATCAGACAGAGAAGGAATATGAAAGAGAGAATAAAAAGTTTGCAGGAATAGCATTCATATCATTTGAAAATGAGAATATGAAAAATTTGGTTTTACAAGAGAATTAACATACATAATTAGAGAGAATGAAGTCATATTGGAATAAGGGTAAATTAGAAGGATTATCAGAAAATGATCTATCTTGGCACGATTAGAAATTATTTATTGAATAAGCTCCAGAACCAAATGAAGTAGATTGGGAATTCATCCATGTTAAGACCGAAGAAAAGATAAGTAAAAGAATAAAAGCATGGATAATTTATTTGTTAGTAGAAAGTGCAGCCTTTTATTCAATATATCTGATAGCACATAAAGTAGCAAAATATGGAGATGAGGCAAGAGAAGAGGAAATAAAAGGAAAATTGGATCATGAAACAATGTTAAAAATAAACATTTTATCTTTTGTGATATCATTGAGCATAGTACTTTTTAACAAATTTGCAGTTGCAAAAATAGTTCATTATATAGTAGATGATGAAAAGATTTCAAGCAAGACAAAGTTTTAAATATCATTTGTATATAAATATGCATTAGCATTATTTTTGAATGCAGCTATCATAAGTTTTTTAGTGGATATAGTAATCTTAAAAAATGTAGAAGGAGCAGGAGGGTTTTTATAGAATGAGAGTTAGATCTTTATTTTGAATGCTGTATTACCTCCATTTATTTGGTGTGTGGATCCATGGAGTTTATGTAAAAACATCTGGAGATGGTACATAATAAGAAAGGGAGACAAAGCATTATTAACATAGTAAGAAGCAAATATTTTAATGGAAGAACCTGACTACTTGTCAGCAAAGAGATACTCAGATATAATGAAAACAATGTGGTTTACTTTTTTATATGGTACAGCACTTCCTTTAGGAACTGTTTGCAGTGCTTTTGGGATTCTGATTTACTATTATGTTGACTATTATAATATATTAAGAAGGAGAACAGTGAAGGAATCGATTAGTATTCAACTATCTACAGGTAAAAAGTATTAATTTAATATTTTATAGAGATGATAGAGATGCTGGAATATATAATAGTATGGAGTGCCTTTGGAGAAATGATCATGACTTATGCATTTTTCAAGGAGATAAGTTAGATAGATGTGTTGTTGATGGTTATTGCAATAGTTTATGCTTCTTTACCAATGGAAGATATTTCTGAGTATTTGTTTCCTGTAGTGAATAATGAAGAGGTATATTAAATAATTAATATAATTAATAGATAAAACCTTATGATGAGGGTTGTTTGGGATTTGATACTGATTATGATAGAGAAAATCCTGTGACTAGACACAAAGCTATTGAAGAATGGAATGAAAAACAAAAACTTCTTACTAATTCGAATCAAAAAATTCACAAGTTTTATGAACAATAAGATCAATTTGGATATAATTTGGATGATCATTATGGAAGAAGATGATTTTTGAATAAATATTATTATTATCAATTTTTAAATAATTCTAAGATGAAAAGGATGTAGAGTAAAGAGGATATAATAAAAGATTAATACATGAAGACTTTAACATGTTTCTTATAAGATAGCACCCTTTATGATTGCTTATCTATTAATAATTAAGTCACGGTCATAGATTAGTCATTCTCTTTATTTGATGTTTTTAATGTCTTTATTGAGTCGCATATTGATGAAGTATTGTTTTGGAATCCAGATGTAGCTTATTATGATGGAGTTTTCACACAAACTGATTTGATCAGAATCATTCTGAAATGCTATCAGAACATCCTTAATGGAGTTCCGAATGGTAATCTTTAATGCAAATCTTAGGCAGTTTGGGGAAATAATAAAAGTTAAGTTCAACCAATCATGGAAGAAGAGGATGAAGACAGAACTTCAACTCCTGTCCATACTACTTAAGTTATAGGCTAAGATTAAGTTAATAAGTTGCTTATTGATTTAAAGACTATCTCTGTCAGAGATTGGTTTAATTCATATGGTGAAAATCTTCATTAAAGCAGTCTTATAAAAGCAGAGATGACTGATAATCTAAATGATGCCATGAAAAAAATACTTAAATAGGGAGTAACCAGAATTGTAGTTATTGAATCTGAATCTAGAGTTATTGTAGGCATCCTATAACAAAAAGATATTTTAGCATTTCTTGTTAAAGGATTTAGTTAATATTTCCACTTATAATTATCATCAAAGCCACATAGACTTGAAGTTCAACGAGAGAATAATTAACAATCAGAATAACATGAATTAGAAATAAGCTACTTTTCTGATAGTATACTTCTTTTAAATGACAAACTATCCTTTGATACCATTGTCTATGAGTAAATTACTAAACATATCATTCTAGTGTCTTTTATAAATTGATTTACGTTTTCAAAAGAAATGCTATCCCTATTGTGGACATTAATAATTAGTATTTAGGATTGATTGATAGAAGAGATTTCTTATTCATCCTTAAATATCAAGTCTACGACATGGTATGACTCAACATTAAGATTAGCTTCACAGATAAGCCATTGATTTATTGAATTTTATTAGAATTGAGAAATCTAAGTATTCTGGCTTTTCAATATGTAATAAAGAATTATTTCATATGAAACAAACTTTAAAAGAAGTAACTTCTTCATATATCATAGGTTGTAGAAAATTTGCTTCTTTCCTCAAGAGGTAGTCTAGTGTGTCTGAATGAAAATAAAGAACCTATTTCCACCCTTTAAATGTCTGATCTCTTCAAAATATGTTTAGATGATATTGAACTAGAATGAATTTATTCTAAAATAATATATGTGTATTATATTACAATATTCTTTATTTGAAGAAATAATCCTTTCTATTATTCTAATATTTAAATTATTATTTCTATTAAATTTTTTTAGAATGTTGTACTAAACAATGATGCAGAGAGCAGAGATTTAATTTGACAGTTGCAAATAATCAATTAAAAATAGTATAGATGAAAATTCGATTGGCATCAAGTATAAGAAACAATTGGAAAAAAAAAAATTTTTTATTTTGGAAAAATTAGATTATTATTTATAAAAGCTCATAAATGATGATGGAAATGTTATTACCTTGTATTGTGATTTTAATTTTGATGAAAAATTAACACTTTTTCTAAAAGCTGGAGATATTAAACAAGAATTTATAAACTCTTCTTCACCAAGTTATTTTTGTGGAAAAAAAAATTAGTTAGATTTACATCAATAATTGTTAGTTATAAGAGAAAATATTCTTAAAGAATTTGAAAAATATAATTCATTTTTGATACTAAATGAGAAAAAACCCTAAAATTAAGACATATGGAGTTAAGCTGATTATTTTTTGAAAAATAACACTTAATAAGCTGCAGATAAATGTAAAGAAGAGGCTGAAAAATGTAGAAAAAATATGGTTAAATAACTTATTAAAAATGATGATTTAAGCTAATATCTTGAATTTTAGTTCTATCTTGAAATTTATCATAATTATTTTGATGATCTATCTGTTCAAAAGAGAAATGAAATATTTTAACAATTTAAATAACTTATGGTGATTTTAAAGGAAAATGGGTCAGCATTTTAAATGAATTAATACATTTAAAATAACATGTTATTCTACAAAAATAAAAGATTTGTTATCAATAAGCCTATGGATCCTTCACTTAATATTCCAATCTTTTTGTGGGAAGAAATTTAGAGTTATTAACTTTAAGGATTGATACTATGTTTAATGGTTGATTTAGATAAGACAAGTCTGAATTTCAAAGTTATAAGAGATATAGTAAGAGAGCTTTAAAGAAGACAGCAGAAGAGGATTGTTTGATGAAAATGATATTTTTAATATATGAATAATTTAATTTCCATCACTTTTTTAAATTATAATTATTTTTCTTAATGCATATGGTGTTTATATGTAATTAAATTATTTTAGAATGAAGTTAATAATGTAGTTGATACATGATAGTATAATGATAATAATTAATATTGAAAGTGTTCTATTGTTTTATTGTATGTTTAGATAAATTGTATGATAAATTAAATCTTTTTTTTAAAATATAAGAAATGGTTAAAAATTCAGCATAAGATCCATAAGACAATTCTTTGTAAATGAAAGTAAAGAAGAAATAAATTTGAATTAGATTAGATAATACTTAGTATCAGGAAGAAGGCTTCCATCAAAGGATGATCCAAATCCAAAAGTAATTAGTATGAGAATTTTCGCTAGAAATACAGTGGCAGCAAAAAGCCGATTTTGGTATAAAATATAGAGTTACAATATAGGTGGAATTTGAGAAGATTAAATAAATTAAGACCATCTCATGGTTAGATTTTAGCAGTTTAAGAATTGTTCGAAAGAAGAGATACAAATGCAAAGACATATGGCATAGTTTTAAAATATTAATCAAGAACAACTATTCATAATATGTATAAAGAATTTAGAGACACAACATTAAATGGTGCAGTATCATAATTATGTAAAGATGGCATAAAAATATTGTTTAGATTAAGAAATGGCAGGAAATCATAGAGCATAACCACAAACTATTCATATTCTTAGAACATCAGTTTTAACTAAGAGTGCTGATATAAAGAGAGGAAAAACAAATTAATATAGAGTATAAGAATTAATTATTTTTTAAGGGAGATTCTATTAAATTCCCAATTGTAAAGACTGTTCCAAGAGCAAGCCATAAAAAGTTCAGAACTGTATTCAAAGCAAAAAGACCAAATTTATATAGATCATGAAAATGATGGTTTAGTACAATATTAATAATATAAATAAATGGCAAATAAGCATTCTAATAATGACATAAAATTTAACATTCTTCTAGCTGACAATTCTAAATCACAAGATCTACATAGCTCATCATTTTCAACATAAAAACTATAAAATAGTTCATAAAATGGTGGAGGTATGGACAATTAAATAAAAAATAGCGAAAAACATAGTACCAACGGCAACATATTTATAGTAAATAGATGAAAAGTACTCATAAATGTATATGATTAAATAAATTGATAAAGCCAAAAAAGGCACATCTCATAATCAAAAGCCTAGTCATATAGATCATACTTAAGTAAATAATTGTATGGATTTACCTAACAAATTCCGATAATAAAAATAAAGTGAAATATTGGGAAATAATTCATACATACCTCAGATATAACCTATTGTGAAAAGTGAATTATTGCAACCTTAAAATCCTTAATTAAATGATACAATATCTCCGATGAAGGCTCCGGTTTTAAATATTCCAGGAGATATTTCTTTATCAAGAGGAGTTAGCGAGAGAGGACTGAAATGAAATAACTATATTGAAAAATACTTAATTTAATATCAATTGAGAAATCATAATATTAATGTAGTCAAACGATTAATATCTATGTTGAGATAGATTTCACAGGTTTGAAATTTTAATTTTCTTAGGTATCATTAGGAAGATCTTCATAACTCTCATCTCCAAAATCAATATCTTCTAATAAATAAATGGCATTTTAAGTTGTAATCCTAATCTTTGGATCAGGTTCTAACATTCTTTATAAAAGTTAATATAAATAATGTTTTGGTGATCTTTAAACATGAATAGTCTTATTGATTGAAATCTACCTTGCTCTTTCTGAGGCATTTGTTTATAAAGTTTTATTAGTTAACCTAAAATGGAAATTCTTAATACATTTCCTTTAATATCTATCCTAAAATCAAAACATCATGTTATTAACAATAAAATCTTTCCATTTCTATCCAATCTTCATGATTACTTTTGTTTAAATCTTTAAATTCATGTATAAAGTCTTTTTCTTTTGAAACTGCTTTAGTTCTAAATGCATCTTCAAATTTTACAAAGATTTCAAAATCTGTAATGAGAATTTTTCCATCATTCTTTAGAAAAATATTTGTTGAGGTGATATCTCTAATTAAATATCCTAATTTATTCATGTCATTTATAAAAAAAAGGAGAGGTTTCATAGTAGCAATAATTTCATAAGGTTCCATCTTATATGGACCTTCTATTCTTTCCTTTAATGTTTTTCCATTTTAAATATTTGTTAAAACATATAAATTCTTGTCTTCAACAAAATATTCTTCATATCTAAGAATGTTTTGATGATTTAAGTTAATAATTTATACTAATCTTAAATATTCCTACTTAATTAAATAGTCATACTTATGAAGTTAAATCTGAGATTGGAAATATTTACATATAATACTTTTTTTGATTTGCACAACAATAAGCCAAATAAACCTATTATTAATATAAATAATTACTTTACTAGAATAGCCAGATTTTTCAAATTGTATGATATTGTACATTTTGACTAAGTCTTTATAAGTTACTTTTCCATCCAGATTATCCTTGAGATTAAGTGATTGATCGTGAGTTAATATTATAGTTTTCCAGGAGTTCTTCCATTAAAACTCAAATCCATTTAATGTAAAGTCACTATTAAAAGTCCATTTGATAATTGTTGAAAGGTTTATAGAGATTTTATATTTGAAATTATCTTCACTCTTTAAAAATATATTAGATAATTACCTTTCCTATAATAATTTATTTTTAGGTGAGATATAATTTATATTCTGTGCTAAATAGAAAATGCTTGCTTCTACAAATCATAATTTATTAATATAAATTAACTTTATAAATAGACTCTTTAATAAGAATACAAAAATCAATTTAAATTTCACAAATATTCTTATCTTAAGAATTTCTCTAAAACAATTTTAGATTCCATTCTTTTCTCTGCAGGTACTTCATGACCAGCATTTCTAAAACTGACAAAAGTCAATCCTTCAATATCAAAAACATTTCCAGCATTTTAATCTTTATCAACTTATCTTGTAACAATACCAGGTATATACCAAGGTCTCCATTTTTTAATTGTATTCAACTCTATAATAGGAGATGTTTGCATTACATAATTATTATTAAAGTTTATCAATCCAATAAAGAGTACCAGCTATAGGTACAACTCCATCTACATCTCCACTTAAAATAAGAACTCTGATATTATTTTTTAAAATAGTAGGATATATATAAAGAGATCCATTTGGATTAATTTAATAATTTTTAAAATTCAATGAACAAGCAACCCATTTAGGTGATTCATCTCTTATATTCAATAACTAATATAAAATATCTAATTCTTACTTCTCGAACCTCTTTCATCTAAAACCAATGATATAATCCTTTAACATCTACACATGGAGGAACATCAGAATCATTTCTCTCTTCATCTGATACTCTAAGTGGACTTTACATTCTTTTGCTTCCTTCAGAAGTATTAGTTATACATTTGCCATAAACATTATATTGATTTATTAAGAAATCATATTTAGGTCCAGCTATTTAAACCAAAGCTTCATATGCTAAAGCTTGGCATTCTTACTTATCAGAAAAACTGCATTTTTCTGTGTTATCTATTATTTTCTTATATGTTTCTTCACTAATGAAACCATGTCGACCATAAAAATCTAATCTATGTCTTGGAAAAAGATATCCTAATTAAGTACACTCACTTGGATCAGTGCAACCATTTCCTATTATCATACCTTAAATGTTAATCCTTAAAACTTCAGGATTAATAGGTTATTCATTATAGTTTATTATTTCCTGAATCAAAGTTGGAACATAAATACCAGCATACGATTCTCCTCCTATATAGAATTTTTAGTTTTTGAAATTTGGAAATTTCACAAAAAAATCAATCAAAGCATTCAAATTGTATTCAGCAGTTGATTCATCAGATTATGTTCCATCAGGACCATAAGAATATCCAACAGATATTGGAGATTCTATGTAAAGCATATTGGCCTAAATTTATATATAACAAACATACAAATGTTGTCCATGTATGAGGATTCTCTTCAAATTCTATAGATTCTTCTATGAAGGTAAAAGGACCACTCTCTGTAAAAGCTGCAATCATTGATGAACATCCTGGTCCTCCAAGTAACCATAATATCAAAGGTTTCTCAATAGCAGAATCTATTGATGGGTAAAAAAGGTAATGAAATTATACTTTGCCATCATCTTTTGCACTTAAATAACCAGAATAGCTAATTTCTAATTAATAATTTTACATCTTTCCTTGGTAATTTGTACCAAAAAGGGCATTAAGTTTAGTAACATCCACTTCATCCTTATCCAATTATGCAATTTCTATAGCCTAAATTATAAGGAAAACAGAAATGAGAATGATTGTTTTTTTCATATTTTAATTAAACTAATTACATCATTCCAATTAAACAATGAAATAATTAAACAAATAATATATATTCAGAATATACAAAATTGAATTTTTCTATATTATTCATATATATACAATTTTGTTAATGATTATTTTCTAATATTTGAATTTTTGACTCTATTTAAATTCAATATTTTTCTGATTACCTTTAAAGTGTATTAATCAAAAACACAAATTTACATTTTTTATATAATTAAGATTTATGAATATTTTATCTATTTTTGTTGATCTATTTATTTTCTTAAACAAAGTTGATTTATAAATTAATAATTTATCTAAATCATTCAGAGACTTCAAACTTAAAGATATATACTTATGAGCTTGAAATATTTGTTTAATATTTAAAATATATTTAATAATGTCATAATTAACCGAAACAAATACAAATTTAGATATGAACATAAGACTTAATTTCATTCATTCAAAACTAAAAGATATTAATTAGGAGAATTAGAATTAAGTAGTCTGTATAATATTTATATTTAGCCTTAAATAATACATGAAACAAAAACTTAACCGTCCTCAGAAACAGAGGTAATAAAAGACTAAGGTTCTACAACCATTAATATAGAAGAGATGCAATAAAACTTGGTGTTCTCTAAGAATGAATCAAATTAGATTGAAGAATTATCTTCAAAGTTAAATTAATATATTGATTAATATTTACAAGAATTAAAAGAATCTAGTTAATTCCTAGATTAAATTTCATCATAATAATCAGAAAGTATTGATGAAGGAGATGTACCAGAAAATCTCTGCCAAAAAATTTATTAAGTATATATAATATATATAAATAATAGAAATTTATATCTTAAATAAGTTTACCAATCATTTAATCATGTGATTAAATTTCAAATCTAGATGAATAATCTAAGTTATGCACATCTTTGTCAATCTCAACTCCTGTTGATAATCAAGATGTACAAATTCTTACTCATCAAAATGAACCTAAAACATCAAATTGTGACAAAATTCATTTTACTTGAACGTTGCCTTTTATAGAATCTTAAATTAATAGATTTTTATTTACTTTAAAGATTTTTTTCTTTATTTCTATAATTTATTTCTTTATTGGTAATATTTTATTATTTTGGGTAATTTATTAATTTTAATTATCAAAATAATTATGTAATAACAATCAATTATTTTATAATCATTAGAAAAATCAAACAACAAAAGTAAAAAACCAAACGATATTAAAGGATTGAGAAATTCTCCAAAAATGTCAAAGAAAAACAGTTTCGGAGAAGAACATAAATAAAATTTAGAAGATCGGCTTCGTATGCATAATTATTTAAAGGAAGCATAAAATGAACTAGCCAATATTGTTGATTTTAATAAAGAATATATGATGTAATCTTCTTATAATGAAATGAAAACAAATCAATAAAATTTTAATAATAAAAACTAACAAACTATATTCAAGCCTTTATCGTTTCCAGTTAAAGGAGGATCAGTAATTAGATGCAAGAAAATTTTACTTAATACAACACCAGAAGAAATGAATTCTAATTATGGAATTTTAACATTAAATTAGAAGATCAAAGCTAATTAAATTTATTATGAAAGTTAGAAAAATATAAATCCACATAATTTTTAACTTTCAGACGAATTCCATCAGATAGAAGGAAAAATTGCAAAGCAAAATAGAATTGAAGTTATAAAAGAATTCAGTAAGATATACTAAAAAGTTTAAGTCAAAGCTCCTAAGAAATAGATGGATGAATCATAATATTTTTCAAAATATAGATAGGCTATTCAAAAAATACAAGTTTTTAATTAAAGGAAAAATGGTAAAAATAAATTACCTGTATTGTAAACTGAAAGATCAGAATCTGTCAAATCAATATTATCAGACTTAAATTACAGTCGATGGTCACTGGATTAAGAAGTTAGTTATATTAATATTCCTGATCAATAATTTAAAATATAGTTAAGAATAGGAGGAGGATTCACTAGATCTTCAAAAGATAAGTACTTTGGATATTTTTGCAAATGATAATTGTATTTTTTTAAGATAAAATTTTTATAAAAATTTTTATTTTAATTAAATTTCATAAATTATAAAAATAAAGAGCTTAGATAATAAAAATGATTAATTAAAATGATGTTGTATTATTATGTTGGATAACTTTCCAATTATTTGATAATGATGCAACTTTACATTTTATTGGGAATAAATTTATTTACTTTATTTGATTTAATTTTTAGCTATTTTATTATTTAAAAACAAAAGAAAAAGCTATGCTTAACAGTTTTTATTATTATTGTAATGATATCCCTCAATTTAAACCTTATCCTTTAGGGTCATTACATAATTTAGTTTAACTTAAAGTATTAAGTATTTTTCCTTTAAAAATTATATTATAAATTGAAAATAATTATGTAAATATAGAGTAATATTGAGAATATATTAATGACTATCAGTTTATGTTAATTTAATTAAACTGTATTAGAATTTTCCATATTATCTAATAATTATTATAAAACCTATTTTACTTGTTATATTTAATCTTAATAAATTTAAGTAATTAAAGAAGCATCAGCAAATACTAACTGGTATGATAATTAATAAATAATTTGAAAAATATATAGTTACTCTAAATTTCAGAGAAAATGTAACTAACATCTAAGTAAGAGCATAGAATAATTTTTATTTTATTTTCTATAATAATAAAGGAAAAATAATTTATGATAGTACATCGATTTTTCTATTTTTCTTACTTGGAAGGATTTGAACTTAATAAAAACCAAATTAACAGATTTAAATCATTTAATTTTAAATTAATATAATTATAAAATTCAAGATTTTTTAAAATGAGCATTCTTAAAAATTTATTCATAATATTTGTAACTTGATATTTAGCAATAAATAACATTCTGAAAATTAGAAATAACAAATAGAAAGTTAGTTAACATGATATTAAACAAATCAAGAGACTAAATTTTTATATCAGGAGACTATATGAAAAATCTTTAAAGGATAATGATATTTTGATAATAAAAGCCTTTAAGATAATCAATAAATTACTGATTAAAAATCCGTAAATCATGGTTTATGCAGACCCATTTTGCAGCCGGAATTACAATCTCGGCATTGATGACAACAAGTAAAATATTCATCTGCTCCACAAGTCCTACAAGAAAAATATTTTAGTTGGCCAGAATGATAAATGCAAGACTAAAATTTAGAATGTGTTTACTTATTCATTTTGTCCTTCCTACAATCTTTTCCTACAACGAATACATGACCAAAACAATTCATTCTAATTTAAATTTATAATTTTATTTTAGACTGTTTATAATAAACCTTTCAATTCTTATATTTACTATTCTTCTTTCTATATATTTAAAAGTATATCCATTCCTACTTTTTATTTTCTAGGAGTGTAAGTTTACAAAATGTGATACAAATTAATAGAAGAATCACCATCAAGTTAAAAATTTTCATTTGAAACTTCAACGATTTCAATTAAAGAATTTAGTTCTTTTAACATTTATTTTTTTTCATTAATAAAATATTGGAGCTCATCGTTCTCACTTTATAATGCTCTTTCTTCCTTTTAAATTGTATAAATTTAAGTTTCAAGACAATGCATTTTGTCTTTTATTACACAAAACATTTTTTACAATTCATTTTATTCATACTATGTAATATCTATATTTATGATTATAAATACCCAAAGTATATCTAATATTTTAAAGTATTTTCTCCATATCTATTCGATCATCTTCAATTAAATATTTGTATTTTTTCTTTGCGCATTTCATGATGTTTAATAATTTAGAAAAATTAAAAAAATAATAATAAAAATCAATCTGACAATTAATCGTAAACAGAATAAGGAAATTTTATAATCGAATATTAACAATAGGTTAAACAAAATTGGTCATAAAAAGATTTATAAAAATATAAATTTATTAAAAAAAATTAAAACAAAACATTAGTTTTAAATGGAATCCCAATAGTTTAAATCTAAATCTCAAAAATTAGATAGAAAAATATTGAAAAATATTTTATGTCAAATTTTATTATAAATTTTGTTAATTTGAAATAAATAAAATTATAAGGCAATTAATACTAAAATACATCAAGAACTAAACATGAATCATTTGATTTAAAGTTTAAAGATTTGTTTTATAAGAAAACTAATATTTTTTAAAAGAAATTTATAAATGAAATCAATTACTTATCACATTATAAATTACCTAAAAGATTAGTAATAAAAATAAGAAAAAAGCTTTAAATATACAATTACTGAATAATTTTTCACGTCAGTTATTGATTTCTTATTGAACATGCCAAAGTCATTTGATGATGAGAAAGTATTTATAATATTCAACCCAAAGCTATATTTTATTTAATTAAATGAAAGATTGTAATATAAGTTTTTAAAATAAGCCAACAATTGCTATCTCAAGAATTTACTAAAATAGCGATAGATTTCATTTACCAAATTTAAATAAAACAAAATCTTAATCTCCAAATAATATCTATTATAATGAATATTTTACAGAAGTAAGAGGAATCAAAGCAAATTCTGAAAAATCTAGGTAAATACAAGATAAAATAATAAAGAATAAGATTAAAGGTGTGGTGTTAAAAAAGAAATAATAAAAATTGCTCTCAAATAGATACTTTTATTAAGAAGAAAATTTAAAGAGAATTGTCAACAATTAATCATTAGAACCTTAGTAGATTTCTAAAAAAGTCTAAGCTTCAAAAATTATCATCTCAAAAATAAAAAATGAATTGTATTATTCCTAATCAATACCACCTATTAAATGCACATTAAATTAAAAGGAAGAAAAAGAAATAAGAAAACCTAGATATTTTTATGAAGGATCTATTAAAGAGAAATTAGATCGAAGACAAAAAGTTAGCAAAGAAAATAAAGATGAATAATATAACTATTGGAAATATAGTTATTAAGATGAGTATGAAGATGAAGATTCTATTATAGAGTATGTAAGTGGATAACATTAATTCTAATGATTTTTAATTCAATCAATTTTCAATTGCCATGTTTAGTAATTTTTCCAAAACAGCAAAATCTTCCCTGAGTTTGGAATTTAATTTCATAATTTACTACAATTCATCATATTCTTTAAATATTTGTTACAAGCTTTCCCTTGGCTATTGTCTTAACATTAATGATTTAAATAATTCAGGCTTTTTTTATAAAATTTAAATCAAGCATTATGAAACCAGACTATTTGTTTCCTTTTATATGTTGCTTTGCATTAAGTGAATTTTTTAATTAAATTAATGATTCTTCATTGTGAATTCATTTAAAATATATAAAATCAGTCGAAAAGAAATCTTTTCTTCCATATTACTATGTATATGCAGCGGATATTTATCCTAAGTGATGCGTATGATGGTTAATAAGATGGTAAAATACAGTTTATGCGTCCTTTTTCTATTAGACTCCATTGCTATCAGAATATTCAAAATGTTTATCAAAGAAAGCATCATCACATTTATCTATAAGTTATTAGAATACTTAATTTATATCCAAGAGTAAGGATTTAGTTTACTGATAATCAAATGGCAGCTTATCAAATATTTTATCATCATCACTTTGCCATAATAAAATTAGTTCTTTTAACTATTTAAAAAATACTGAAAACATTTTACATCTATTTTTAATTTGTTCTCCTCAATCAAAAAGGGAACTTCTATGCTTTATAAGTTCATTATCCTTCCATACCAAATATAATCTGCTGCTAAAAGATGTTTCATAGTTCCAAGTACATTATTAAAGAATAATTACTAATTTTAGATGATAAATTGTTAATAGTTTTCTTATTTTTCTAACGATTCAAAAATATTCTTATATCTCCATGCATTATACTTAAAATTTTTTTAGAACAGCTTCTTCATTTTTATATTTTATATAAAATAATGTTTTGTAATGATGTTATAATAATCAGATCTCTTCTGGTGGACCATATCTATCTTTGGATGGCTAATTATTAAAGAATCTTAGAAATTCCTATCCAACCACTTTGTATGCATTTGCATAATTTTATTAACATTACTTGAATAAAGCTTCTTGATCACCATTTGATTGAACATCTTAAACAGCCTTTACACATAGTTAGAATCCCTATGTAGCAAATAAATCCTTAAAAATATCCATTTATTTAATTAATATTAATTATAATTTTCATTTCACATTACTAGAAACTCATCAAATTATGGAGAGGTAACATTTTTGATATTTAATTATAAATTTTTTTGATTTTAGAGAATAGGACTCTGTTCCTTTTCAAGTAAAGCTTAAGCAATTACACCTTTGTTATCTGGCATATTGAAATCAGCACCTTTAATATTAAATTTTAATTACCATATTCAGTAAATAAATTCAAAAGAACAGAGTTTTTATGTTAGCACGCTTAATGGGTGGCAGTTTATCCTTAGGAACACTTTATATTTGGGTTCGCACCATTTTACAAAAGAAATCGACAAAATTCATAGAGGTTCTAAATCAAACTTGATTTACTTTCTTTGCACAATAAAACAAAGGTGTATTTTACAACTCATCTTTTGAATTATAATCTTCCTATCCAAAATTAAATCCTGAATTTATAATGATATTTATATCATTTTATTCAATTGCTTATTGTATTTTTTTTTATTTTGCATGCTACAATTTCTCTTAATATCCTTTTTTACTTAAAGATTTTTATCTTTATAAAAATGAAATTATGTTTTATTGAGTTATCATTACAACACCTTTCTTTTATCTTTATGTACTATTTGAAGTATGATTTGATTAACTACCAATTCTATTTATATCTAATTTAAAATGATGAATTATAGTCTTTGGAGGCTATTTTTTATCAATTACCTTTATTTTTTATTTATTTTATAAATATTTTCTAAAATAATTTTAAATAATTTTAGCTTTTTCTACTTTTTCTTGACATAATTAATTAGATTTTATTTATTATTCAAGTTTCAAATGAATTTATGATTTTAATTAAATTGGATTTTAACTTATTTATAATCTATTTTATTTTAACTATGAGGAATTTCCAAAAATTTTAGTTTAAATTAATTATTGTAAATTAAGACGCTAAGTATTTGTATTATTAATTTATGTTGGACGTATACATTTCCTAATTTATATATGCCTCTAGGATTGAGTCTAATCTAATTGTAGGAGTTTTTGAGATGATTCTAACAATTTTGAATAAACTGATTCTAACTTTTCTTCTATCGTACTTTCAATCTATATATAAATTTGTATTTATACCTATCTAATTTTTTCCAATTTTTAGAATCGAACATCTTAAAAAGAAGCTATTTTATTTATTTTATTTAATATATTAGTTTGTACTCTTGATAATTATTTATAATAAGTCTTAGTAGGATTCACAATTTGCTCTTTAAACTTTAATTTTCTTTCCTAATTTTAAATATAACTAATATCCTAAAGAAATGTATTCTCACTTATATTTATTATTTAATTTGATCTATCTTCCTTTTTACCTTTTGAAAATGCAGAGAATCTACTTATATTTTAAGCCTAGAGAGATTCCTAATTAGAATTATTTATCATTTTGTACTATAATAAATGAATAATTTACTTTTTCATATTCTTTTTGTACAATTTCCCTAATTCCTTCAATTTTATTAGAAAATTAACTGCGCTCTATTTATAATAGTTCTTCTATTTTAATATATATTTTTTCTTATATATCCTCCTTAGAATCATCTTCCCAATTAATCATTTTTTTAAGTTGAATAGGAAGTTTATTTAATAGAGTGTTATGCTCTTTGCTGATCTAAATTAACTTTGCAGCACGAAAAATGTATGAGACAAATATCTATAATTATTCTGAGATTATATGCCAAATATAAAAAGAAATAGGATCACTTTAAAGTTTCTATCTGTCAGTCAGAGATTTTCTTTCATGCATATTGATCATTTATTATTATTATTTATATTGGGATAGGAACTCAATTAGTAGAGTGCGGTGATTTGCAATCATACGACACCTAGAGCGAAACGCGGCTATTCCATTTTTTATTTTAAGAAACAAATTTTATATAATTAATCTTATATAATATATATATTAAATTGATCATATTTTTCTTTTTTTAATTTGAATGTAAGTAATTTATATATTAAACTATCTAAAAAATCTATATAGAGATCATTTATTATTTAATTATGGAATATTGTATTTTTCAAGAGTTATTATTAATTTTAATAAGAAATTATTATAGTCTGTTATTTGTTTATAGAATATCTGATTAGTTTGAACAAAGAATTGATAGAAAAAAGATATGTTGGTTCTGTTATAATCAGCCTTAGGTTTTTAATATTTGAGATTTAATTTAGGATTGTTGTTTAAATTTTAATGTACACATATATTAGATACTCATTATCTACCTCCTCTGAATCCACCTCTATTGTTATTCTTTCTGTTAAAGTTCTTTTTGTTATTATTATTATGGAAATTATTATTATTTTTCTTGAAATTCTTCTAATAATTTTAGTTACCTCCTCTGTTACCTCCTCTGTCACCTCCTCTGTTTTGATGTTATTATCCATGTCTTTATTATTATTAGAATGGTTTCTATCCTTGTCTAAATTATTAATTTCCTTGTTGTTATTATTTGTTTTATTATTATTAATATTAAGGTTTCTATTATTATTTTTATTGTGGTTTAACTTGTTATCCTTAATTACCTTTAGCGAATTTTTATTTTTCTAAAGTTTAATATATGAATAAAATACATTAAGGTTCTTCATCTTCATCATCATCCTCTAAATTTTCTTCATCATCATCTTCTTCATCTTCTAAATCACCTTCTCCTTCTAAGTCTTCATCATCAACATCACTTTCGTCAATAAGTTCCTCTTCTTCAACATCTTCAACATCTTCATCGTCATCATCGTTCAAATCTTAATCTACCTTTTTTGGTTATTATTATTATGGTTTCTGAGGGGCAGCTTAAGGTTTTGCTTTTTGTTATTATTCAGGTTATGGCTTTTATTATTATTGAGCTTGTGGTTTTTATTGTTCTTTTTGTTATGGTTATGGTTTTTATTATTATTAAGTTTATGGTTTTTATTGCTCTTTTGGTTATTACTTTACTTATTCTGTTTATTTAGGTGGTTCAGGTTTCTTTGGCTTTTTTTCCTCTACTTCCTCACTTTCTTCGTCTTCTAAATCTAAGTCGTCGTTCTAATTAGATTATTTTAAATAATTACCAATTCTTCTTCATCTGGTTCAATGTATCCAGAAAGATGAACTGATCCTTTTCCTTTAACTCCAATCTCAACCTATTAGTCAACTCTAAAGTATAAATCCAAAAAGGCTTGTTCCAACTAACTATATAAAAATTACCATACCTTATTTTTTTCAAGGTTGGCAAGTACAAATTCCTTTCCTTTTACTTTTGCATAGACTTAAACTTTGGTTTCACCTTCAGCTAGAACTACGTTTGAAACGTGAATCACTGTAGCTTCATCAGCTGTTAATTTATATGGTTATCCTTGACTGACTTGAGTACCCCAAAACATTTTAAATAATTTAATTTAAACTTTAGATATTTTAATGGGAAATTGTGTTTAAGAGAGAAAACCTTAACATACTCTATTTGATGCTCAAGAATTAAAAAAACTTAATGAAGTTTTTGATCATTATTGTGATTTATAAACAGAGTATCATTATTATAATCCTATAGAACTCGCAAAAACAGACACCTCACATAGTAAAGCTTTGAAGAAATCTTTATTGAGAATCCTGATTTTGGTAGAAAGTTGTTTCGCTTCCTAGAAGTTTATGGTTAAAAAGAAAAATATATACATAGAGATGTGCTATTTTACATTTGTAATTATTATTTAATAACGAATAGTGGAGGTTCTCTTAAAAGATGCTTCATCTGTAAATCAATTAAAAAACTTAAATAAAGTAGAACTATTTTCACTTATAAGTTTAAAATCATGCCAATATGTTAAAAATAAAGAAGAATTACATTCTTTCAAAATTACATATCTAGATGCCATTACAATAATAAATGATATTCTAAAGATTAGATTGTAAGGTGATAACTTTTAGAATATTGATGAAAAAGCTAGTAGAGCATTATTAGATTCGTTATTTAAATCAGAAAATGGAATCATAGATTGGTTTGAGTTAATAAAGCAACTTAGACTTCGTCTCGGGGGTTTATCAGGAGTCATCAAATAATACATTAAAATTAAGTTCTTCTTATTAGAAAAATCATTAGAAATACCTTAGATGAATACCACATCATATTTATTAAATGAAGATTTAATATTTTAACTTTAACTAAGTGCTCATGAGACTAAACTAAAAGGTGCAATAAAGCTAGAACTTTTATATTCTAATCTAGTTCATAATGGAGGATTTAGATAAATGGCAAATAACATTATACAATCTGGATTACCAACAGTAATATTATTGCAACATGAAGAATTATATGAAGCACTTCATGATAAAAGTAATATACAAAAAACATATACATTTGGAGCAATCTCAAATCAAAGATGGTTTGATACAGCATTACCTCAAGGAGATAATAAAGATTGTATCTTTTCTTTATATCCATAATTTGTTGTGTATTAACCAAAGAGAGATAGAACTGCAAAAAAGAATTTTTGTTATTTAAATACCAAAGATATATCAATGCCTTAGGGTATTGGTTTTGGATTTGATGAAAATAAATTTAGAATTTGGATTGACAAAGATTATAACAAATCTACATGTTCATCTGAAGATTTAAGTTATGAAAATGGTGACCTTGTTCATAGACACATTAAAAAATTAAAGGTTGCCATTATTTAATGAATTTAGATCGCTATTGTAGAAGTTTGGGGAATAGTACATCCAGCTATAGAAGAATAAATGGATGATCATAATATTGCTAATGCTGAACCAGAATTTTAATAATTTGAAATCAATAATTATGAGGAAGTCGAAAATCAAAATTTAGAGTAAGATATTATTATATTCATCATATTCTTAGTTCTAAAGCTGATTATTATTGGGCTAATAAATAATAAGAAGTTAAAATTGAAACAACAGCAACTAATACTTTTTATTGGAATAATGCATAAACCTCAAAACCTACTTTATAATATAATTCAAACCTTACAAAAAGTCAACCAATTACTAATCCTTACTACAATTAAGGATTATAAACTGAATAATAAATTGCTGATCTACTTGTTGGAAAAAATACAACTAATTATAATTAATAATAAGAAGTGATTACTTAAACTACTCTTACTCGAAGAAGCAATTTACAAAGACCAGTCTTAGATTTTAAATAAAAAACTACTTATGAGCCAGAGATTGTACCTATAAGGCAAGATAACATCTCTGAAACAAAAAGTTAAAAACAGTATTAAATTTTATATAAAATTTAGCGAAGTTTTTGGAACTAACATTATTGAATCTTCATATCCTTAATAAACCAATAATGAAAAGGTATACTCAACCAATTCGAGTTTAACTTAGTCAAAAGGAAGAAAAACTGCTGATTAAATAATCTAAGATTATGAATCAAGAAAAAGTAAGAGAAATTATTGAATAATATTAATTCATATTATCAATGATCATACATATACTTTATTTTTAATTTTTTTTTAATTATATAATATAAGTAAATTCAGCTTAATATTTGTCTCAAGTTTAATTAGCTGTTTTCTTGTTGTTAGATTAAAGAATCTCATATTTGTTGAAAAAATTTATTAATAACAAAATTAAATGTTATATATGATATATAAATTATAATGAATTANTTATTTAAATACCAAAGATATATCAATGCCTTAGGGTATTGGTTTTGGATTTGATGAAAATAAATTTAGAATTTGGATTGACAAAGATTATAACAAATCTACATGTTCATCTGAAGATTTAAGTTATGAAAATGGTGACCTTGTTCATAGACACATTAAAAAATTAAAGGTTGCCATTATTTAATGAATTTAGATCGCTATTGTAGAAGTTTGGGGAATAGTACATCCAGCTATAGAAGAATAAATGGATGATCATAATATTGCTAATGCTGAACCAGAATTTTAATAATTTGAAATCAATAATTATGAGGAAGTCGAAAATCAAAATTTAGAGTAAGATATTATTATATTCATCATATTCTTAGTTCTAAAGCTGATTATTATTGGGCTAATAAATAATAAGAAGTTAAAATTGAAACAACAGCAACTAATACTTTTTATTGGAATAATGCATAAACCTCAAAACCTACTTTATAATATAATTCAAACCTTACAAAAAGTCAACCAATTACTAATCCTTACTACAATTAAGGATTATAAACTGAATAATAAATTGCTGATCTACTTGTTGGAAAAAATACAACTAATTATAATTAATAATAAGAAGTGATTACTTAAACTACTCTTACTCGAAGAAGCAATTTACAAAGACCAGTCTTAGATTTTAAATAAAAAACTACTTATGAGCCAGAGATTGTACCTATAAGGCAAGATAACATCTCTGAAACAAAAAGTTAAAAACAGTATTAAATTTTATATAAAATTTAGCGAAGTTTTTGGAACTAACATTATTGAATCTTCATATCCTTAATAAACCAATAATGAAAAGGTATACTCAACCAATTCGAGTTTAACTTAGTCAAAAGGAAGAAAAACTGCTGATTAAATAATCTAAGATTATGAATCAAGAAAAAGTAAGAGAAATTATTGAATAATATTAATTCATATTATCAATGATCATACATATACTTTATTTTTAATTTTTTTTTAATTATATAATATAAGTAAATTCAGCTTAATATTTGTCTCAAGTTTAATTAGCTGTTTTCTTGTTGTTAGATTAAAGAATCTCATATTTGTTGAAAAAATTTATTAATAACAAAATTAAATGTTATATATGATATATAAATTATAATGAATTATTTTTATTTGATTTAGTGAATTTCATAAAACCCTTTTGGTCTTATTAGTTCTGAACTTTAAGAAATTTCATACATTCTGTTTTCAATTACTTAATATGAATAAATGAATTGTTGTTTGAATTATGGGATGATATAATAAAACTATGGCCAAATTTATATTAGATAAAAAAATAGATGTCAATTTTAATCTCAGTAATTTTTTCAAAAGTAATTAAAATAATTAAAGAATAATACGAATCTAAAGAAATAAAAATAATGAAAACTACTGTTGAATAAATAAAAGATTTTTGTGTTTATATAGATTAAATTAATTAAGTGAAATAAATAGAATTAAAAATTGTTTTAAAAAAATGACAATTATATGCTTATAAAAAAATTGAAGATAAATTTATTTAATTTGATTTAATTTTATCAATCAGATATATTTGAAAATGGTAGAGCTAAGAATGTTCCTAACATTATGCCTAAGCAAAGAGAAAATCCCAAAACAAATCCAATTTTTTCTTTAACAAAATCCTCAGAGGTCTAAAATATAGGTATTCAAAAAGATTACTTTTTCTGACCCTAAAATCATATATCCTGTAGTTAAAAATCCGTTCGAAATTCCAAATAAAAATGTGTTAAAATATGATATCAATTTGTCATTTTGCGATCCTTTGGCAATTTTTATATAGGTGTAAAAAAATGCAAATCTTAACAAGAATAAACCTATTAAAATTGGGAGATTAAAAAGTTTTCTATAATTCGCTAAGAATTTTCCTAAAGTATCTCCAATATTAAATCCTAAAATAATTAAAGTTTGACCCCAATTAATAAATTCAGAAAAGAAAGGTTTTTGGAGTGCAACTCCTGGAAACATCATAAATGTCTAAATGTAAAGAATCAAAATTAAAAAAGGAATAGGAAAGGCAATTTTGTTAATCTAAACTAAAGTAGTAATAGCATTACTCCTTTTTAAAGAGAGTTACTAGGTGTTTTAATATATTAGCTAATTATTAAGTATTAGATCAACATCTTAAGTTAAAATAATTTAATCTGTAAATTCTGAATTAATGCTATCAGAATTTATTTTATTGTTTTGTATTTGATTTTTCGATTCGACCTTGATATTGTTATGATAATCAAAGGAAACAGATTTACTACCTTTTAGTTGAGTTAAAATAATTTTTCTATATTAAGAAGTATTAGTAAATTGAAAATACATAATGATTGCAACAATATTCCAAAGTATTGCTATTCCTATACATAAATAAATTGCTAATAAATATAAAAATAAACTACAATTTTCACTCTAGATTGAAGCTAAAGAAATTATTCTAAAAAGAGTGAGAATGATTCCAGATGCTCCTGTACCAACAAAGTATATATAAACATAATATGGACCGAGTATCTAAGATATCCCTATACAACAATATGATTAGAGAGATTAAAATAATGACATTAAGAAAATTGTGATTAAACAAAACCAATATCCTTTTGATTTATTAAATAAATAGATACCTTTAGCACTATGTATTTCAGATGCTATGATTGGTAGAAGTATCAAAAGTATACACAAAATTGCTAGTGACCAAACAACCTTAAAAAACATTGAAAATAAATAGCTTATTCTAGGTAATAGCAACCCAATTAAGCAAGAACCTACAAAATTAGGAATTGGCATTATGAAATATACATTGCGTCCTAATTAATTGATTATTATTCTTGATACCATAATATTAATCTGCAAAATAAGATAAACCAGATAAAAAAGCATTCCATCCTGACAACGATGATACGCCTAAAGTAAATAAAAATATGTAGCAATAAATTTGAGACTTTTTTGTTTGTTTTTCTATCTTAGAATCATGAGGTGTATTATTTTCATTCATATCTAATATTAAAATTTTTCATTTTTAAAAAGTGCGTAAAATTAAAAAAATTAAAGTGACAACCAAATGTAGTTTAAAAAATAACCAATTCGAAAAATCCCCGATTTTATTGATTAATAATATACTGAAATTTACTGACTTTTTTCAGTTTTTTTAATAGATTTAGTATAATCTTTAAAGAATCTTGGTTTTGAAATTCTTCATAAAATTATTTGATGTTTGAATTTATATTTTGGATAAGTTGCTAAAGGAATATAATTTATTTAGAATATCGAAATAAAATGAATAATAATATTTAAATAAAAGTTTGTTAATTAATTAATTATAATTTTGAATAGTTAGTCGAAATTCATTAGTTTAATTTCTTATATTATTTGATTAAAAATTAGTCTAATCAACCAAAACTTAGGGATTAGCATAGAATAAAACTGAACGATCATATATAATCAATAAGAGAAAGAAAAAATTTACATTAATTAGATTAATAAACTTTGTTAAAAAAACTGATATAAAATTTAAAATATTGAGACCAAATAAAAGAATTCATTTAAATTCTAAATATATAAGAAAACTCAACTTGTGTATTTTAAGAAAATAAAGCTTTTTGATACATTAATATTTTGAATCAAGAAGCATTCAGAAAAAGAACTGTAGTTAATTTATTTTAAAAAAATTTATTTGATAAATTGCTTTTTTAATAGAGAGAATTGTGTATCATTTAATTTTAATTTGTTATTTGCAATCAAAGTTGAAACAATACAGAATAAAAATTTGTATATGTTATTTAATATAATATTTTGTGTTTTTAATTTTTAAGAACAAACTTTTTTTTTTGTATTTAATAAAATTAATCAGAATAGTTTATAAAATTTTTTCCAATATTTATTCGTTTAAAATATTAACCCTGAAATATTATTTTTACTAAAGAGGAAAAGATATGTTATTTGAAACAAAAGGATTCCTTTGTTTAGTAACTTTGTTTTGTTAATGTTTCTGCTCTCAATTTAATGAAAACGTATTAATTAGTAGCTCTTATCCTATGGAAATGAGTGAGATTAAAATATCATATCCAACTCAGCTGGAATTTTGGAGTTTCTATGTAGCAAATTGGAAAACAACATCTTACCCTTGGATTGAATAATAGCCAGATCCAAACAAATAAAAATATTTGCTATTATTTTTGATAAAAACAGCAGAAGATCAAAAAGTATTTGCATTTATGTTTTCAAATCCAGTTACGACCATTGACTACATAACTCATACCATGTATGTTGATGGTAAAACAGTTGACCTATATTTCAATCCTAGTTAATATGAAGGAGTTTGGATATTAAATACAATAAGTTTTTACAAAAATTTATTGTACTACGATTCTTTTGGACCATATTATAATGATTATTATTACTTTTCCTTCAAATAATTTTTAAAAAACATACAATTTTATGTTGGAGGATCAGGAATAGTAAATTTATATATCATAGTTTTTAGATTCTTAACAAATATGAATTATCAATATTTAAAGGAAGGTTATCGAAACTATTTTTTTATTATTATGAGAGAGAAATATCTGCATTATATTGGGAAAGAATAAATGTAATAAGACAAAATGAGCATTAAGAAAGAATAAGCTTAATTCCAGATTTAGTTAACTTTGATGGAGTAATATAAAAAGAGTTTGAATTTGATTAATTTGGTAGAAAATTTTGTCTTTTTGGTTGGGCTAAATATTATACTCTTGATGCTTATTTATTAAAAAAGTATTTATTAGTTAGATTAACAATTTTTAAAAATTATTTAGATGAAATAAATATTGGTGATGAAATACTTAAAGTTACAGTAGATATCAATTTATCAAACAAAGAATAATGTGGATATGATGTAATATCTCATCATACTTTTTATCCATATCCAGATAGAATATTTAGTAAAGCAACTAATTTTAAGGTTAGTTTAAGAAATGATTTGCCTTATTTTGAATTATTATCAAAATGGCATTTTATTTCATTTGAATATGGACTAGATAAGAGAAAAGATAGAAAAACATAATTTAGAATAAACTATTTTGACAATCAAATTTTAAAATCTCATGTGTATGAGCTTGGAGATTAGAAATACAATACTTTGTTTACAAATACAAAATACTATGCTTTTTTTGGAGGTGATTATACAGTTTACGATAAGATGAAAGGATAATTGGTTCATTTTTATTTTGTATCGAATTTATAAACTGATTTAAATATCAAATATTGTAAAAATTAATTAATATCTTTAGATTGTCACTATAGTTGTTTAACTTGTGATGGTCCATTAATTTCAAATTGCTTATCTTGTCATGATAACAATGAAAGAGTATTTTTAGAAGATTTTCATTAATGTGTTTGTCCTATTGGTTAATTTGAAAAAGAATAATAATGTTAATCATATTCAGATTTATATCCATAATTGAACTAGAACGAAATTAAAGTGGAATTATCAAAATCTTAATGTCTATTTGGATATTTTTATCTGCCAGCAAATTAATAATGCATAAAATGGTAATAATTTGAATTATAGTAGTCCTTAATGGAATTCCTATGATTTATTTTGTGCAGATTGTATATTAAATCCTAGTAGTTGGTATATAAAACCTATTTGTACAATTGATTACATCACATAATAAACAAGTTTAGATTAAGATGCTTATACATAATAAATAAGATCTACAATAGACTATGATCTTTATTATATTGATAATAATTACTAATTGATATTATTAGAGGGGGTGTATAATTTTTGTGACATTACAAAAATTAACATAGAAACTTGTTAAGAGTTTGGAATCTAGCATTTGTAAAACTCAATATTTGGTTTTTGTAAATAAAATAGATATTATACTAATTTTAATTGTGTTTTATTAGATTAAGCATGTACAAAGGTAAATATAAATGAAAAAAAATGTCTTTAATGTTTAACTGGATATTATATATCAGATGATGGTACTTCTTGTTTAGAATGTTCGCATTCATGTAAAAATTGTTTTAGTCTAAACAAATGTTTATCCTGTGAACCTGGTTATGGTCTAAAGAAAGATGAATGTTAAAAATGTGGTAATTTCTGCAAAGCTTGCAAATTTTCAGAACGATTCAAAATAATGTAGTGTTTAATGTGTTCCGACAATTAATTATATTTTTTATCATTAAATGCTTAAGATTGTAAAATAAACGAAAAACAAAATTGTATTTATGCTTATGAAATTGGTGTATAAGATAAAATTACAAACTCACTAGATCATGATTTTTAACCTTATTAGGGGGAAACAATAATGAAATGTGCAAAATGCAAAAAAGGCTATTATTTTCATGATTCTTATTTAAACTGTTTACATGGTTATATCGACAATTGCGAAGAATTTTATGAATCAAGAATAGATAATTATCTCCTAGCCCAAATTTGCTTATTTGGATCTTATAATCCAAATTTAATAGTTTATTCATTCATTGACCAATGTTCAAAATTTAAATTAAATTTTGTATATTGTTTAGTTTAATAAATAACAGCTGCATATGATGTAAATTAATAGCTATTTATCAAAAAAGCATCTCATATTTGTCTTGTTTGTGATAATGGCTATTATGCTGTAAAAAAAACAGGATAATGCCAATCTTGTCCTTTAGAATTGCATTGTTTGAGTTGTTTTTAATAAAATAAATTTACAAAAGATAATTGGAAAAACGATATTCGTTCTTTTTATAGTATCATTATAAATAGATATGATGTTGATCATAAATTTATAGATTATGGTCTAAGTTAAAATGATTTAGATTATGAGATAATTTGTTCTGCTTGTTTACCAGGATATGAACTTAATGGAGAATAATGCATTGAAATCTGTCCTGAAAAATGCTTAGAATGTGTATTACTGAATAATAAAAATGTTTGCGTTAAATGTCAATAAGGCTTAAATGGAAGAAATCGTGGTTTAGTAAATAATAAATGTATTAATTGCCCATTTAATTGTGAATTCTGCAAAGAAAGAGATTAAGAGGAAATACTTTCAATCAACCCCATGTTTTAGAATTAAGATTTCTTGTATTTCTCTAATTATTGTATAATTGGATTTAGTGGAATCCAAGATTAACAATTAGGATTATATGTAGAATGTTAAGATGGTCCCTGTATAAAATAAATAATTTTTAATTTAAATTTAATTTGTAATGCTGATGAATATTATGACTAAATTGCACAATTTTAAAAAGAAGAGGACAAGATTAAATTTTAACAAGATAATATTTTAAGTGATCATTTGTTTTCTACTTAAAATTTTGCTTAAGTAATAATTCATTTAAATATTATAGTTTGAGAAGAAAGAGTTTTATCAAATGACTAATGAATAATAAATTAAATAAATTATTATAAGAATTACAAGCTAAAAATAATAAATTTGTTTGGTTAATGATTAATTACAAATTTCGTAAAACTTTAGTGCAAATATTTTCTCTGCTATGTAATTATTAATTTTATTTTTATTAGAGATGTTGAACTTGAAATTTAAGGAAATAATATTACAACTTTCAAATTTTAAAAATAACTATTTTTTATTAATTTTAAAAGAGTCCGCATTGAAGGAATATAATTTGAGATTTAATATTTTGTATTTGGTCCAAATTTACTAAAATTTACTAGTCTTTTTAATTAAACTGTTGAAATAGTTGATGTAATATATTAGCAAGACTATAATTTAACCACTTTCTATATCATTATAGAAAATTCTGAAAATGTTTTAATTCAAAACTTTTTTGTGAAAAATTGTACAAGACAGTTTTAAATTCAAGCCTTGATAAAGATTGAATAAATAAAATCTTTTTAGACGATAAAAATTTAGAACTTTAAAATTATGCATAGTTCATTTTTCAATACCAATGTATTTTATTTTGATCTTAAAGAAAATGATGTTGTTGAAATAAAGGAGTTAAATATTGAACAATCTGTTTTTAATTAATCATTAATACTTTAATCTAAAGGTTCATTAAAAATGAAGTAAATTCATATTTTTTCTTGTTTGATATATTCATAAATGGGACTCTTAACAATCAATAATTTGAAACATTTTGAATTAATATCATTTGATTTTAAATTAAATTCAATTTATTCTGGAAAAATTATAAACCTTAATCCCAATTCAATTTTGTCCGATTTAAACTTTGAACAAAATAAACTTTATAATAATTCCTTGCTAATATATAATGCCATCACAGATATTGAATATATTTATATGGAGAAAATATTATTTTCATTAAACTAACATAGTGATAATACTAAGTTCATTAAAATAAATTCAACCATATTACCAAAAAAAGAAATAATTATGAATTAAATATAGCTGCTTAAAAATGAATTAGTAAATATACCCAATTTAGCTAACATTGAATTTATAGATGCTGCATTGATTTATTTAGAAATATCATTTCTACAAATTCAAGATTTAATCATCTAAAAAGCCTATGGAATACCTGATTTATTTGTTGTAAATGCAAATGAATTAAAATTAAGCTAAATAATAATAAAATAGCTCGATAATTAACCATTAAAAGGGCTTTTCCAAGATTACGATTGTTTATCTAAATAAAATAATAATTAAAATGATTATATTTGGATATAAATTTTAAATGTACCGAATATAGACATTTAATAAATATCAATTTCAAAAGCTTATACCAAAAACTAGCCTTTTATTTAAATCAAATCATCCATTTTAAAAACTTAAATTAAAAAAATTTTTATGTCAGAAATGTATTTTAATGGTAATCTACTTTTGACAACCAATAAATTTAATACCGTTTCACTTATATAAATATCATCAGAAGAAGATTATAAAATTGAAATTAAGAATTCTATATTTGAAAGAAATATAATGCATTAGTATATAAGCATAGATTAAATCAATTCTGGATTAGTTTTTTTTTTTGATTGCACATCTTGTACATTACTCCTTAATAATTTATAAGTTTTAGAAAATATTGTTACAAACTCTTCAAACAGCATTATATTTATCTAATCTAAGAGTATAATAATAGAAAATAGCACTTTTATTAAAAACAGCCTATTTGATTATTAAATTTTGTAACCCTATTTATATTGGGGTTTTTTAGAAGATCAGGAAATATTTATTGAATAAATATAAGAGACTTTTCCAATAATAGTGAAAACAGGAAATGGAAAAATTATATGCTAATATATAGTGATATAGAATATAATTATTTCAAATTCCTCAAGATCAGGATTTGAAATACATCTTGAAAAAGAGGCTTCAATGTATGTTAAGGACACGGTAATTAATTCAATTATCGACTTGTTTATGAATGAAAATGAAAATGGTGGGGCTTTTTTGATTGATTCTTCGACTTCTGTAACCTCGGATATATAATTTAAAAATATATCAGCAAATAATATTTATTGTAGAAATAAAGGTGGATTAATTTATATTTAAAATATATAAGAAAGCACTACAATTCAATTAAATGATATATTTATAAATGATGTTTATTCCTTAAAGGGATCAATTTTTTATGTTGAATTTTCACTCTATGGAAAATCGCACTAATAATTTAAACTTGAAAATTTATACATAAGAAATAATTAGTAAGGCTATTTAAGATTTATGAATAAATTTAATTAATTAAATCAAAAATAATTATTAGAATTGAAACTTGGGAGAAGTTTATTTGAAATTTCTTATGCTAAGATAGTAAGCATCAAGAATTTGTAGATTTTATAATTATTCCAAGAATCTTTAGGTATTTTAAATTAGATATCTTCTGCTGAAATTTAAAATTGCAATATTATAAACTCAACTACTTTAAATTCCTTAATACGTTTTTAATAAATGCAAAATAATTCTACTATTAGGATTGTGAATTTTTAAGGATCTAATATAGAAATATTAGACCAAATACCAATTAAAGAAAAATGTAATTAGATGGAGATAAATATTTAGTTTGAAAAATAAATTTGCTAAAAGGAAATGAACCTTTATGCTTCCCCAATCTCATTATAATATAAATAAATGCAAGATAGTTTATCTAATAGTTATTGTATTATTAATTAAATAAATTTGCAATAAAGCTAACCAATATCTGGCCTCATAGATATCAATCCATAAGCAACATAGATATTTATATCTGATTTATTTTTTTTTAACATATACTGCAAAATTTGTTAAAAAGGGCTGCTTAATGTTAATATATAAGAGGATTAGACTATCATTATCATGAACAATATTTTCTTTGAAAATAATTAATGTGGTCAATTAAGTTGCTTAAATATAATAAAAGATATAAAAAAATTTAGAATCTTATAAACTTTATTTCTCTCAATACATCAAAAAAAATATGATTTTTAATTACAAAACTTTAGATGTATTAGCAATTTTGCTTATAAAGGTACTTGCCTTTACATTTAAAATATTACCACTTTGATTAAAAATTCTATTTTTGAAAATAATACCGCAGAATCCTAGGGTGGATCAATATATGTATTAGGGTTTGATAGCTTTTATATATTGAACTCTCTGGTTTAATATAATAAAGCTCAATCTGGAGGTGGTTTATACTTTTAAGATTAGATAAGTTAAAATTTAATTAAATAAGGTTCGATAATCGAGGAAAATATCGCAACTGTTTTTGGGAATAATTTTGCATAACTTCCTTCGTAATTAAAAGTTACTTTAGATTTATAAAACTTTTTGCCTAAAATAAAAATCTTAGAAAGAGAAGATATTTTAATAGAGGAAATTCAGATTTAACAAAATTAAATATTCTAAAATGCTACTTCTAATATATTGTATGTTCCTAATGGATAGCCTATTTTAAAATATCAATATTTTGATTAATAAAAAAAAGAATATATTGCATATAATCTACATTTAAGATTGTCTGCATTAGATTAATTTAATAATATTCAAGAAAATCTTAATGATACTAAATGTTAAATAAATGGTAGGATACTAAATGAAAATGAAGATTTAGATTTTACATAAAACTTTACTAGTTTAAGTTCTGTTTTATTCGATTAATCTGAGTATAATTTCGATAATATAATCTTTTACTTAGATGATTAATAAAACCTCACTTTATAATTATAATTTAATTGTAATTCAATATTCATCCCTATCTATGGTAAAAATTAAGAAATAACGGGATATCACAATAATTATTTTATAAGAATGAATATTAAATCATTACCTTGCTAAATAGGAGAAATAAAAAGTCTTTATGATGGTACTTGTTAACCTTGTAATGCATCACAAGGATTGTATTCATTGGTTCTTAATTCTAATAACTGTTCTTAGAAAGATGATTTCTCAACTATTGAAATTAAATCAGCATAATTAAAACTAAAGCCAGGTTTTTGGAGACCCTATTTTGATACTGATTAGATCAGTTAATGTATCAATTTACTATCTAATTGTAATGGTGGATGGATAGAAGGAGATATATCCTGTTTTTATGGACATGTTGGAGCCTTATGTGAAGAATGTGATATTTATAATTTAAGGGGATAAGGACATTTTTCCACAAGTTCTAAATATTCTTGTGGATCTTGTGTTGATAATAATTAAAATATTGTTGCTATAACTGCTATCAGCATATGGTAAATAATTATAATTATTTATTTAGGACATTAATTTCGATATTGATTTCTGTGAAAAGTAACATTAAATTAAATGAATAAATGATTCTTAAAAAAATTATCTCAAGAATTTTTCTGACAAAGATTCAATATCATTCAAATTTTGGTATTTTAATAAAACTTACTACTCACCATTTGCAAATTGTCTCTGTTATTTTTACATTCAAATTTTAAACACCAGTTGATGTTGATAATTTTTTTAATTCTGTTAGTAATCCAATATAAACAATAACACATTCACTTGATTGTTTTTTATTGGAGGTTTTTGTTATTCCAATACATTATTCAAGGATTATTTGGTAATTATTCATGCCTTTCATTTATATTATGTTGTTTTTAGGTTTATATTGGATTGCTTTATTTTTAGATAGGCTTTAATATAATTTAAATGTCATAACTACAACATTAATATATATGTACATATACCTTCAACCATATTTAGTAGGTGGATTAATTTCATTAATATCATATAGACAAATTTCTGGTTTTTAGTGGATTTAAGCTAATGTTAACAATAGATATGATACGGAGATTCATTAAAACTGGCTCTTAAGATTTTGCTTACCTGTTTTAATATTAATTGCTATAATTATACCTCTATTTTTTTTTATTTCTTTGTATTCAAATAAATCAAAATTACATTTAAAAAGAACTAGACAAAAATGGGGATATTTATATAATGAATATAAATTGGATGCTTATTATTGGGAGTTAATAAAAATTGTCATCAAAGAGCTTCTTATTATTTTTCTTTCTTATTATGAAGAAAATATTGTTAAAAAAGGAATTCTTTTATTATCATTAGTGTATTTATATCAAGAACTAAGTTAAAAATATTAACCTTTTGTCTCATATATACTTAATAATTTAGATGCTTATTCAGCCAAAGTTTGTGTAATATCAATTGCAGTCGGTATTGGAATTTATATTGATTAATTGAATTAATCTTATGAAATATAGATACCTTATTTACTTATTCTGTTAACTTTTAATTTACATTATTTTATAAGAATTTTAAAAGAAATAGTATCTTCATATGTGGATGAAAATGCTTTTTTTTTTGATACTATTAAAGAATATATTATTGTTAAATTTCCTAAAGTTTAACAATTTCATATATTAAAAAAATTGTTTTAGAATCGAAACGAGTAAAAAAAGAGAATTGCTCTTAGATTTTTTAAATTAAAAAAATATTTGATTATCTAAGCTTAAAATATTATTAGATGCAAGTAAAATTATGGTGTAAAAATAATATCCTAGTCAACCTAACATTATTCTTACATTTGATTATTATAAAAATTAATCCTATTGATTTGAATATTTTCATTTAAAGTTAATTGTTAAGTTAGTTGAAATTTTAATTAATAGTGAATTTATCTCCATTTATTTTAAGTTGAAATATCTTATATATCTTAATGTTATAAAATCATTTTTTTATACTTTAGTTCTAATACTATCTAAAGTAGGTTCACTTACTTCCTAATTTTTCATTTTTTTTTCAATCATAAAACCATTATTCATTTCTAATTTTAACCATTCTTTAAACTAATTTACTTATCTTTAAAATGCAAAAAGCCATAACTTCTTGACTTCATTTTCTAGATCGAAATTAAGGTTTCGATAATTTTAATTAAAGATTAAAAGGTTAAGGCAACAATTTAATTAATAAATAACATAAATCTAATTATATTTGAAATGCGATTAGACATTCAAAGTATTTTCGCAGCTTATAAGAAATATATAAATCTAAAAGCATTTAAACAATTTGTTTAAAAAAACCCAAGTTAAATAATTAATAAAGAATGACTCAGAGTTTGGATTATTAGAAAAATTAGTTAATGAAAATATAAAAAATTAACTCTTAAAAGCATTATTCTAAAATATTTAAAGTCATTTGAAAGTTAAAATGAATATGGCTGCTTTGGATTATAATATGAAGTAAAAAATGATATTATATAATACTAAAAGATTAATTGGATATATATCAGAAATCTAAAAGTAAACAAAGTTTAATTTCCATTCAATATGATTATTAACTTGAGAAAAAAACTGCTGATCAATATAGTATTTGATTTTAAATTATTCAGAAAAAACATCTTATTTACTTACATATGAATATTATTTAAGAATTTAAATTTGATAAAAAATATTAGATGAAAACTTATTTATACAACCTAGATTATTTAAATTAATATTTTTTAAGGAAAATAATTTATTCATAAAAATAAGTTATGTGTTTGGATGACTTTAGAATAAGAAGAGAAATACTGCTTTATTATTATCAGATTAAAAGAAAGAATTTGCTAGTTTTTGTTGTGGAAAATGTTCCAAATATTTTAATAGTAATAGGAGTAAAATTTTTTATTATTTGCAAGGTAATTGATTGAGAAATATATCAAATCTAAGCTTATTTGATCTAAATATTTATTTTAGATCACAAAATTAAATTTTTAGAGATTTGCTTTGTTTTAAATAGATTAAAAAGGAAATCTATGATTTAAATAATTGGACCTAAACCTTGAATTTGGATAGATCTAAAGTAAAAACTCAAGAATAAAAACAAAAACTATGCTAAAACTTAAAAAGGCTCGAGTTCTAATAATATATGAATGCTAATTTTATTTTACCAACAAAATTATTTCATTTCTCAATTTTAATCCAGAAGAGGATTGGTTGAAAAACAATTATAAATCTTTGATTGAATCTATTGCAATCTGTAAAGTCTAATTATTATTTTCAATTTCGTTTTTGTTGAATTAACCCTCATTTGAATCTCTTTTAAAATCTAATATTTTTATTTCATTAACAAATTTAACAGCTTAAATACATCTCAAACGGATTTAAGGTTAATTTTGGAAAAATAAGCACATAAAAAACAAAATATCATTATCTAATAGAACTTCTGAAGAGAAGAAATTTTGATTAAAGGATAAACTATTTAGATGACTTAGATGATATAGATATAGATAATTTAAAATTTACAACTTATGTATTTTTGTTTCAAATCAATTCAAATCAGATTTTTATGCAGTTAAATACTTATTTTAACTAATTAATGAAGACAACCCAGAATAGTATATATTAATCTAAATAAATTTAATTAATTATTTTTAATAATCAAGAATAATCCTTTTAATTTAAATAAATAATCATCTAACTTAACTTATTACTATTTTTAAGTTTCTGTATTCTTCATCAAAATTTATATTGTCAAGTTGTTGATACATTTCTACACTTGTTGGTGTTAATATAAATTTAATTGTTTTGTATTCAAGCCTTCCACCATCAGTAAGATTAATAATATATTTAATCCTATTGGATCCTTGAGAACAGTAAAAGAAATCATCTATATATTTCTAATTATCAGCAAATGATCCTAAAAACCAGTAATCATGCTTATAATTATATATGCATTCTGTAGTGATCTCAATTTGTAAACCAATAGAAGTATTATCAATATCAATCCAATTAGTAGTGCTTGTATATGTAGTTTAATATAATGGTAATTCTACAGTTATCAATTAAGTTCCATCATTTTCATAATATTCTTATTATGAGAAGCTTTGTAAGAGAAGAGGTGAAAGTTCATAATTTGGTTAGATTAACATATAATCAAACCATCCGCTTGTTATAGAACTTGTTATTGCTAAAATACATTTATAATTTACATGATCCTATTTTAAAAGACATCTCTGTGCTTATAACTTAATCAAAATCCTCTATATTTACTTCAGAAGTTAAATCAGATGTAAGTCCTATATAGAGAGGGAACATTATGGTATTTGATTGTTACAGCTTGGGTATCTGAACATTTTACACAATATATGGATCTAAATTTAAATTGTTAGAACTAGGGGCCCATTAAGAGGTTCCATAATGATAAACTGGACTTTATGTAGATAGTAAAATTTAAAATCCTATTTGTGATACTCCTGTACTTTAAAATGTCATCTAAACAAAAGTTGAATCAATAATTGGCATCTTTGGTTAAATTATACTATTACTTCAAATTTGAATGTGAATTCACTTGTGAAACATAAGTAATTAATGATTGGTAATGCCATAATAAAATTTCGATTAAAATGTTATTCTTTGAAAATTTCAATAGCCTCAGGTTAAGCTATTTCTTAATGAATAACTTATTTGTTTTTATCAACGAAGGCCAAATATTTAATCCAAACATTATAAATTTTCTATGGAGAAGTAGCATTAACAAAGATTTTAAATGCTAAAAATAAATAAAGTATTTATTACACGTTGATGATTATATTGCTATTGAGAATGTATATCCACCAGTCATTGTGTTTTCAAAGTGCATTCTATATACTGAGAATATAATTTAAGGCTCTTCTACAAAACCTGTTAATGTTCTAGTTTAAGATGTCCAAGCACCTGATGAATGTGTATCTGCCAGTATATGAAGAGGTGTAACGGGATATTTAACATAAGTTAAAGTTCCCCATTAATACTAAGTTGAAATTATCTATTGGATTGATATGCAAATTATAACACTTACTAGATGGTTAATCTGTAACCATTTTGAAGCATAAAACTCTTATATCATATTTAATAATATTAAAATATTCTCAAAAAATATAATCCATGATATATTCAAAAATTCAATTTTGTTTGATATTCATCCCAAGATATTTCATGTTACGATTATATATATATTTCATAAAGGCAAATATATTCTCTACTCTTAGGTTTGACTTAAATTATCACACATATATTCCATATTCACTTCACTGATTTTAATAAGCAGTTTTTACCATGATTTCTGTTTTTATACTATTTGTATAAGGAATGAATATTTATATAATATCAATTAAATTTAATTAATTTCTATATCAAACTAATTATGTAGTGAATCATTTTCTAAACAAATTTTAATTATTTTATAAACTTTTTAACAATATTTTGTTATATATTTTTAAAACTTAAAACTGGATTACCATAAATACATTAGTTGTTAAGAATATTATTCAATAAGTATTGATGTTACTGAAATAAATTAAAAGTTTCGTTTTATAGCAACACTTACATTAGAATGCATATTAATCAAAATTTTGATATTATCTTTCATTTTATCTTTTAATTTATTCAAGTTTTTGCTATAATAGTGGAAGATATTACGGACAATATTTAAATTTATACTTAATTAAATAGAAAAAATTTTAGTTGACAAATAATTATTTTCTTTATAATTATCTTTGAATTAAATTTCTGTTTCGAAGACATAGAGTTAAATGTTTATTCATCATATTCATCTTTATTTCACGATCTATCCTCATCTAAATTGATTTCAATAGAATATATATTAAACAATCATAATTCTAGAATAAAGTGTCTTATTCAAAATTATGAATCATCATTTTTTCTAAAATTATTCAAAGATCTTAAAGTGGTTAATGAAATTTTTTTGATTGTTTGGAATTTATTTTTGCTAAATAAATTTTAAGAATATTAATGATTAAATTAAATTAATTAGATGTGGTGGTTAATATTAATTTTTTTATTGGATTTGATATTAAGGTTTAATGATCAACATTTTTATTAAACTTATAAATTCTAACAATATTTAATCTTTTATCCAAAAAGAATATTATAAATTTTAATTTCTTCCTCAGTATAAATCTTAAGAAAAGCAAAATGATGATTTCATTTGAATACATATATTTTCTTTTGAAATTTATTACTAATGGTACATTTCATAAAGGAATTAAGAAGCTATTTATTTAATTGGATATTTGATATTATATTAATTCGAGTATGTTTTTGAAAAATACTTTTATATCTGATTTTACTATCTTTCAAATCTTTTTTAGAAATACTTTTAATTTAAAGCAATCTTTTAATTGATCATCTTTTTTAATAATTTGCCTATTTTATATTTGTTTATTTAAAAATAAATAAAACTATGTGATATATAGGCATCAATTATCAATCAATTTGTAATTAAGTTGAATATTAAATCATTTAATTAAGAAAATGAAATATTCTATCCAATACAGTAAAGAAGAATATAAAAATTAGGAGGTGAAGGGAAAGTGAATGTGATATTTTTATAATGAATTTTTAAATACATTTAAAATAAACTTTTAAATTTTCAAATAATTTTGTCATTTTTCTTGATAATATCGAACTTAAATTTGCCTAATTGATTCATCCCAAATAATTAAATATTCTCCATCTTAACTCATAGTACCAGAGAAATATCCTTAACTTTAACTGCCTAAATCTATTGATTGTACTAATTTGCATTCGACAGAAGAAGAAAGAGTGGTAACCTTTAACAAATTTATATTATAACCATTTTTCATAACTATAATAGATTTCGATGATATGTAAAGGGCTGGAAAAGCCAAACAACAAGATTATCTATTTCCTCGAATAGGAATTTCTTTCAATTTTTTGTAATTTCTTGAAGAAAGGCATGAGTATATTTACATATTAGCAGAACTCAAGGGCAAGTAAACAAAAATATTATTTTAGATAAATGCTAATCGAAAACCACATTTATCTTAATGAATCTCTTATTTAATTAGCCATTCTTGTGTTTTAGTTTATTTAATCACTAAAATATTGTTATCCTAGCCACATGAGATTAAAGTATCTCCTTTATTATTTAAAGCTAATCCACAAATTGCACCTTATTTTATTTTGATTGTTTAAGTGCAAAACCATTAATCAAAAACCTATTTAGTTGACCAAAATTTAATTTTTTCATCATCTGATCCACTGATTATCAGATTCTCTTAAATTGGATGAAGAACAAGACAATTTATGTAACCCTAATGCCCTTTTAATTTACATATGGATTTTATATTAAGTAAATTATTTGACCAAATAATAATTGAGGCATCTCCAGAACTAGAAATAAAATTTTATTATTTCTAAAAAAAATTAAGGGTTGTAATAGTTTCAATATGTTAACATGCTTATGATAATTATTTTATTTTTCCTTTTTTAAATTAATTTATTTTGATATTGTTTTCTGAGGATGCAATTAAAAAATTATTTAAATGATTTATTGCAATTGCACAACAAATTTAAGTTGTTTTTATGCTATTTTTTGGCATTAACTCATATGAAAAGGATTTATTGTTATTCTAAATCTTTTTATTTCCTATTTTTTCGCTATTGTTTTAGATCATCTATATTAAAGAATTATTATAATATTTTTATTTAATTTATATTTATCATACTTTTATAAAACAAATTAATTAACATTCTTTTTAAAACTTTCTGTATAATTAATAAATAATGAAAAAAAGAATTAAATAAAAAAACGATAAATAAGTGATTGTTGAAAAACAATAAAAAAGTATTAGTAATAAAAACAAATTTAATAATAGTTATAATAAGAATTCTATACTAATTGTCAGAAATTTCCTGTTCATCCTAATTTTAATAAATTGATATTTTATTCAAAATATTAAAATATAAATTATTCTCTTTGATAAATCTTTATTGTCTAGAAAATAATCTATTAATAAAGAAAGAATAATTTTATCGAAACATAAATAAATGATAAAACTCCTTAAAGTACTTTTAGAATAATTTTATATAGCTAACATTAATAAATCCACTAATTTATCTGACAAAAGTATTATACTAGAAAGTAAATTCATGATATTCAATAAATTAATTGATTTAAATTTTTAAAAATAATTGTTATTGGTTATAATGTAAAATAATGCAATCAATAATATTAGGGTAACAAAATAAATTGTAAATAGTTTGGATTTAAATAAGCAAAAGTCAGAAATGTCAGAATAAATCTAATGTTTTTTGAATAAGAATACTCGATAGGTTAATACGCTTTCTATTAAAGAAATAATTATCAGAATTCTTAATGTTAAATCAATAGGTATTATTTTATGATAAAATGGTACATAAGTTTTGATAACACTCAATGAATTAAATTAATTTGTGAAACTTGCTAAAAGAGAGTATAAATCCTGACTTAACAAAGAAAGCTAAAAAATTGAAAAAATTTCAAGTGATATCATAATATGAAAGCTTTGTTTTCACTGGAGGTTTTAAATTATATAATTGTTTTAAAAAGTAAAGAGAAGTAGAAAGGGCTTTTTAAAATGAGAAATTGAAACATAAATTATAGAGTCGATTTAATGAGTCATAATTTTATATATTATATTCACCAGATACTATAATAGAAATAGATTTTAGCTAAAATTAGGATTATATAGTTTAAAAGTTAAGAATCAAAAAAATTTGGACAATATAAAACAATTAGAAAATTAGTTTTTAAAATTAAATTTACAGGACCCAAAATATTAACTCATTTATAAATAATCCAATTTTATAAAATAATAGATTAACAAAATAATTCAAAATAATTGACAACAATCTTAAAACCCTTTCTATTTGTTTAATTATTTTGACAATTTGTCAGAAGCTTATTTTTTTCTTGATCTAAGATTAATAAAATTAATTTTTACTAAATATGTTCATCAATTTAAGTTACAGATAATTCTTCTGCTTAAGTATTTCCATCTTATAAATCTCTATATTTTTAATCTGTTTAATTTATAGAGTTAATAATGTTTTAAACAGTTTCTTGATTGAATTTAACTTCATGTTAAATATTTTTTAATTCTTATTGTTACATAAAAGGTCTATCCACTAAACAATTTGTTTCGTAAAATTAGAGTTGTTCCTCAATTTTTTTATCAAATTTTTCTTTTTATTTGATGGATTATAAAAATTCTTTTGCTTTTAATTTTTCTTTTTTCAATATTTCTGCAAGATGGGGTGATTTTAGATATTAATTATATTGATCGCAATGTATTGAATTTGAAAGATTAACTTATAGTATTAATTTGTTATGCAACATAGTTTCATATTAACCAAGGTTATTATTTTTTTTTTAAAGTTCTAAGCCTGCTTGAAAATCAGCAGCTATACCTAGAACATTTAAAAAGTCTTATCTGACTGTAAATTTAAGGATTTATTCTTCTGAATTAATTTGATTTGATTTAAATTTTTAGTTTTCAACTATCCCAATTTAATTTGAATTCTATGATTAATTATAAGCCATCAGCAATAATAATAATTACTTACCAAATGAAAAAAAAAAATGAATTAAAATTAAATTATATTCTATTAGGAATTTTTATAATTGAAAAAATTATTATTAAATAGAATAAAATTATTTTAAGATTTTCGTAAAAATATAATTGATTTAGGAAGATGAGATATTAAAGGCAAAATAGATTTAAAGAGAAATTGAATACTTTTATATTTTAAGATTGAGAAAATATGTTATCTTTTAGGTGAATTAGAACAATATATCTATTTATTTTAAAACTTATAAGGAAAATCTTTTCTTTCGATAAATAAGAACAATTTTATAGGCAAATTTATCATATATATATATGGATACTTTATTATTAAAATTGTGAACATAAAAAAATGAATGGAGAATCTTTAAAATATTGTAATAAAAGAGCAAGAGATATATGTGAAAGGATGTTTTAAGTAATGGCATAAAATTAAAAATTTGTAATTTTTGGAAATAAGTGATTTTTATTTGGTCTAGGAATTGTTAACTATAAGTATTTTTCATTAACTTCCTCTTAGGAAAGGTTATTTGAATATAAAGTTTTGGAAAGTTGATGCTTATATTTCAAAAATGATAATTTTATTTACAACTCAAGAAGATGAGGCTTCGATATATGCAATTGAAATTATTTTTGTATTAAAGTCTTTCCAACACTATGGATATTATTAAGTTTTATCACTATTACCAAATATATACTATGGCTGCTTAAAAAATAAGAACAGTCTTTTTATTATAACATTGCTATTTAAATATGTGTCTAAAATTCAAAATATTTCCTTTACTATTTATATATATTAAAAAACTTTACAAGTATTTATAAAAATATTTTTAATATTATTAATAATACTATATTTACATGTATACATTGTTTTTCATTTATAAACTACTTATAATAGTTGTATTATGTACTATTTATAATGCTATTTATTTTGATAATAGAATTCTTAAATTCATTTGAGAGCGATCTACCTTTTTCTTTTTTTATTTTTCTTTACTTTAGATTGCCTGTGGTCTTTGGGAGTGATTTTTAAAATTTCAATGTAGATTTGACGTATTTTAATGATCATTAAATAAGTTTAACTATTAACTTTACTTTCAATATTAGAACATGAGCTTGGTTATATAATTAAAAAGCTGAGAAT